>JACCHV010000001.1:5567500-6015605 GCA_018907245.1 Eupristina koningsbergeri
GAGTTAGAACACTTTTTTACTTAGAACTTAGTTTACTTAGAACCCCCATAAGCGTCTACCCGTGGGGATAACGAATTACGTTAGTCCCAGAACTACTCAGTTCATCAGAACATCCGCCGTAGTCGGGGGGAATTAGACTCAGCCGTCCTCGGAGCACTATTGAAGCACGCTGTTTCGTAGGGCCAAGTGTCGGCATGGTCGACGATACCGGATGCCGGTCTCTGATTGCCCGTGGCGGCGATGAACGTCCCGTGGCGGAATCCGCTGACACAGCACCTGGGCCGCGAGAGCAGATAGTCGGGAGGATGTACGCGGAATCTCCCACCCACGAACGCCTTCTGCGTGATCATCGACAAACGGAGCTGAAGACATTCGCGTCGGACCAGCGGATCAATGAACGCCCGAGCCTTAATTGAATTGGACTTCGAAGATTATTAGCATTAGCGCGATTTACCTTATCGAGCGCCAAAACACAAGCAAATTCATTGGGATAAACTCTGAGCGCCGCGTCTCCGTTTCGAAATATTTACTAAATATCCAGCAGTTCAAAACAAAGAAGTATTATTATTATTATTTCCATCAACGTTCGTCTCCTTGATCTTGCGCTATGAAGTTATAGTCTAACTCCATAGCTGATCGCGATTCCGGTGTAGTGTGATCTTATATACATGGTTCATCCACGAAGTATCGAGTTTTTTTTTTCATTTCGCGCCTATTCGTCGTAAAAATTTGGGAGGGGTCTTAAAATATTGACAAACTCTTTCCTCATTTGTCCCTTTATTTTTGTTTTTTCGATAATTAGATGCGACACGATTTTGCTTCGCGCAAAGAGTGTTTTTCGATTTTATGACACGGCGCGCTGAAGCGATTAGTGGAAAACCACAACGTGAGAATGTTTTGTTCAAAGATTAAAAAAAAAAAAAAAATTCTTACCTTTCTTTTTTGAAAGATGATTTATTGGTGGACTTATAATAGTGTGAAATAAAAATTTTAAATTCTTCAAAATAATTTCCTCCTGTATCAACACATTTTTGAAGGCGTATTTTTCAAATTTCAAATGCATTTCAAACTCTTCAGCTTTGATGTTTTTCAAAAAATTTTTCGCATTTCTAATTTTTTTGGACTATATTGTGCACCATTGATAGCGTTAAATTCAGTTTTCCACGATTACTCTAATCGTTAATCGACGGTCTGAATTTAAAATTTCTAATACACACCGGATGATTCTAGCCATTCGAAAGCTTTTTGGGCATTCAGATCGAGGCTCGTTGATGATTCTGTCTCGACCCTCTTTATAAGCTCTATGCCATTTTTCACTTTGCGATTTTGACATGCAATTATCTTCATAAGCATCTTGTAGTATTTTATACGTTTCCACACTGTTTTTTTTAATTACAAACAAAACTTTATCGCGTAACGCTGTTCGAGTAGTCGCTCCATCGCATCGTGTCAAAAAACTGAAAAACATCCTTCGCGCGAATCCTGCCGCTTCTAATTATCAAAAAAACAAAACAAAAAAAGAACAAATGAGGAAAGAGTTTGTCAATATTTTAAGACCCCTCCCAAATTTCTACGACGAATAGGCGCAAAATGAAAAAAAACTCGATACTTCGTAGGTGAACCATGCACATATAGATATATCTATTGATATAGATACATTCGTTACACTATCATTAGTATTATTAAATATATTTAGAACAATATGTTGTAGTTGTTTTTTTAATGCAAATTTTTTTTATGGAATAACTATTGCAGAAAATATTTGAGAGTATACTCCCTGAATATGAGCAAAAATCCGATCTTAATTTTATTTCGAAAATTCATGCATATTAACGGTAAGCTTAAATTCATACTTAGTTTCATCCGTCGTCCAAATGAGATACAAATGCCTATGGAGATAACGGTTTGCAAACATTTTTATGTCATATCTTGTCTAATTCTATTTGAAAATATAGAAAATAAGGTTGAAATTCAATGCTTGTAAATTTGGAATACGTAATAAAATACATAACATTGAACTTTTACACTAGCAATTATTTGATATAATAACAATATATTTTTATTTGTCAGCTTCATTTTTTTGCAATTTCTACAATTTTTTCTCTATTTAAATGTCTTTTTTTTTCTCCCAAGTCTTTAATTATCCCTATCTCTTTTTAACATTCTTTTTCTTTTCTCACCTCCTACTTTTTACATGCGTAAATATCTTTCTTTTTTGCCTGTTATCTCTTCATTTGACTCAAATGATCATGCTTGCAGTAAAAATAAATTTGTTCATTATGACTGAGTTTAGTTTATGGATTTTATTTTTTTATAAAAAACGTAAACTCACACATTTATTGTTATTATAAGTCTTCATTTTAAAATGGTTGATTTGTTATATCATTAAAAACTGATAATTAACTATTATTTTGCATTCTCACTCTCTTATAAAGATGTTAGGCGCTTACACAATTCGAATATACGGTAATGTTTTTATTTAATTACTTATATTTTATATTTTTTATTTTAATTTATTTTCTCTCGTACACACTACCAATAATAAATATCACTGATGTATCTATAATAAAATAAAAATAATATTTATGGTGTATATAATGGAAATTGTTAACTTGTTTGAGTTAAAAAAATTTAGATTCGATACTTTCATTACACGTCATGGACCCCACAGTGCACAGTACTTCATTCAGGTAGTACAATCTCTCTACTCATACTTACCACTGACTAAGACTCTAACTTTTTCGTATTCTCTTAATAATCCAAAACTAAATTTTGTGCTAAAAAATGCTAAAATACTCGATTTTATTGCAAGAAAATGTAGAAAAAGCTCTTACATATCAGGAATCCATAAACGATCGGAAGTCTATTCAGAAAAATATTTTTTAAATATTTAAAAGAATAATATAAACAAACAGTATAAGTTAAAAATTAAGAAAACTTTATATAATAAAAAATATTTCCATTTTTATTTTCAAAATTAATAGACATGAAAGATCTTAAACGATTTAAAATAAGATTTCAAATTTTGAAAATACAAAAATGATAGTAGTTAAATTAAACGTTAATCCAGGTCAAAACTAATTTTAAATTATGTATGTATATTAATGTACCATTTCTTTGTTCAATAATGTTTATATATTTTTACATATTTAATTAATACTTATTCAATTAATTTTTAATTTTATTACATGTTAATATAGTAGAAAAAATGAAAAAAGGAATACTAATAATAATGTAAAAAAATAAAAAATAAATCAAATAAAATACGTGATTCAGAAAAAGATTTTTATTTTTTCAATGAATAATATTAATTGGTGATTATGAAAATTTATGTACTATCAATATTGCTTTTAAGATTTAAAACTATAATTTAAAATTTAATGCTATATTCCCATTTTTTTAAATTATTTTGAATGATTGTATCATATTTTTACTTCATAATTTAATATTTTTTATTCGTATTTTAACATAATATTTGTTCATGCTCATATGTGTATACATATGTGTATGTGTGTGCGAGGGTGCTTGCATGCATTCACGTACTTGAATAATGAATAAGGAGAAATATCTTAAGTTTTTAAATTTATATACTCGATTTTTAATGATAAAAAAAAATAAATTTTAATTTTACAAGAATTTATTAATCTTTTATATGTATTAACTTTAAATTATAAATTGTATGATACAATTTTTTAAATAATTATATATAATTATTATTATATATTTATAATATCTGTTATAGTTTTTTCCAAAAATTGATAAAATTATTTGATAGCATATTCATTTGTGTTATAAAACTGATAACATATACTTAAATTAATTTCTAATAATAAATAACATATTATGAATTTAATACATAATTAAGAGGCATTTTTATATTGGATTTATTTATTTTAAAAATTTAATATTTCAATATATTTCTAATGACAGCATTACGGAATAATAAACTGTCAGTGAATATTGGAGATAATAAAATCAACAAATATTATTACACAACTCATGAGTAAATACTATTTTTTCACGTTTAATTTAATTTTTACTTATATAAAAAAAATATAAAATGATAAATAAGCTCTATTAAAAAAAAATATTTAATTATAATGAATAATGCAGTTAATACAAATATTTGTAGATATCGTAGATGTAATACATAAATTTAAAAAAAATCCTAATTTAATTCATGGATACGCATAACATACACATAGTTACTCATACCTTTAATGACTTTCTTTTTTTTTAGTATTCATATTTCCTAATTAAATAATGGACTACAGTTTACGATATAATTATTCAAATGTTTATTATCTATAAATAATATTTGAAGCTCTGATAGTAATCCAATATTAATCTAATTAATTAAAATTATTAAAATAATAAAGGTTTTAGTAGAATTATGACGGCGTAATAAAATATATGATCATATATATTATACAGTACTGATGCAATCGTTCTTATAGAGTAACTGAACTTAATCTATTTAAATAACTTCTAAAATTTGTCAGTAAATTCAACTTAAATTATATTGGTAATAGAGTACATAATAATATATTGATTGAATAAATAATTTGGAAAAATCATAAATTTTATTTAACTCTGTGCTATATTAATATATTTTATCTATTTATGAAAAGTATGTAAATAGAAGAAATGAGTCATGATTATAATAAAATCGATATTCTTATAATGCATAATCGAATCAACAAGCAAGTTCTTATATTCGACACTAGATATGACGTAAGTTAAACTTAAAGTATTTTACTCTTTAAGATAATATAAATTATTCTTATTAATTAAATAAATGTATATCATTTATTATCAGTTAAATTAATCACGTTTTTAAAAAGATAATATTCATTATAAAATAACAATTATTCATTTTTACTGTAAAGTATTTAGCCCAAAAGAATTGTATAGATAAATAATTTTTTTAAGAAAGTAAATTATAATATATAGTACTATTGATTCTTCTATTATGCATATGAACCATGTGTAAACGAAGTGTTATCAGAAAATCATTCATTTAAAATGAACCTTTATATGAATTCCTTGATAACAAACAGGATTGCTAAATTTATATGCTTAATTTATTTTATTTTTTTTCATAATCGTTTATTAAGTTTACCTTTATTATTTTTATATAATATACATTTTAGTTTAATTTAAAAACATTGCATATTAAGTGAAAAATAAATTATAAAATTCGAGCCAAATTTGCATAATATTAATAGTGGGGATATTTAAAATAAACTATAAAATATATTCGTATACAGAAACAATTAATATTCGAAAATATAAAGTACCTTTGAAAATATCGTAGTGAAAGTGTTAAAATACGGTGAAAAAATTTAGTCCAGATTGTAGTTTTTAACGACACTGAATTATTTTTCTTATTTTTAAACATAATAAAAATATATAAGAAAAAAAGTATATTACATTTAAAAAAATATATTTATTTAAAATTTCAATCAATTAGTTATTAAATATTAAAGATACGTTATTTATAAATATATAAATTTAAACAATTACTAATATTTATAAGAATCATAAATTATAATTATAATAACTGAAATTTAAATATTAATTAAATACTTATTGAATATAATAATATATTAAATGTTTTAATTAATAATAAAACTACTAAATTTAAAATTATAATTTAAATAAAATTTTATATGATAATTTAATTAATTTTTATTATAATATAAATATAAAAAATAGAATAAAGTAATAAAAATAAATATAAATTTAAAAGATATATAAAAATGATATGTAGATATATGTATATACATTTATATCATTAAATTGTCGATTAATTTTTTAAATTAAATTTTTAAAATTTTGGTCTAGTTTATTCAGATGAATGTTTCAATATTTATGAAATATATAACAAATTTAAAAACAAATGAGCATTTAGTATATATAACTGTTTATTTATTTATTTATGAGTATCGAAAACAATAAACTATGTTTTTACCATAATTTCTTGTTATTCCATGCTAATCAATTTATTTAATAAAAAACAATCTTTATCATTTTTTAAGTGAAATTTTTTTTAACTTAGATATAAATGTATTAGTTTTAAAAATTATCCTTTACTTGTTTTATAAATTAAAAAAAAAAAAAAATTAAACATATGGTTTAGTAACAAATTTTTTGATGAATTTAAAATAAAATAAGTAAATCTATAGAGTTGCATTTGTTAATACGAGACGACAATTAATGCGTTAATTTTTAAAGCTAAAAATGTATAAAACAATAATGTCACTTTCCAAATTTTAATATGTTCTACGAGGAATATTTAATATAACATATATTTGAAAGAATCCTTACGTAAAAATAAAAATTTTAAACCTTAATAATTATTCATTTTTAATAAATATAATTATTGCCAATTATTTTCAGTATGCAATTCGTGAGATGTCTCTTTGTTGGACAGTTTACGATATTTTGTAAGTGAAGAAAATTCTTGAATAAATTTTATATAAAATAAAATTAATGTTAGACCGATATTTCAATTTAAATATGGTTGTAATGAAATCATTTATTTTTATTCACTAGGTTACCAATTTATTTTGGTATATTCAACTCCAATGGTAGGTCCAAGCGTTGAATCAGTATTAGACGAAGAATTTCCATATTTGGTATCAATAAAGAAAACCGGTGGTGAAGCAGATTTAACGTATGGACACATATGCTCAGGATCATTAATTTCCAGAAAAGCAGTTTTGACTTGTGAACATTGTGTGGAAGATGAATTTCCACATACGATTCATGTAAGCGTAGGTTCACAAGATTTGCGTCATGGTGAGAAATACGAAATATTGTATTGGACAACATATGTAGAGTGGGCCATGCGTAAAAATGTTCCTCTTGAATTTGATGAAAATGATATAGCCATTATAAGGGTATAGATTTGACTTACATATTAATCTCTGAAACCTATACTATTTTTTATTCTTATTAAACTTTAAAATACTTAAAAAAAAAAAATAATTTTTAATTTCTATTTTAGTCCATATTTGGAGATATTTCTACATAAATTTTAAATTTAATAACTTTTTGTAAATGAAAAACTATCCAATTATTTTCCTTCATTTTGAAGTCTAAAAATATTGAAAATCTAATAAATACTTTATTCATAGTTGGCTAAAAGAATACCATCTGAAATTAAAACTGCAAATCTTTCTCCTTTATCAATTTTCCACTTATATGGCCTCCAAGTAACGATGGTAGGTTGGGGTGAATCAGAGACAGGGAGTCTTACTCCCCTTCTTAAAAAGGCAAATGTTCAAGTTGTGCCTAATCATGAGTGTGAAGAAAGAATGAATGAAGTTGGAGTTCCAGGATTTCCGGCGCCTCACATGGTTCTTTGCACACACGCACAGCCTCCTGCATTACTACACAAAGTAAGAAATTAAAGCAAAAAATTATCGCTTAGATGTAAAAATATATTAAATTAAGTGAATAATTTTATGTTACTAATTTATTATATAAAAATTTTGGCTCTCTTCTATCGTTAAGCATCGCTTATTCGTTAATATTATCACCCTGGTCAAACAATAATTCATTTATTCAGAGTTTTACTTTATTCCAATTTTTCCTTAAAACCACATTTTTTCCTTAAATTTTTTTTTACAATAACCATACATTTTATTGCTGAAAAATTATATATTCTTTCCCCCCCCTACATTTATAAATACAAATATTTTTTACTGACATTGTATAAAATTATTTTTTGCGCATATTTTCTATATAAAATTAATTTGTAATTTTTTAAATTGTATATGTCTATTTTTCACAAGAAATTTAATTAAAATTTTTAAAATAATACAGTCACGATTTTTTAATTTTTATAAATTAAAATTATAATTTTTGTAAAAAATAATTTATCATTAATAAATTTTTATTTCTTTTGTACATTTATATTTTATATATTTTAAAGTAGCCCTTTCAAAGGCTGCCACCTTGTCGTGTATCTTTGGCTTGGCTTATAACTATGAGTGAAAGAGAATTAATTCAATAATTATTCCGATTACATAATTATATTCGTTTTATTGCATTTTCATATTTATTCTAGAATTAAAACAGTTCTGTACCTTTTAATTATTATAATTATTAATTTGGTCAATTAAATAAATTTTTAATAGCATATGTCCATGATTATCATTATTGATTAAATCTTGTCGTTATAATGGAGTAAAATAATTTTTTTGTTATATTGCAAGTAAATTTTTATATTATTTTTTATTAAAATAAACTAATATTTACTCATTACAGATTTAGATTTTAAATTTTGCTAATTAAGCTGAATGATACGATAAATTAAATTATATAAGATTTAAAAGGTAATAATAAAAGATTAAATCTGTTTTTTAGGGTGACAGTGGCGGTCCACTTGTGTACAGGGATACAATTGTGGGTGTTAATTCCGGAACAATTCCATTTCCAGAAGTGCCGAATCGTCCACAGAAATTCAATGTTCATTTCAATGTTTATTACTATCTTGAGTTTATTTATAATGCGATGTAGAAATATAAGTTAACTAAGCTGAATATAAATTTCTATTAAAAAAATTGTCAAACTTTTATACCAAAAATAAATATGCATTGATATAAGGTTAATAGAGGCACAAACTACTGGACAGTAAATAGTGACGGTAAATAGTTAAATAGGAAAAAAAAGAATATTAATTAATAAAATTAATTTGTTAGATATTTATTTAATATATTTAAATATTTAATCATGTAATCGGATTAGATCTAACAAATTCAACAATGATAAATATTTTTTAGAAAACTTGAATTATAAACATTTTTACATTTATTTTCTAATTGATAATAATTTCATTGGTAATAATTTCTTCAATAATTGTTTATATTAAAAATTGGTGATTTTCTTTAAATTATTTACATTGATTTTTTACTAAAATTTATTAATTACAAATTTATTAAATTATATTGGATTATTTTATGATTAATTTAAATATAACAAAGCTACAATTTTTTGATGAATTATATATATATATATTTGTGTTGTTATAGTTCCTAATTTTCTAGTATTAAAACAATAATTAAATATTTGAGTCACCTGAGATTATAAATTGTAAAACTAATTATACATATATATTATAGTGACTAATATAATTTTTCAGTTTTTAATAAAATATAAACTTTTTAACAATTTATCTACCATTACTAAGCCACGTAATGAAGTATGCACACAAATATTTCTTTTTATTAAATAGATGTTAATTATTAGAAATTTTATTTTACTTGTTAGATATTATAAAATAAATAAAAATAAAATTTAATATTTTGTTTTAAATTTACATTTAAGAAATTAATTTCAGAGAGTTTAGAAGTAAATAGTACATAAAAAATATTAATGAATACTGATTACTATAGAAGAATATGATATGCTTTTATGAATTAAGAGTGAAATGTGATATAAATAAAAGTAAAATCAATATCGGTATGCTTATATATTTTATAATTTTCTTATTTTCTCAAAAATCATTTTATATGATGTAGTAGACAACAAATTGTATAAAAAAGAGTAACTATAATTTTTAGGTATTATAGTGTATAGAAAAGGTGTGAATATGACTAGGGAAAAGTTCATTAATGATGGGGTGGAGAAGATCGACTGACCAAGTATCCAAGTAATACGTAATTATATGAAAATAGCACAGTGAATAATATAATAATATAATATAATAAAATAGTCTTTATATTATTAATTGGGTTCTTCTTATTTTAATATCATAAAGTGTTGTTGTTTAATATTTTATGGATTACTCTCCCGCCCCCCCTTTTCTTATAGTATTAAAATAAGATAAAAATAATAAACCATTGATGTTGCATATATTTTTTATATATTCAGTATTTTTTTGGTTATTAGAGCTACTTGAAAAGTTCAAGTTTTTTTTTATTTTTTTAAAGTATTGAAATAAAGTATTTAGCTTTTATTGTAGCGGCTCAAAAGCTATAATACCTTGAAAATAAAATTATAGTAACCCATGTATAACACTGAAATTACAGCTTTAAAGTTATAGAATTCTAAAGAAATAGAATTAGAAAACACTTATTTTCAACGACCATTACTATAAAGAAATTATGTTTTTAGCACATCACATTGTATATCTAAAAATCTAAAAACTTGGATTTTTCTTATTTTTTTCTTTTTTAATGACTTTTCATGAGATATCAAGGCGAACTATATTGTAATTGCGGTATGTTTCATGCATGCTCAATTTAAAAGGGTCAATTTGATGATCCAGTGAACAAACTAATATCATTACGATATCTGAAATGACCAGATTATAAATAACAAACACAATTGCCATGTGCGATAACATGATTAAAAACCCATGTATGGTTTTAAAACATTAAACATAATTATTTGAAACCATTTATTATTGTTATCTTGTCTATAATTCTATCTAAGAGAACCTATGAAGACTTAAAAAATCATCATTTATTTTCAAAACCTTGAATACGATTTGTAAATCAGGTTTTTAATTCAAGTTAATATTAATTTCATTTTGCATAACTTCGCAATAAATATAGTTCAAAGTGTGACTCGCTCTTTTTCTCTTAAAAAAAACAAGTTATTTTTATTTCAAAATTATTCTGTCGTAATAAATAAAAATTATTTCTTGTAATCATTTCAAGAAAATCGTACATTTAATTAGATAACACTGATTATTTAGGGAATATTCTATAAAACACTTATAGCACAAATGATTCCACCTTAAACCTACTTATGACAAACAATTTGCCTTGTGCTTGTTGACATCTTAATTCAAGTACACTAAAGTCGCAATAAAACATAAATATACGTGTTTGTTTAGTATGTAACCTGAATCGCTTATATTTATCATATGAAATTTAATTTTAAAATTTGCTCTTGTATTTTCATAAAATATATATTGTTTTCATTACAGTCTTTTTCAATAACACTTGTACATAATTTTTAAAATATTACTTCACATTTTTTATAAATTTCAATATACATCTATGAGATCACAGATTACGTATGATTACCTAATATTTACGCAATACATTACAACGTATTAAATAAATATTATATATTATCTATATATTATAATTTAAAATTGTGCAATTTTTTATATTCCTTCAGTTTTATCTGTAACTTATTTTTAAAAGATATTTTTTATTTTATAAAAATTGATAAAAAATGCTTACAAGAACTTATGTGTAAAAAGTTTTTATTATTTTCATGGTATTAATTCATGAAAATTGAAAACAAAAATTGATCTACATATCAGAAGATTTGATTTATTAAATTTTTTTGAAAAAAAAAAATTATAACTTTGCTTGGCTCGTTTTTATTAAAAATCTTAACTTCTGAATTTTAATTTTTTAAACTTTTATTATAATTGAAAAGAAATTTCGAATAAAAATTTTGTCACTTTTCAAAAAATGATAAATATAACAATATTTCATTGCTACGTAAATAGAGAAATTTAAAATCGCGCTGGACTCAAGTTATCGCGTGGATTGGATTTTCGCGTCTCCAGTTCTGAGTGAAAAAGTAAAATAATTAAATAAATAATTGCTGGAGTGGTATCCAAGTTTACTGTCAATTAACCAAAAATAAGAGAATATACATATAAACTGTCCGACTTGACCGAAATCTCATTCAGGGATTCCCTTAGATTGTCCAGCTACTTAGTAGAATATTCGCGAATCTCCTTCACGGTTGAGTTAACGGAGATGCTGACAGCGGCGGGTCCACGTAACTAAGCATCCCCGGAATAAAAAATATGGTTCAAAATTGGATTTAATTTACTTCTTTCATCTGAAACAAAGAAATTTATTAACCCCCTCCCCCCTTATTACTAATATTTTTATAGAGAAAGTAAACTGAATTAATTTAATTTATTTCTGCCTGTGGAGGAATAAACCTTTTTAATTCAGATATATGAGTTTTTGAGGTTCGTCGCCTCTGATAGCAATTTCAACTACTACCAGGGACAATATTTTTAATATCTCAAAAGGACCTTCATATTTTTGGGCTAACTTCGATGAGAACTTGTTTACCGCAATAGACAATTCATGAGTTTTCCTCATCGCTACATCTCCCACTTCATATTTAATATAAGTTCTTTTCTGATTATAAATTTTTCCTTATTTTAGCCTCTTTTTCTCTATAAATTCTACTACTAGATATCTTAAGGCATCTAGTCTTTTCATTCGACCTTTCCATCCACATTTATAAATCAATTTTATGCAACACTACACCATCCTCCACTTCACTTCTTAAACTTTTCACTGGACGGGAATGTCTACCATAATTTAAAAATGTTGGTAATGCATGAGTCGTCGCCTGCATTGCTGTATTCATTTTATGCCTAAATTCATATATATGCACGTCCCAATCCCTATGATCTTCCTTGATAAATGTAGCAATCATAGTTTTAAGAGTTCTATTACTACGTTCTACAGGATTAGCCTGAGGATGATAAGGAGGTGTTGTTACGTGTTTAACTCCATATTCTTCTAACGTAACTTCTAACCACTTATTAATGAACTCCTTTCCGTTATTTGTTAGTAGATATTTAGGAGTTTCCCACCTAAGCAATATCAATTCCTGAAAGGCTCTCGACACTGTTTTACCTTCAGCCGAGCTTAAAGATTGTACTACAATCCAATTAGTAAATAAATCTTGATATACTAATAAATATTTAAATCTATTCTTACTAGGTGAAAATTCCATTATATCAGGTGCTACCTCTACCTATGGTTTCTCCACTACTCTGGTCCCAATCAATTTTTTAGGGCCTGATTGTGAAACTTTATTGTTTTAGCACTCAAGGAATTCATGTAAAAACATATTAATGTAGTACCATATGCCTGGCTATTAATATTCTCGAGCAACACGGTCCGCAATCATTTGAGGGCAATATGATCTGTCACAGCTTTAAATCTATTTCCTTCAATATCCGGCCGAAACTTTTTCATCGACCACAATAATAACAAACATTATCGTTCACTGGTGGTAAAATTACGTTCCGCCGCAGGGAACACTACTGATATATAGAATTTGGTGTTCTCCATCCTCTAATTCTTGAGTGAGAATGACTCCAATCGTAAATTCACTCGTATCACACTGCACTGTAAAGGGCTTTGTAAAATTAGGTATAAAAAGGACCGGAGCTTTAGTTAAAGCCTCTTTTAATTTTTCGAATTCTTCTTGTTGTTCTTCAGACCATTTCCACTATTGTCCCTTTCTTAATAACTTTACTAGTAGAATTTTAATTTAACAATCCTGTAGAATAATTCAGGAATATCAATCAATCATTCCGAGAAATCTTCTCAGTTTTTTAACACTATTTGGTGCTGGATATTCCATTATTGGTGACATCTTAAAACCATAAGGTCATAATCCATGTTTATCTAAGATAAATCCCAAATATGTCACTGAGATGCATCCAATCTCAAACTTCTTCTTATTTATTGTTAGGCACGTCTTCACTATCTTTTCCAACACTACTTTCAGCCATTTTATGTGTTTTTTAAATGTTTCTGTCCCAATTAAAATATCGTCCAGATATATAAAGATATAGAGTTCAAAATCCTGTACAAATAAGGTATCTATTAACCGTTGAAATATCATAGGAGCATTAGTCAGCCCAAATGGCATTCTCTAAAACTGCCAAAGTTCAGAACCCGGATTTGCAAAAGTAGTATATTTCTTACTTTTCTCCTCCTACTCCTAGGTACTCGGAAATACGCCTATTTCAGATCAATTTTGGATAAATACCGACCCTTTCTAATTTATCCAAGATCCCGTCCATAAATGGTAAAGGATAAGCATATTTTTTTAGTCATCTTATTCAAATCTCTATAATCTACACAAAATCTGTAATTGCCCTAAGATTTCTTTACCATAACTGGCGAAGTACTCCATTCACTGGCTGATTTTTCTATAATTTCTTTTTTCATCATTTCCTTCACTTCATCATAAGCTACCTGCAATATGTTAGGTGACATCATCCTAAATTTACGTTTCACAACTTCCGTTCTTTGTATATCTAAGTAATGTTCAGTTAGTTTTGTTTCGCCGGGATCTCTGTAGCCTCAGACAGAATTGACTCAACTAACTTATTAATTTTGTTTTTCTCAACATTATTTAACTCTGAAATACCTGCACATTTAACCTGAATGACTGTATTTCCTTCACTACTATTTCTGGATTCTCTCCATTCCTCTTCCCTAATACGTTACAGGCCTCTCCCGAAAAGTTTTTATAGGTTGAAGAGTTTACAAAAATCTATTTCGATAATATCTTGGTTCAGTTGCTTTACTAATTTAACTAATTTTAATGATTAAATCAATCCTGTCTACATTCATGTTTAGTGATAGAATTCATAAAGCTTTGTTTATCGTTTCCGTGGCACATTTTACTGCTGAAGATGCAATAAAAATTTCTTTCAGTTTTTCATGTATTTTGCTTCTGACGAAAGATATCGTTGCTCCTGGATCACACAATGCTTTATATTTAACCCCTGCTATGTTTACATTAAAGAAATTCCGATTTTCCAATGATGAACTAGCTATATTACGGAGGTCAGTCACTACATCACCTTCATTATTATTTAATTGATTATTATTATTCATTTGAAATGATTTATCAATACTCACACTACTTTCATTATTATTATTCAACACATCACTTCTTTTACTTATTGAAGAAGTTAATTGTTGTAAAACTACATTCTGCGGTTAAACATCATTTATTATCTTCTCGTTCTGTTATTTTGTCTTTATTGACGCCACCTTTAGATTTATTAGAGAGTTCGTATCGTCCATTATCTTCAGGGTTTGAAAATAATTATCCTCTTGGACTTTATCAATTCGAATGAGGTTACTGCCGTTTGAGAAGGTACGCCTCAACAATTTTTCTTCATTTTACTATTATAAATACTATACGTCCTTTTATTTACAACTGAGGACGTCCGGGATGACTCAACTCCCTCGTCTCGTCGTTTCTCCACTGCTGCACATATTTAGCACAATTAAAGCATGTTCTCAACTCACAGTTGAGTCTGACACATAATTGACACTTAGAACCCATATATAAAACATTATTTGAACATTCAGATGATATATGTCCTCGTATTCAACATCTATAACAAATACAATTGGGACAATCCTTTAGTTTATGTCCTACTGCCTGACAATTAGCACAGGTACCATAAAATACCTCCTTCACTATAGGAACTTGACTATTAGGTCCTACACTACTATTATGCACATTAGGTCATTGATTATTCCAATTACCTCAATAATAATTAGGATATGTTCCTCCTTGATTATAATGTTACTATTTCCTCCTTATAATATTACTTAGAAATAGCTGGTGATTCCCATAGACCGTAGTCTTCATCGGAGGGTTGGTTATCTCAGAAACTCCAAGTGTTGCTGCTACAGTTGGTTGACTAAGATCTTTTCAACATTTGGCACAACACTACTCTTAATTTATTTCATGAAAGTCACTTTTAATGATTTTTTCGGTTTGTTTTCTGGTAGTGCCGCTGCTAACACTTTCATTTGTTCTTGTGACAGTGGTGACGTATATTTTTTGTTCAAATCTCTTAGCTTTTCCCATTTCTTTCTTTAATACTTCATATCTACAAACGTTTCTACTTTTTGATCATTGATATAAATCCTATATTCCAGTAAAAGATTTCTATAGGCTATGTTTACTTGATTTTCAAGTAAAGGTGGGTACCTAAAATGGGAGATGATTTACTGAATACTCAAAATCAAACTCGCCATTTTTTCACCATTTCGTTTTTTGCTGAGCTCTCTTTTTTAGTCATCCAATGACTCCTGTCTATCATATTTCTGTCCCAATTCCTCTTGAAAAGCTAATTTGAACTGTGACCTGATCCTAATATATTTATCACTCGTTCTAAATCATCTGCTTGCTTTTGATCTAAGTATACAAGGAAGAGTCAACATTAACGTTTAATTCTGCATTGTTGTACTTTTGAAGCACTCTTTTAACCTTTTTAAGAATTCTTTAAAATCTTTTTTATTATCTCCTGTGAATTCTAACTTCCATCACTAGCCTGTGTTTCTTCGTCACTGCCTCTTCTCCGTGAATAAAATTCATCTTCACTGTCGTTACTAATTTCATCACTATTATATCTTCCAGTGAACTTTCTCTTTTTCTCTCTTACCAATTTATAATCGCGATCTTTTTAAGTTCGTTCATTGTCGTCCGAAACTTTAAAAGATTCTACTAATCGTTGGCAAGTTTTTTTAATATCTTCAAATTTCAGATTTCTCAGAAAATAATTCCCTATAATGTTTTTTGTTTATTCTTTTCTTCGAAAAATAGTTTTGTTACCTGTCTTGTCTTTTCTTCACTACATCACTCTTTTGCAAATATTTTCCTAGAATATTGTCTAACACTGCCATCGGCATTATGACAATACTACTTGTAGTCGGATCTTTGAACTTTAATACATTATCATTGTTTAACAATTCTCTACTATCTGATACTCGACTATCACTAAAAATAGGAATATCTAATAAAACAGAATTATTATCCTGACTTTGCACTAGATCATTAGATTTTCTGGTATTCTCAAAATCATTTTCTTCTTCGCTACTGGTTGCTCGGTTATCTCTAGAGCAAGCGTGATCAAATAAAGATGATTTTTTTCGTCCATCTACATTATCATCCCATGGAATTCTATTCCTTGGAAAAAATAGCTTTAATTTATATCGCAATCATCTATTTCTCAAAATGGTTGGATCTCCCCTACTATTTAAATCAGCAACTATTATCAATTGTAAAATAATCTCCGAATCTAATTCTCTCACTCCACTGGCTATACTTCGGGCTATTGTTGATCTCAACAAAAGCCCTCGTAATAAATTTTCATTAATTATCCTTAATTATTTTATAACTCGTCACTACTTAAAAAAAACAAATAATCGCGCACAACACTAATAACAAAAAGGCAACCAAATAATAAATAATAATCAAATATATATATAATAATAAAAAAATAATATATTATGAAATATTATTAGTCTGGCCATTACCTTAATAAGCCAAATAAGGGAGAAATAAATAAAAAAAATGTAACGAAAAAGAAATTTCAATAATAATAATACATACAATATATAATAGATATTATTCAATAAATATTTACAAATATATATATATATATATAACTAACACGCACAAAAAAAATTAAGATTTATACAGAAAAATCAAATATATATATAATAATAATAATAAACTAAATAACAATACATAAATATACCACCATAATAAAATATTATTAAAATATTAAATCATTAAAATGTATATATATTTATAAAAAAAATATGTATATATAAAATTTTAAATAATATTACTATTTCAAAATTTAATTATTCTTCAATAAATATACTATATTAATTTTCTCACGTCTGACTGCTAATATTTATATATTTAATTTATTATTAGTGATGATAAAATAATAACATATTTCACAAAATAAAAATTATATTAGAATAAATTTTTAAATCTAATCTCGTAAACTATTAGTTCAAAGCAAATTCATATTTTGAACAAATAACATAACATATAAATTGATAATAATGTATTCATTATTATTTATTAATAAAATTAATAATATTTGACATTATTTATTAGTAATGTTATTATTATTTATATATTTTGTTGTTTATTTTATGTAATTTCATTCTTTCGAATATAATATTAACATTATTTTTAATAATTTAGAGAGATAATTTGTTTTTTAACATAAATATTTTATATTATTATTTTTTGGTTTTTAGATAGATTATTATGTAGATATATTGTAAATTATTAAAAGTGAATTAAAAAAACTTTGTGTATTTAAAGTTATTTGTACTAAAATAATTTCAATATATATATTATATCTTTTATTAAAAAATTTTCAGAACATAAAATAATAAATATCCTTATATAAGTTTGAATCTGTCTTTGTATGTAGTAATATTCTCTCGGAAGTCTAGGCTAGTGTTACTCTACACAAATATAAATGTTATATTGCTATATTTAATTTTATATAATTTTTGAAAATTGGGTAGAAAATCTAGTAGTTTTGAGTGATGTTGGGCTGCAAGTCCTTGACCTGGTCTGAATGTCCTTTTGACTCTGAGGTGTGCAATTTGACTCTGAGGGTCGTAATTTTAAGGTCGTAATCGTGCGTCAACTTGCGTATCAGCACCGCAGCGCCGCGAACAGCGATTCAGCTTTGCACTCAAAAAGTCGCGTAAAAACAGCGGAAACCTCGGTACGCATGTTTCTCGCTTTTCACCGGTTTTCTAAGATGGCGGAATTGCCGTCCCGCTTCACCCGATATTTAGTTTAAATATTGGCGACACAGCCGATGCGCATTGATCGATATTGATAGATTATATATAGATATTGATATAGATAGATATAGATAGATATTGTCGCCTAAGCTGTAAGCTTCCGACAATAATATTAACAAATACTTCATATCTAAACAAAGATTCTTTTTTTTTTTTTTTAAAATAGTTGTATTATACCACTGTTTTTTTTTTTTAAATAGTTAAATTTTTCTTTAATAAATTATTTTAAACCTTGTATACTTTCAACTTTTTACTTTAAACGAACTAATAATAAATTGATAAAAAATAAATACTTCTTTTAATTAAATACTTAATCTATTATATTAATTAAAATTCAATAAATATTTATTAAATATACCGAACTATTTTTATATTTTTTATAGATTTTGGAAGCTAATATTTATAAAATTTATTTACTTGCAAAATAATGTAGGTAGTAATTAATGTTTTTTCAGGTACTTAAATCCTTCAGTCCTGCTTTAGAAAAGTGTTTCTTTTTTAGTTTAATATTTAAATAATTAATTTTACAACAGAAAAATAATTGTTTAATTAGCTTTAATAACATTTTGAAATATTTAAATTAATTATTACATTAAGATTATGCTTTTGATCCCATTGATAATAAACTAATTAATATAATATTTACAGTTCAATATATCACAAACACATTTTAATTGAATAATCAATAAAAAATGAAAAATAATAAATGAGAATATATAGAAATTTTAAAAATCAAATATAACTTTAGTTAATAAAATAATAAGATAAATCAATTTACAATAATATTTTAAGAGATTTCGCTGACGTAAATGTTATGTTATTTCAATTTTAAAAGTTATCATAACAAATATAATCTATATTTCCGGCGATTAATCAAATAAATTATGCTAAGATACATCTTAGTTTAAATTCATGTTTTATAATGTTAAACTATTTTTGATGATGAAAATCAATGACCGTATTAATTTTTCTTTATCAATATTAACTGAAGAATTCTAAGCTATTGATGTCAACATGAGGCAAAATCAAATTATTTCCTTTCCATTTGATATTTTCGTTATTAGTTTGGAATATATTTTAATGTATGTCTACGAAATATGAAAATTTCAATGAAAATTATCAATTTAGAGTAAATAAAAAATAATAATCTAATGTAAATTACAGATATTTTTAATTTTAAGTTTTTAGATTTTTTAGTGGAAAATAAAAAAATTAAAAAAATGTATTCAATGTAAATAAAGAGAAAAAACATGTTATATCTTATCAATTTAAGTTTAATACAATTTTATTAATCATATATTTACCAATAAAACTTCTCATACATTATTAAATGATTATAATACGTTAAAAAAATGAATATAACAGTGTATTAAATAAATCACTTAGTGTAAATTACATATTATTTAAAATTTAATTATTTAAAATAACTTTAATGGACTTTTAATTTTAATTCTAATCTTTTGTTATTAATTATATTTGCCTAAATTTTATTTTTTGTTATACAAAATTTTCAAACCATTTTTTATGAATACATTGTACATAATGATTTAAAATATTGGATGCATTAATTATTTTTATTGAATATTGATGTCATTATTATAAATTCATTAAAAAGTGTAATTTATTTAAAAATAAAAAATAATTATTTATTCCAAATTCATCTGAAAAGGACTTATTTCTTAAGGTAATACATTTTTTTTAAGTATAAGTTATTTTCTTGCTTTAGTCATACTGTACCTCACCTGAATCTTTAATTTTATTTGAATAAATAAATTATTTTAAATTGTGATAAATTTTGTTTAAAAACTACAATGGATTATTTAGTACTTTTTGAGTTGATAGTTTACAAGTAAATATATAATTATATATGTATATAGATTAACAGTTTTTTTGTGAAGTTAAGAATTTAAGCTTGAAATAAAAATATTATAGAATTGAATTTATTGAATTATTATATGAATTTATATGATGAAATAAATGTATGTTAAGCCATGTGTAATTATTTATGTACATTAAATTTAACTAACTAAAATTAGTTTTTTAGTATATTAATCTTCAAAAGAATTTTTTTTGCAATTCGTACAGAATGTCAAAAAAATTAGCTATTGAATTTAAAATAATCACTTTCTATATCAATATAGAATAATATATTATAATTTATTATGAATACGTACAAACATATTATAAAGGGAATGTTTTTTAAGATTAATTTTATTAAAAAGTGAATAATATTGAATATAAATAATATTTTTATACATAAAATATTTTGCTTTAGTGTAAAACACAAATATATTTATTATTTTCATATTGTTATATGCATATAATATATAATATTTCTAAGATTAAAATTTGTATTTGATAAATTTTAATGCAATTTTCTATCTAACTATTCATTTATGATAATGAAGCATAATGTTTATTGCAAAATACAATGATAAAATTAAATATTTTTTATTTTTTAAACATATTTTACTTAGAGTATTATAATTGAAGTCATCTCAAAAATAGATATTCATATTTAAAAATATAAAATTTAAATAAAAAATAGATATGGTAAAATATTTAATCATAATTTTTTGAAAAATGTTAATCAAATAGAAGAAGGTGTAATAATTTGATATAAAATTTTTTTTACTAAAGTTATATGTAAACGCTTTATAAAAATTTAATTTACTATCTCCATTTTCTTAAAGGTTTTTAATATGAAATAATTCTAATATTTAGTGATTTACGCTTAATGAAAAAGAAGAAAAAAAATTTAAATCTGTGAATTGTTCATCAATTTTTAAAAAAAATTCACTAAACTCGTATGCTAAAAAAAAAGTAAATTAATATGTTATGAGGACTTTAATCCATTTTTAGATGGCCCTTCTATAATAAAACTTTGAAGATTCGTTGCAATTATTAATCCTCTTGTTGATCCTTCATAATTCCATCCCTTACCATAAAAGTTAAAGTATAAAATTTTATAATCTAAAAAAAATTTGTAGTTTTGTTTTTGATCACATGACAAAGAACCTAAGTTTCCCATGCATATTTATTGGCTTGACAATAAAAAGGGCTTTTGTAACGTTCAAAAATTGAATATAATAATAAACGCTTGTGTTTTTAATCAAATTTCAGATCATTGGATGTATAAAAACTTCTTAATTTTACATTAATATATAAAGTTTAAGAATTCATCCACATTGTATAACCATATTTCATGGGGTTCGTATTTTTGTATAGATGTACAATCGGATGCTATAACATTTTACTCTAAAATAAAACCATTAAAAAAGAAACTGTTATCAAGGGTAAAACAGAAATCATATAAAAATTTGTTGATTAAGTTAAGTCATTATGATTAACCAATGAATACCTATCACTCAAGTTTATTTCGACTACTTAGCCTTTTTATTTTTTATATTTATATTGTTGTTTTTCTTTTTTCCTTTCATTTATAATTTCTAAAAAAAAATACTGACTCGACACCTTTGAAAAAAAACAATAAATTAGGTTTTGTGTTGAATATGTTATATATTTTAATTTACGTTATCTAACGTACAATTTTATGTTTAATCACTTATACAAATAAAGTTTTCCTCATTGTATAATGTGATTTAATTTTTACTATTCCTTCTTAATTTCTTTCAACTTTTTTTAAAACAAGAAAAAAATCTTCCCTTAAAACATAATTTAATAATGCAAAAATAGACATAAATAAAAATATTCAAAATAGTTAAATCACAAGCTATTTGAAGTATTACAATGATTTTTAAAATAATAAAAAATGTATATTTTTAATAAAAATTAAATTTATATAAGAGTAAATATAAATTTAAAGAATATAATAGAATGTAGTAGAAATTGTAGTATTTTTTATATTTACATTTTTTTATTTTATATTAAAATCAATTTTTTTTTTTTATCAAAAAATAGTAAGTTTTTACGGAAAAATTAATTCTGACGAAAATAAAAGAATGTCATTTTAAATAAGTTATGCATTATAAAATAATGGTAAAACCTATTAACATCAATAAATAATAATAATAAAGACATTTTTTGAATATACAGAAGACTTTAATTTATTATAAAAAATTATAAATTATACTGCTTTCTTTACAGGCCCTACTATTTTTTTATTTATTAATATTGTGATGATATGAGAATATTATCATTTAACCTGAAAAATAAAATGATTTAATTTAATTGTGTTATAATGGGATGAATGATTTTTAATTGAATGAATATAATACTATTATTAATTTAAAATTATGTTTATTATTATGTTGTGGTGTATTTACAGATATGATGAGTGTGATGATTTGTATTTAATTGAATAATATTTTTATTCATTGTTGACAAACTGTCAACACGCGGCCCATATTTTACTTTTAATTTAATATAATAGCAGAAGTCTTGCTAACATAGATGGCGCTTATGTTGTTGAATTGAAGTGAGATAGAGATAGGCGCGAATGTGTATTTTGATGTATGTATATATTAAATTGCATAAATGAAGTGATGTGAGTGTGGTAAAAATGATTGATGTTGTGCCGCCACAAGATGGCCGATAAGTATAGTTTCTATACTTATCGGTCAAACAATAATTTTCTTTTGTATATGAATTGAGGATTTTGATTGGTTATTTTAATAATAACCAAATGAAATTTAAATCATGACAGGTACAAATGAAAAGGGACTTGTTGGCTGTGATGTGACCAATATTAAATTTTCTGAATTTAAATAAAAATCAGTAAATTTAATTATTGGTTTAATTTTTATTTAAAATTAAAATTAGTGATGTTAAGGGGCGGAACTTTCTTTCTGAAAAAGAAAGAGAGTTCAGTTATAAACTGTTATTCATTAGTATAACATAGAGTTATAATTATTATTAAATATTATTCTTAAAATAGTAAAATAATATATATTATATTGAATTTATTATATAAAGTATTATAGTTTTTTGTGTTATATATAAAATATTCAATTATATTTGTTGTGAAGTGTATTTGATAATAGTGTAGAAATATAAAATCGAATTGAAGAATTTTGAATATATATATGTATAAATTCAGTTATATTTACAAGGATATATATACATATTTATCGTTTTTTACATTTACAAGGATTTATTTACAAGGATATTAATCTATAATATATATATGGATTTATTGTCAAATATTATTAATTAAATTTATTAAATATATATCTAAAAATTATAAATATAACAAACTATTATACAAGGTAAGATTTTAATATATTATATTTAAATATTTATTTAATATAAATTATATTGTGTTGTGTTGGATAATAGAGGGTATTGAGATTCGACCGATAATCTCAAGTTTTGGCGTAGAATCTCCCCGTATTTTATTTAATTGATGGTAGTGTTAGTTATTGTTAAATAATTAATTATTGACTAATAATTTTATTTAATAGTTATTTTGTAAAATATAAATTGAAGTGTAGTGAATGAGATAATATAATAAAATAGTTTCGGGAAAGTTTATTTTATTTAAATTGAAAAATTTATTTAAAAGTAAATTTACTGTATTACAATATAGTAAACTTGCCCCGTTTATTTATAATTTCATTTTCTTTTCACTAAACATTCTTACTATTTTATTTTGTACTATTTTAAATGATATAGTAACATTAGTAAGAGTTTTGCATATGAAATTGAAAAATAAATATTGTAATTTACATGTATATTTCATTGGAATCGTATTTTTACTTGTTCCTAATATTTACTCTATTTATGATCTGATTTGCCTATCACATTATATTCGAACAATTATTTAATGACTTGAACAAATTAAACAAAGAATGAAAGTATAAGAATTTATACAATAGTTATTCTAAAAATTATAACTTTTTTTATAAGCTTTAAAGGTAAAATTAAACAAATGTTATGAAGTTCGTTTTTAACATAACCCGAATTTATCTTACGATTCTTTTTAAATATTTATAATTTTTATATTTATTTTTTATGTTTGTATTATATATAAAGTACGCATAATAATTTTCGAATAGTTATCGTCCGTGTAGTACGAAACGACGTTGTATAAGATTTCTTATGCGCGCGCATGTGTGTGACTGCATATTTAGTTTTGTATTTACGGGTCTACGCTCTAAGTGTACTTTGAAACGATTTATGTTCAGTTTTTGCGGGTAACAATTTATTTTTATACAAATAGTTATTTATTTATGCACGTATTCATTTATTTACAAATTAAAATTGTGATAGTTATACATAATATTTATAATAGTGGTTTTGTAACAATATTTTTGTATACACAGAGGTAAATATGAGTATATTTGCGGATAGTTAACTATGGATAAGTGCGGAAATGTATGCATATATAAATATATAAAATAACAATTTTAATTGTATTCTATAGATTATGAGACAGTTATTTATTTTTTTAGATATGATTTATAATATTAAAAAACAAAATACATGATATTAAAAAACAAATATGTGATACAGTAATTGAATCTTGTGAGTTGTGTTAAAAAGATCGTGTCTGATTTTACAGAATGATTTTGCAGAAATGCCAATGAATTTATTGTAGATCATCTAAGATTCTTGAGAGAAACACTTTTTTTATTCCTTGCTATTGTAAATTTTTAATTCACATCTCTCAATAAACTTTTATGTGAATAATACACTGATATCTGGTATAATCTAATACAATACAGAAGTATGCTATGAATATGTGATGCTAAAATTAAATTGTTGCATAGAATCCTTTAATTTTACGATCACTAAGAATATGTCAACTAGTATTTAGAAACGTATGACCTAAAAACATGTATAGTCTTGCAACAAACAGAAATCGTAGATACATAAGACTAATTATGATTATCATATTTCAGTTTAAGATTCGAAATTTTAGGAGAAATTTTTAATGAATAAGAAATTATATGCATGATTTTAAAACTTATAGCAAATGATAGTCATAACAAAATCATCGTACTATAATCGATATTTATTTAATTCACGATTGCTGTGGATTAATCAAAGGGCAGCTGGTATACATTAAGAAAATCAAGGCAGCTAATAATCCTCAAAAGGCCATACATAAATCTTCTAAACAAAAATTTGTAAGCGAGAAATTCCAAAAAATATATTAGATGCGTTCGAATTTTGAAGATATTGGCTGAATTTTGATATATTAAAAAAAGAAGAAGAAAAAAATTAATGAACTCCAATGATATCATACAAGAGGAAAATTGATCGTAAAGGAAAGCTTAAGTTGTAGATACCGAATGTTATGGTTTTTGTGAATCTACAATTTACTTCCAAAGGTTATAAGATTTTTACGTATTTCTTGGTTATTATTAAAAAAAAAAAAAAAAAAAAAAAAAAAGAAATGAATAGTGACATTCGAGCTAGAAAGAAATCATTTGCACAATATTTTAACTTATTAAAAAGATTCATTGGCTTTATACAAATCTAGCATTCATATTCAGAGTGGATAAATAGTTGGAACTCTTAAAGATAAGAAAAAAAAAAGAAATAAAAACTATTCAAAACACGTGAAAATTCTTTTTCAAGCGAACATCTTCATTTATATTAACATACATGTCAGATTTTTACAGAAAAAAAAATTATTTTTTTAATATTGTAATAGTAGAATTATTTTTTACCTGTATTAAATTTTATATCTCACATAATTTATTAATAGACAATATACATGATGCGAAACTCATATAATCATAGTGCACTAACAAAAACATTTTTAATACGACTTTATCATTAAGTATAATAATACTTTTTAATTTTATTTTTAAACTTACTACTTTTTAATATGTGACCATCATCGGTTCAACAAAAATGTTGTACTTATATCGTAAAATTTATATATATTTATTTTTAAAATAGAACGTTAGATATTTCATGCCTGTAAGTACATATACAGTACACTATGTACATAACTAATAAAATAAAATATATATTTGTTTTTTAACATTGAAGTAAAATTAGCAGAGAAGGACGGAAATTATTGTATTATCCTATATCACGTTTAAACAATAAACAGAAATTTCACCTTAAAATATATAGATAACAAGAATATATGATCATAGATATACGTCTCTCATATACTTGTATATCATCTTACACAGTAGTAAAAATATTGTTAAAAAAAATCAACTCACTTGTAGATCAACCCTGAAGTAAAAATATGTACGCATCACTTATGCGCATATTTTTTATATTTAATTATAATAGTTGTTTTGTTTTACAACTTTTAAATATTACCGTTTTTAAAACTATTACTTTCTATTATAATACATAAAGACATATATGTAAATCATATATTTTCTTATTGTATATAGCAGATTTATTTTTTTTAAATTATTTTTTTATGACCCTTATTGGTTTTTCTTTTAAATCTATTTTTGGATCTTATTCTTAAAGCAATTATTAACTAATACATAAATATCAATATCATCAATCAATCAATTAATTAAATAAGACTCTTATTAAGGTTGAAATTATAAATACACAAAATTCTTCATTATTTGTTTCTTAATAGTATTTAATTAGAATTATTAATACTATATTTTACAATTTAAAACAATTTATAAAAAAATATATATATAATTGTAGTGATTAAAATAATCTATGCTCTAAGGTTCAGTTTTTTTTTTAATCAAAAGCAATTTTTCTTTATAATACAATCACTATTTTATAATCATATTTTAATTATGCCATACAAAATTTGTACATAATACTCCATTTTAATTTTTTTTATTTTATAATTTATTTAATTAATAAAGATAATTTGACAATGACGTTAAAAACTAGTTGGTGTTAGATAAAGTATTGGTTTTTTTTTTTTCAATTGTGATTCACATGTTATATTATGTAACTTCTATTCGTTGATGATACTTAGTGTTTTGCAAAAAATTTATTATAATTTCTAATGAATAAACTAATGTCTTATTCAAATAAAAATTTTTCAAATGATTTTTTATCTTTTTGAACACTTAGTTAAAACCGTTAACAATAATACTTTTTCATACTCCAATTACTTATGTACATATTCTATTAATGTAATAATCACCTGTTATTTTTCTAGAAATTGCCTAATGTTTTATTAAATCAATTTTTCAATAATCTCTTATTTTATCAAAGCGATATGCGTTAATTATGCTAATGATTAGATGTTTATACGATAGATTTTTATTAATTTTAGCATTTAACGATGATTTTTAAAGGTACAGACGAATCAATATTAATGTCGTTGCATTTAACATAAAAAATAATTTAAATCGATATTAGTGTACTCTATTAGTATAAATTAGTATAAATTAGTATAAATTAATACAATAAGATATAAATATATTATACCCATAAAACCTAATTACATGTGCACATTGGCATATGTAAGAAATCAAAATCTTTTATTCTAAATATATTATTTGCATATTTCTTATGTCACATTTCTTTAATTATTATTTCCAGAATGCGGCTCCACGTACAATTCCTTCTAAGCCAAGTTTTAATGCTTTGTAAGTAATAAAAATTTAGCTTATTCCACGAGATGTGTACCCAATAAATTTCAATAAAAATCATACTAAAAATTAATAACTTGCGAATTAAAAATGTTAATCATTTAGATAATGAGCACTTCATAGCAGCTAAAGCGATTAGAGGGCCAAACGTTAGGAATGCGAGAATTGAAGAATTTCCGTTTATTGCATCTTTTATTAAACGATTTGCAACAAATCTTCATCCGGAGAGGGGTCACTTTTGCACAGGATCGCTAGTTTCAAGACAAAACGTATTAACTGGAGCTCACTGCTTAGATGGTGAAGGTCTCGATGCTTTCTACATTGTTATTGGGAAAATTACTCTACGAACTAATCACAAATATTATCCCGTCTGGTGGATGAATTATAATGAGTGGACTATATTAATGGGCAAAGATAGAAAATTTGAATCAAACGATCTTGCCCTGATTCGCGTAAGTCCCCTTTTAAAATAAATTTTAATGCATTTCATTAAAGTCTTTCAAGTCTGGAAAACTTTTTAATTGTTGTATAAAAGTAAAAGAATAGTCCAATCCAACGTTTTATTGAACGATTCTATTCCTGACGTATTGTAAAATTTATGTATTAAAAATAATGCATGATTAAAGAATTTAAAGAACAAAAATAAATAAATAAATATTCAATTCCAATATTATTTATGTTTTTTAAATAAATTATTATTCGTATTATCAGTAGGAAGCAATCATTATAAGCTTTATCAAACAATTTATTTTTGCACTAGAAACAACATTCAAATATATTATAATATATTTCTTAAATTATTCGCGATGAAATTTAATTTTATAAAAGATATAATAATATTACTTAAATTGCAACATTTTTATACTTTAACGTTTTTAAAATTAATTAACATCTTTGAAGAATTGAGCATAAAATATTTATTTATAATAACACATTGCATTAAAATAATTCAAGCAATATTTAGATGAGCTATCGGTATTAAAGAAATCAAATCAAAGAATTAAAATTTGTTAATCAATTCAATGAAAATCTTTGTAGTTATAATGATATATACATACTTTTAGTTAACTGAGGAAGTAAAAGGTAATATAACGCCTGCAGTAGTTTCTATTAGAAAAATTCAAGATTTGTACGGACTAAATGCTACAACAGCTGGATGGGGTCAAACAGATTCTGATAAAAGTCCCGTGACGCTAAAAATGGCTTATTTGAAAATTTTAACAGAGGAAGAATGCAATTCAAGAGTCACCCAAGTACAAGGAGAGAATATTAAAATCCACAGAAGATTATTGTGTACTGTTGGAGATCCTCATGCAGTTGTCCAATTAGTAGGTGCTATTTTTAACATGTTTTCCATTGTTTCAAAGACGAGATACTTTGATGCAAGCAGCTTTCAAAACGCTTTTTTGATTTTATACATTTTATTATGCTATTTGTTATGTTAATTGCATTATTTATAAATCATTTTTTTGACATATTACAAATAAAAAAACAAGAGTTCTTTCAATTACTTTTAATACAATCAATTAAATTTATTTTAAGATTTAATATATTTATTAAAATTCATTAATAGATTTATTTTATACTTATTTTAAAATTTGGTCATATTTATAAAAACTCACGTTAAATTTACATGCAATTTGTACAATTCTTATACAGTTTTGAAATTGGTTGCTAATATTTTTCAATTTTTTACCATACATACAATAAATATCCATAACTTCTCTTAGCTTCTTCATTTTTTGTATCAAAAGTACACATAATACGAGAAGCTAAGAAGGTAAAAACTTTATTTATAATGTCGCTTTTATATTTAATATTTTATTTTATATTTAATACATTTAATAAAATTTGCCAAAAATTTAAAGTTATTATTGTATTCTGAAAATGATTATAACATTAAAAAAAAAAAAAAAAAATTTTCATAAATTTAAGCATTTGATTTTAAATTAAAAATGCAACGTGTATTCACAAAGTATACGATAAATTTTACAATCGTTATTTACATAATAAATTTAGAATACATATTCATTTTATTTAATAATTCTTCAATAAAAACATATTTATCAAACATTTTATACTTTTTTAGGGTGATAGCGGTGGACCGCTTGTTGTTGGAAATGAGATTGTAGGTGTTAATTATGGCACATGTCCTCTACCAGATGTGGATTTTCACCAAGAAAAAGTAAACATCCATTTTAGTGTTTCGTATTATAAAGAGTTTTTCCGTGCTATAAATCGTTAGACTTTAAATGGATAATATTACATAATAGAATTATATTTTTACATTTTAATTCAATTTAAAAAAATTATAAAATTTATTTAACTTGTTTATACCAAGTTATAGAACACTTATTAGGCCACGAAAAAAGCAGCTAGTGATACAAATCAAAATTCGTAAAAAAAATCAGTAGATTCTTATTTTCTAAAATAATACTCCTAATATTCAGGGTTTTTTTTTATTAACAATTTTAAAGAAAAAATTCATTTTTTTTTTTTTGTTATTTTTGTTATTGAGTGAAAATTTGTAATTTCTTTATTTTTTAATTTTTATAATGCTAGTTTTTGGAATTTAAAAAGTGATTTAATATGCACTATATTTGTATAAAATTTTAGCTTGATCGGACTATTAGTTTTCGAGTAATACTAATGTTAATTAAATTATCCGAAAATTTACAAAGTTATTTCCAGCTGAATGCAACGGATGATTTCAGTTTTTTCGACGGTTTTAAAAAATATAATTGTAGCACAATAAATCCTACATCTTACATTTCGTAAAAATAGTTTAGATTCTCTAAAAATATATTCTATAAAAATCTATCATATTTATCCTTATTTTTTAGATAATTTACACGATTTTTGTTATTGTATTATTTCTATATTTATTGATTCAATTAGTTTCTATACTTTAGTTATGTATTTTATTACAATTTTTTTTTTATTTAAAATGAAGTTTAAATTATTATTTGAAAATAAATTAGTTATTTTATGTTCGTAGATTTATTATATTTGTAATAGGTAATTAAATAAGAAAACCAATCACTAAATATGTATAAATAAAGTAATTATATTTGCGTACTTTACTTTTATGTAACTTTTTATAACTTTTTTAATTAAATTTTGTTTTACAATTCACCTTGTTTATAGACAAATAATAAGTTAATAATAAATCTGAAAATCTTGAATTAGGAAAATATTTTTATTCTGTATTAAATTATGTTGATTAGTCCAACAATGTTATTCTTCTTTTCAAATTTTAATTTTCATGATCTTCGCAAAAATATGAAATTATTTTTTTCATTTCAAATAATAATAAATTATCTGTTGAATGTTTTTGTATTATTCTTTATATTCTACTCGTTTCTATAAAAATTTTAAATTAAGTACTTAAAAATCAATGTAGTTTGTATGTAAAATCCATCAATTTCATAATTTATAATTATTTGTAAAATTTAATTTTTTGAAATTATTATATATTATACATTATTACATATTTTAAACTGTACTTTTAACATTGCCACTATCATGTTTTAAAATACGCACGTATTGCTGCGCATTATCATTAGTCTTGATAACGACAAGGGATACCTTGTCGAAACCTGGGAAAAATAATTCAGAATAACTAAATTTTTTCATCCTGAATTTCATTGGATCTAATACTATGTTTTAACAAATTTATAATTATATAATTTAATATTTTGAAAAAGTATTGATCTCATATGGTGATACTTAACATAAAATACATGCAATTGAGGTATCTTTTACTAAGTCAATGTAAAATAATGTAAATATCTAAATCAGCGTGAGTAAAAGTAACCATCTTGTACAAATGCAAGATATATATTTGGAAATAAATAAAAAAAATAAATATTCAGAAGTCAAAATGAATCGTACGTATTATTTATATTATATAAAGCCCGCTTAATAATGATGTTAATCAAAAAAAAAACTTTCCCTGTTATAATCTAAGAAACAACGATTTTTAAAAGTTATACATAGTGCTTACAGAGGGCGCATTATATTTTGAAATCCTTTTATCGATATAATCATTAAAATTGATGGACGATAAATAATCATATTACTTGTAAATGTTACCATTTGTAATTAAGGTTCAATATTATTTTAACTGATATTGTATATAAGAAAAATATTTTCTGTTTTAAGCAAAAAATAAGTAAATAATTTATTTCGTGAGTAAGAAGCATATAAGAAGAAAAAAACCATTTTAAAGAAACAGTGTATTTGTGTACAAAGAAACAGTTACGACGTATAATATATTGTCAGATATATTACAGTAAAAATTATATAAAATATATCTAAATAATCATTATAAATTAAATATTATATATATAATATTTTAAAAAATAAAAAAATGGATTAAAATAAATTCTTTAACGTGTTTAATGATTAATAACTTAACATATAATTGAGTATAAGATCTCCAAAAGGTTAAATTATGGATGGAAATATTAATAATTAAAGCTAATTACATCTTACAGAACAAAAAAAAATGATTATCAAACATATAAAATGCGACGAAAAATATATATATTTATTAGCGGAAGTAAAAAAATTGAAAAAAGACATTGAATTTATTTTTAATTGAATCATTAAAATATATTATTACTTTATTAAGAGATATTACTTTTTGAAGAACGTATATAATAATTAATATAAGCAAATTGAAATAAATGAGCTCCTGTTTATATGTTCAATCTAAACTAAGGCTAATAGTCGATTATTATTCCATCAGTCCGAAGTCTAACGTTACAGATAAATTATATATTCTATAATGAATAAATATTCATTATTAAAAATGAATTATGCATCAATCTAGAAAAAAATATTTATGTAGTTGTAATAATTATTTTATAATTATGTATATATATAATAAATGAAATTTATAGTTATAAAATTAATTGTTTAAAACTTACTGAATATTATTGTAGTGAAAGATTTTAGAAACTGTGATTTTAATTTTCCTTAACTTATTGTTGACAAACTGTTAACATGTGGTTCACCGGTAACATATCACTTGTAGATAAACGGATGTCTTGATGATATAGGAGGCGCTAATACCTATGAATTAGATAGAGACAACGATAGGCGGGAAAATGTATTGTATATATAAGGTAGTGTAAGTGATGAAAAATTCAAGTAACGTACCGCCATGAGATGGCCGATTATTATTTTTATAAAATTATCAGCAAAGAAATAGTTTTCTTATTTTTGGATTTAATTTAGAATTATGATTGTTTAGCCAATCACAATAGGAGATTTTAAAGTCGAAAAGGAAGACGAACTATCTATATGAAATAACCAATTATGAATTTTCAATTTGGCGTAAAATCATAAAAGAAAATTTATAATTGGTAAATAAATAAAGTAGTGAAATGGAAAAGTGGGATTTTTGTAATAACGAAAATCTATGATTATATATATAGTATGTGAGCAAATTATTTATATTGAACAAATACTTTCAAAAGTTATTGAATTTCATTAATATATATCTGGATTTAGATAATTTATTGGAAATAATTATTATTCAAAATAAATTAATTAAGAAGAAGTTGTAACGCGAAGCATGCATAGTGTCATCACGCAGACAAACAAGCACATTTACGCGCGGAATGTTTGTAAATACGCGGCCCGAGACTGTTCTCGAACGTTCGGAAAAGTTCGAGAGCATTCGGCCGCGCATGCGTAATTTATTCGATTTCTTATAAACGGGCCTTATGGACCAAGTTTTGTATATAAAGCGAAGATTTTCGGCGATAAGCACCTTTTTCACAGCATCCGTCCTCATCTTACAATCTACTCCCGGCCTTAGGTAGTGAGCTTTCGTCCAAAATCAACCACCCTTTTCCCCTGGCACGGTCTTAGGTAGTGAGCTTTTGGCCAAGCCGAGAACCCCCTCACCCCTCCCTGGTGTAGCCTAGGTAGTGAGCCAAGGCTAAACCAAGGACCCTCCTCACTGCTAAGATCGCGGGATAACAAACCGATGCGCCCGATGCAACCGTCATAAATATAATCCCGATGTTATTTTTTTTTATTAACTTATCCCGTTAAAATTGTATTAATGAATTCTAATCGTGCTTAACTATTTAAAATTAATATTTAAAATTTCGGATAAAATTTTCAAAACATATGTTAATATTTTGTTACAGAACCAAAGAGGAAAATAAAGAGAAGGACTTAATATTTTAAATTTCTGTTATTATTTTGCCAGTACTGTTGTAACCCATCCCAAATCCTGGTCCACCGACTGCAGCTTATCCGCGTATTTTGAGTTAACTTAAATTTATTTTTTTTTTTTTTGATAAAATCTTAACGTATCATTAACGCGGGTAAACTGACCCGTTACAAAGTAAATAAAGGATAAGCAGTAATAATAAATAATTTTAAGAAAGAAAAAAATAAATTAAATAGACAAAGAATTATAAATTAAATAAAATAAATTATATATATAAATTTTACCATATTTCATCAAGTATTGGGTAAGAGTTTATATTATATTTACAATTATATTGTTATATTATTATATATGAATTTATAAATTTAATTTATTTATAATATATATACATTTATTTCTAATTTGATTGAATTATATTTAAGTTTTAATTTATAAATTTGATTCATTTTTTTATATATTTAAATGTGTGATAATATGAACATATTATAACTAACCTGAAAAATAAATGATAAAAATTAGTTATATTACAATGAATTAAATGGTTTTAATTATATGAATATTAAATATTGTTATTAATTTTAATATGATATTTATTATTGTATTGTGTACTCATGAATATGATGAGTGTGATGATTTGTATTTAATTGAATAATATTTTTATTCATTGTTGACAAACTGTCAACACGCGGCCCATATTTCATTTTTAGTTTAATACACTAGCGGAAGTCTTACTTGCATAGACGGCGCTTATGGTGTTGAATTGAAGTGAGATAGAGATAGGCGCGAATATGTATTTTGATATATGTATATATATATTAAAATGCAAAAGTAAAGTGATATGAGTGTTATAAAAATTATTAATGTTGTGCCGCGACAAGATGGCCGATAAGTGTAATTTCTATACTTATCTTTCAAACAATAATTTTCTTTTGTATATGAATTGAGGATTTTGATTGGTTATTTTAATAATAACCAATTGAAATTTAAATCATGACAGGTACAAAGGAAAAGGTACTTGTTGGATGTGATGCGACCAATGTTGAATGTTCTGAGTTTAAATCAAATTCAATAAATTTAATTATTGGTTTAATTTTAATTTAAAAATTAAAATAGTGATGTGAAGGGGCAGAACTTTCTTTCTTTTTCAGAAAGAAAGTTCAGTTGAAAATTGTCGTTCATTAGAACAACATATAGTTTAATATTGTTATTAATAATAATAAAATATAATAGTTGTGAATAATTTAATATATTTGGTTGGAATACTATTGATATTATTATTTGATATTTTATTATATCATTGTGGAGTGAAGTGCAGAGATAATAGAAATAAAAAAACAGATTATTAAAATTATTGTTATTATTAAAAGGGATATTATTATTTTCAAAGAGAAAAATATTAAAACAAATAATATATAATATATATATATTAATTAATCTGTTAAATAATATCAATTGAATTTATTAATTATATATTTAAATAAATTACACATAAAATACTACTATACGAGATAAGATTTTATATATTTAATTTAATATTCATTTAAATATTATTTATATTATTTGTTGGATTGTATTAAAAAGGGTTATTAGAGATTCACTCGATATCTTATATTTTGGGGCTGGATTTCCCCTTTGATTTAATTGATTTAATTATTATTGTGTTGAAAAAATAATTATTAAATAATAATTTATTTAATAATATTTAAAATTTTGAAAGTGAAGTGTTGTGATAAATAAATAATTAAGAATACAGTTCGGGAAAATTTGTTTTTATTGATTTCAAAATTAATTTCAATAAATTTACTGTGTTACAAATGATAATAGTATTAATTGTTATTCGTGTTAAATTTTAAATTATTTAGTTTAAATAGATAATGTTATATGTATAGACCTTTGAGATTTTTTTATTTTTTTTTAACGCAATCCCCTTTGAGTGATTTATTTGGTAGTGAAAAATATTGCATATTCTTTGTAGTGATAGAGTTTAATATTTATTTATTTATTTAAATAAATTGATTAATTTTCATCGTTACAATTCGCATCATATTACATATTATAATACAGAATCCTATTATCAAAACTACTACAAAATTTTACTTTTAGATATTTTATGACACTGATATTTTTGCATATTCTTAAATATAAATATTACTAACATTTACAATTAATTTTTTAATATTTGCATAAATACTTATATGTATATTTTTTTAAATTTGATATATATTAAAAGAGTATGTTAAATTCTCAAGATAATTTTACACTATAAACTTTTATATATATAAAATTAGATTATCATTGCATTTATAAACTTTAAGATATATATAATTTAAAACACCAATATTTTATTCTTATATCATAATATATTATTATTAGTATTATTTTATAAGTTAATAAAAGCTTTCTCTAATTTTTATTTAGTTTCATATTTTTTAGGTATATAATATTTTTTTTACTAAAATATTTGTTTTTTCAACTATCTACCTTATTGTAATAGTTCTTTGACCTTTTTTTATTCTGCGTCTTTTTTACCGTGATGCGTATTAATAATTTATTTTTAAAGAGTTTATCTATTAAATGACGACATTTTTTGGTGCTCAGATCACATAAGTATCATTTCCAGACAAATTCCAGGTAATTCTTTTACGTTAATTGAACAAATTTTTCAAATTCATCATCTGATTGTGCAACAGTTTTATTAAGTCCCTTTTATTGTACAATTGTATCAGTCTTATTATACCGTCAGTTGATTCAAGTGAAGTAGAATCATATTTATCTTAGAATTTTAATAATATATTTTTTCATCAATTGTGATTAGTACTTAATGTTAGTTTTTCAGCTGACAAACTGATACAAACACTACTTTTAATTCTTAATTATTTATTTGATCCTCCTATTTGATATGTTATCAAAATCATTATTATTTTAAGAATTTATTTATTTTCATCTTCCTTGTTGGGTATTAGGTAAAAATATTATCAAGTATAGATTCGCTATTTAGATATATTAACGCAACGTTGTACACAAAAGTTATAAAAAGTAAATTTAAAAATACAAATAATAAAGTGCTATTAAAAAAAATTAATTACGTGTTAGATAAAAATACATATAATTAGACATATCCATTAAATATTATTATTTATTATATTTAATATATATATATATATATACATGAAAATATAATAGAATGATAATATAATATAAATAAAAATGAAAAATTAAATTAAAACTTCTAAATTTATGAGCTTTAAATTATTAATTAATATTGATATTTAGATATATTTTAAATATTTTACAATCCACAAATTTCTATGACTTTATCAATACATTACTGTTAAATTATGAGAAGAAATAAAAATATTTTTGGAAAATGAAAGTAAAATAAATTTATTAAAAATTAAAAACATCTCTATAATCATATTTTTTATAAAATATTAAAAACATGAATTTTAGTTTCATTCTTTATGAAATAAAAATTCAATGGATTCAATTATTTTAATAAATTATAAACTATAAATTAAAACATAAGAATTTGGAGGTAATATAATAAATTTGAAAAATAAACTTATAATATTTATAAAGTTGTACAAAAATTGTAAACGTTATATATTTTTTCTTTTCATGTAATTCAAAGAAAATAAAATTTTTCTGGAGTACTTATTTGCCTATATATAAATAAATACAATTAAAAAATCGTAATAACACATTTTCATAAATTTACATAACTATTTGAATATAAACTATTATACTTTAAAATAAAGTACAATTGACTTCTTCGTTTATCAATATGTGCAATAATTATTTTTTAATTTAAAAGAATTCATTCAAATTTTAATTTTATTTTGAACTTGAAACTGTTAAATATTTTAATTAATTTTATTTTAAATTAACAAAAGAATTAGTATAGATAATTATTTTATGAACAATTTAAATATCATTTAAATTTATTTCATCATTATATTTCAAACGTATTTATGATGAAAATGAACAGTAATCTTTTCCTTGCTTGGTATTTCTTAATATTTTGTAAGTTAAAAAATATATCTGAAACACTCTAATGTAAAATAAAAATAGATGTTTAATAACATTATAACTATATTAAATTGAAATTATTTCTTTAGATAATCAATATGTTTTGACAAATGCATTATCCGGAAAGAATGTAAGGGTACCGGAAGAAGGAGAATTCTCTTCTGTTGTCTCTATCGGAAAAGTTGGCAATAACACGAATGATCCATCTGAAATTGATCATTTTTGTACGGGAGTACTCATTACAAATAGAGATGTTTTAACTGTTGAACATTGTTTAGAAGGTAGAGATGTAAGTATTATTCGGATTACCATCGGTGGAGTTAATTTAAGAAATGGCAAAATATTTTATTCCATTCAATGGATTTCATTTAGACAATGGGCTGAATTGAAGAACTTTTTTAGTAAATTTGCTACTAATGACATTGCTGTTGTGAGGGTGAGCTAAAGATACATCATAACCAATTTTTTAATTTTTATTAATTATTATTATTGTTATATATACAATAAATTATAAAATTTAGACTACATGAAAATTTATTATAGAAAACTAACCGAGAACAAATAATATTTCAAAAATGAATGTTATTTTTTAAATTTTCTATTCCATTCATAATAAACAAGTACATGTAAAATGAATTTAAAAAAATATTATTTTACAATTTTAAATCTATTTATACAATATCAACAAGTAATATTAAAATTTTGTTTGAATATCTTTATTTTTAAATAAAAATTTAAAGTAAAGTTACTTGTAAATATTTTATAAAAATTATTAATCAAATTTCATTTGTAGTTACATCAAAATGTATCAGATGAATTTAAACCAACACCGATTTCAACTCTGCCATCAACTAAATTATATGGTTTAGAGGTTGCTGTAGCTGGTTATGGCAGTACAAATACTTCTCAACCGGTTTTAACTATGGAAACAGCAATTTTGACAATTTTATCGAATAAAATATGCGAACACAAAGTAAAGAAGATTCATGGAAAAAAGGTTCCATTTCATAGACGATTATTGTGTTCAGCTGCTGTGCCACATGTATTATTAACCTGGGTGAGTATTTTTTAAAGATATAAATTATCAGACCCTATTGTTAAATAAAAATTGCAATATTACGTATTCAATTTTTCTAGAATAAACTCTATAAATTCTATAAATTGAAATACTAAAGTAGTTTTTGTACCTGAACTTCGTAGATTACGTGCATAAATTTTAATCTCCTTCTCGGTATGAAACATCTAGGCTTTTAGTTACTTGAGTCAGATGTTTATTTTGGATGTATAACGAGTTTGTTAGCCTACTTTTTGATCGATTCCTCCTTGTCAACTAGTGATGTATGCAACTGCTTTTCCACCATATAGCATACGTATGAATACATGAACATACGAGATCTGAACCTTTTCAAATCAACGTACTGCTGACTACATATTCGGTTTTTTTTCTTTTAGTGTACGCATATTTTTTTCTCGAGTATGCTACGAGTTTTCACAAGTACTGTTTCCATATTTCACATTAGCCAAACTCATTTGAAGACCCTTGTTGAATTAAGCAAATATAGAAACTGAATAAAATACGGGATAAAATAAACTGCGGAGATGATAGAGAACCATATTTAACAAGTGGCTCCAGTACACAGATTGCAAAGCTAAATATTTTATAATGACAGAACAGAATTTTCGAAGGATTTAGAAACTTAAGATCGAATTATAGACCGAATATACCAAAGATATCCCAGGAAAGCAACGGCGAATAGGAGAGTAGGTCTATGGAACGGAGATTTGATGGTGTTCCATATGGGTAATCCGTAGGAGGCAATGCCGTAAATAATGAATAAAAAAGCCCGAAGTTTTTGTGATATTTGAGGTCTCGGGATTTTTGTAGAAAAGACTAAGATGAATCTGAATAGAGTTAATTTTTTAACGGATGCTACTTATTTCAAGTAAGCTACGTGTCAAATTTAAATCTAATGTTCTTGACCGTAGTAAACCATGTTAATCGCAATTGAAGATATTGATATAAGGGGGGTTGAATTCTTTTTTATTTTAAGAAAATAATAGCTTGAGATTTTTTAGAATTAATAAAAAGTTGCAAAGATGATAACTACTTAATAAAATATGGGAGAACACGATTGATCTTGGAACCCGGCGTAAACTTAAATTGGAGGGAATCCAGAATGGCGAGGTCGTCAGCGTATTTGATTATTATTTATTATTGCACGATGGCGAGGTATGAAATGTCGGGAGGATCGGCTAGATATATGTTAAATAGAATAAGGCCAAGCTTTGAAGGATAACCCCAGAGAGAATATGTGTAGACATAGAAAGAGCAGAACTGCACCGAACCTAATAAGTTCTTTTAGAAAGGTAAGAGTAGATAATACACGTAATGTAGGGAGGGATTTCAAGGCTGCCAAGTATATAGATGACACCTACGTTTTAAACTTAGTCGGAAACCTGTTTCATATCTAAAAAAAGCATAGTAGTAGAAAAGCCACGATTGAGTCTGTCCATGATATTCTCAATGATCTGTAGGAGTTAATTCGTAAGGATTGAACTATACGAATGTGTACACTCGAATAAAAAATGGGGGAGAGTATTTTTTTAATGAAACTAGAGATATTTGAACGTATGATGAATTCTGCAACTTTTCTGATGAAAGTCAATAACCTGATAAGATAATAATTGGCGAGATCACTGGAATTTGTGTCCTTTTCGGAATACACAATACAATTGCTGATTTTCAGCAAGAAAGAAAATGCTATAAGTGCAATTTGGCATTGATGATGATGGTTAGAAGAATAATAGATTTTCTGGGGAAGATTTTAAATAAACCGTTGTTAAGACCATTAGAATCCCGAGCTTTTCGATTAAAAAGATTTTAGGTAACCTTGGCAACTCCAGTAAGTGTGACTAATTTTTAGAGGTGTGCTGAAGTATGTATAAAATTTTTTAGCAATGTAATCAGAGATTTTACGGTTGAATGGGATGAGTTGCGGATATATAAGCAACAGAGTGCATTGCTTTTGTAAAGAATTAGCAAAAGCTTGTATCTTTTCTTTTTAGTCTGAAGGATTTTGCTATTGTCAATAAGAGGGGATTAAGAGGGTGAACCCTAAGAAATTTGTGAACCTGCCACATTTTGACAGGGCTCTCCTTCGCAGTTTTGTTATAAGCAAGGAAAAAAGAAAGCAGAGCCTTCTATTCAGTTGACATTGTAAATTGTGTGAGGTGGCTTTATCAGTAAATAAATGATGCTATTGCCACCTTTTCATTATGGAGTTTTTTGGATTAATTAGTTTGACAATATCCAATGGAAAATCATTGAATTTTACACTATTTGAAATAGGCTAGAAAGATTGCTTAATAATCTCTTGTAAAGTAGAGACATAAAGCTCGGCTGCTAGCTGCAGGTCAGAGATGGACTTAAAGGAAGAGCAGCATAAGACCTACTTCTTGAGAAAAAAGATGGAGCCAATTAATTTGAGTGTGCACTGAAGCAGGAAGAACGAGATTTATTGAAGAAAAATTCAGTAATACTAGGAGATGATCCGAGGAGAGCACATCTAGCATAGATACATTTACGGCAAAGAGGGAGTCCCATGCAGAGAAAGAGGTCTAAGACTTTAGTTCCTCGAGTAGTTGAATCTAGTGATTCAATGATAAAATTGGGATTGGTAACTAAACTAAAAAAACCTAGGTGATTGGAGCGAATACAATTCCATTGAAGTCACCCCTAATAATATTAGATGGGGTTAAGTACTGAGAAGATTGCAGAGATACCTGCCATGTCAATAAGAAAGGTATAAATATAAAGCAACTATTTTTAAGGAGTAGCTAAAAAAATGAGTCTACGGTGATGGCGTTGGCAGAAGAATAGCCTAAGCTAACTAGTCCAAGTCTGATTTATTTTTTATTAGAATAATTACATGAACACCAGATTTAGAAAAAGGTCTGTCGCATTTATGGAAATATATTTCGGATAGAAAATTTTTTGTAGGGACTACCTCCGATTTCTATTAATAAACCTAAAGAAATGTCTTTTTCGCGAAGAAGGTGGGCGAGTTGGATGATTTTAATTCTTGAAAGGGATTAAGCATTCCTCGTGAGGATGCTTAAGTGAGTTAATCTAAAATTAAGGCCTTAAATAGTCATTGAAAGAGTTAACAAAATATTGCATTAACGTTTACATTTAAAGGATAAAAGCCTGGAAGTTATAAGGATGAGCGATGATTGACGTGGTAGAGGGTAGACAGCATGGAGAAGAGACTTAAACTTTGGTGCGATTGGGAGTGTGATCTGGGATCTGGCGCATTTTTCAGACGCTTATTAGGAGGGATCCTGTTGAAGGTTGCCTTTGGAGAAGAAGTCTTTACATTGGGTTTGATGATGGGGGGGGGGGAGAAAGTAACGTTATACCCTTGTGAGGAGATTTGAGGCAAGCCTTGTAGATAACTCAATACTCGCTAGAGCAGTTAAGGCAGAGCGGTCTATTCTGCTTGTCAGGACAAGTGGATCTGCCATGGGCAATTGTGCAGAAGGTACATCACTAATCGATACTGCATCAAATTACAGTCTGCTTACATCGCCTACAATGTCGGCATTAAGGCATTATTAATTAATTATTCTTTTTTCATCGAAAACATCTGTCTTTTTGAGGTCGAAGACACTGTTAGAGAGGTCTATTTATCTAAGTGAACAGAGATAAGGGGCCATAATTTAAACCACATGTCATTGTATGGATCATGAATAAACTTGGTATCTAAGTTTTTGGAGAAAACAAAAAAGTTTATTATCCGTAAGGTCCTTATGAATTCGTCTTATGATTATGAATAAATCCTTGTCCTTTTGGAGTTGATTAATGGAGAAATGGATGACTTTAGCTTCGAGAAACTTAGTCAGCGTATGAAAGTTATCTACAGTAGACGTGTATATATTTACTGAGTTAGAAGAGATAGTTACTTGGTAAGGAATGATAAACTCGAAAAAGGGAGCGTCCTTGTGAACTTGAAAAAGTGATATTGATTAAACAGCCGCTCGCCCTCTAGTGAATATAAAAGTGTTGCTAGAGAGTGGCAGTTTAGTAGATTTCAAAAACGTAGTATAAATTGCACAAACAATCATATATTATAATAATTCTATTTGTTTCAATACATAATATTTCTAAATTTTATTAAAATTTACATCAAAATTTACATTTCAATGACTATGTAATGATAAACATTTTGCAAATTATGTTATTTTCAGGGTGACAGTGGTGGTCCAATTTTTTACAATAATGCGGTCGTAGGCGTAAATATGGGTACCTGCCTCTATCGAGGTCAACCTGATCATCCAGGAAAGATAAATCTTCATTCTTCAACAGATTATTATAGATATTTTATTGAAGATTTCATAAATAATTTTTAAATTATGTATATACTATATACTCTACTGTTATAAAAAAAAAATTATGATTTATAGACATTTTTTCGTAGAAATAATAAATCGCTTAAATATTTTATTTATTTGTCTTTAAGCATTTTATTTAAATATTTATTTGTAATATTGTAAAATATTTATTTACTATAAAAAATTTATAGTAATTTATATAGTTTTTTTGCAAAAATGATTAGAACTATCGTTTATATTATAAAAATCCTTTTAAATAAATATGAATTTTTTAAACTACTTGTAATTGTCAATATACCAAACCATGGCTTATAATGGATATAATGTATAAATATTTTAACATATACATTATTATATGACACACTCACAAACACACATTCACCAAACAATATTTTAATTAGTCACATAAGATATTTATTATTCGATTAAATTTATATATAATTTTACATAATAATTTATGATACCAAACCAAATTATTTTATTTAAAAATATTTTTGTAATTTATTTTTCTAGACATTTTCCATCATTATTTCATAATCTCTATTATTTTTCCCCCTTTTTTATGTTAAATTAAAGTATTATCAATAATCAATAATATTATGAATTAATATCTATTGATTTTTAAATTTACTACTCGTTTAAAAAAAAGTTTTATGATTTGTCATACTGCTGCGAAAATGTATAAAATATAAGATAAATATTATAGTTAAATCAGCTGAATTAATTTCTAAATTATAAATTTATATTAAAATTTTCATTTTCAAGTTATAACACTAGATGTATTTTTCTAAAATTAGTATTATTATTCAATAAATATTGTACTTCCATTTAAAACTTAAATAATAAAAATTCTTAAAATAGTATATGAAATAACAAATTAAAATTTTGTAAAAAAATTATAATAAAACATATTATTTATAAAAAAAATTTATAATACGAGAAATTTGTTTGAAAAAAATATTGTACAATTGAATGGAACATTTATACAGTAATTATATACAACGATATTTATTTTAATTTCACATATTTTTAAACCTTTAAAAAAATATGTATATTTGAAATTTCATATAAAATTTCTTATTTATAATTCATGAAATTATGTAAAAATGGATTACTTTACAAATAATAATAAATAAATTATAAAATAGTACAATACAATTATATTAATTTTTCATTAAAATTGTTTTGTTTGAAGTATCATATGTAATTATTACACCACTTATCGATCATATTCGATCATATGATCGTAATAACAACAATTGACTAATAACCTTAAAGCTTTTAAATAATTTATTTTATATTAAATTTATACATAGACCAAAAAGAGTACATCATCAAAATTTTTATAAAAATATTTATCGGGATGATTCAAATTGTATAATAAATAATAGAAATGTATTTAAATAAATAATAATGAATTTATAATTATAAAATAATTATAATATTTTTATATTGATAATTTTTAAATATCATTAAAAAAAATTATATAGGTTTTGATAAATCATATACTAAAATTGTAATACATAGCTATATTATTTAAATTAAATTAATTGTTCTATAATTATATTTCATATTGAAAATTATTATGTAGAATAATAGTAGAGCGATATATTCTTAAAAAATATAATTATTAAAAAGCATTTGAAAAATAAAAATCATAATTTGATTAATCATCCAAGGCATTAACAACATTAGTTTTTGAAACAATTTTCTTTGATAATTTAAGTGGTAATTTATAAATAATATATTATTAAATAAATTTTTTTTTATTAAAAAAATAATTGTCTACTACAATGATGTAATTCTTTAGGTAAAATATATTTTACAAATTTACAATTAACGTAAAGTTAAAAATACATAAAATTAATAAGACGATTTAAATTCAAAATTTCCTAATAATAAAAATTACTTTATAGACTGTGTAAATAATATAGTTAAATATATTATGGATATTTTTAAATTGAATAAATTTGATATATATATATATATAACATGTACTTTAAATATAAAGTTAAAAAAACTGTGTATGTCCAAAAATTTCTGTTTAATACGTAAAATTTTTTATTTACATTTTCTTGGAGATAATATTCTTTACATATTAATTAAAAAAAATCTTTATTACTGATCAACCATAAAATTAATTGAACAATAAAAGTATTGTCATGTTCCATATCATTCAATTCATATTGAATTTACATAAAAATAACTTAAATTATCAATAAAAATCATTATTAAACTAATGTATTGATGTCTAGATATTCATAAACAACTATAGAACAACGTAAAAATGACAAGGTATTTTATAAAAATTTAAAAATAAATAATAAATATAAACTTATATGTATAAATTAGTATATAAAGTACATTATTATAATTATTAAATTTCTTTTTTTTTTATTATAAAAATATAAATATATAAAACAAATTTTAATGAATTTCCAACACATATTTCAATTAAATTATTTCGGAAACAATAATTGTATTTATTTTTTGATTAATAAATAATAGTTTAATTGTAATAATAAAAAACATAATAAGATATGTACAAATATAATATATAAAAATAAGTATTTTGTTATATATATAATATAAAAATATAATGCATTTTATTACATTAATTATCTATATTATAAAATTAATTAATAAAAAAATACCATTTAAAAATATTAATATATTATCTATAAATAATACTTTTTATGAATCACTATCAATATTTTAACAATAAAAATTTTATCATGCATTTTTAACTATTATATGTTCATAATAATTCATAATTGTATTATCATTAGAATAATTTAGATAACTTTTATGGAATTACGTACAGATTAACTTATAATGGAAGACATTATAGTTTTTATTATTAATTATTGTAGTATTGCGTGACATAAATCTACTATTTCAAAATTTTTCTTAAAAATGGAAATTTTATTTATTGTACTATTTTATACAATTTTTTTCTTCAATGTATATTTGAAGTAGTGAAATTAAAAATAATATCATTAAATTTAAAAATAATAACTTTATTTTAATATAATTTAATTTTCATAATAATTAATTTTTGAATGTTAAGTTTTGACCAATAATAATACTAATAATAATAATAATACAATAATAATAATACTTAATGACGAATAAATCTTTTCTTTTAAAGCTTAAAATATTGTTGGGATTTCAATTAAAGAATATTTTAGTGAAATAATTAAGTGAATTTAGAAAATCATTTTTATTCGAGTGCCTCTAATCTTACAAATAAGGTTTAAAATAGTTTTTATTAATTTTTATTTTATTGTACAGATGTAGTCTAAAAAATTATATTGCAAATAAAGTACGCACCAATACATGTATTTACAAAGATGTTTAAAGTTAATAGAAAAATTATGAAACTAATTATAATTCCATAATTAAAGCTGAGCTAAAAGAATAATTATTATGATTTATTATGTTGTTTATCATTATAATAATCATTGCTTTTAATTTTAGCACACCACTAAAGATATATTATTACTGTATTATTCAATTCATAATAATTTGTAAGTAATTAAATCAATATTATTACTGAGATTAATTTCAATGAAATAATTAAATCACACGTTGAGTTGAATTGCTTTAAAATGAACTTCATTATGTTTAGACAATCCGTGTGATTTCGTAAATGCAACAGCTTTAGTAGGCGAGAATGTTAAATTCGTACAAAATGACCGATTTCCTTATGTCGTGTCTCTAATGGCATTTCAAAGTCCAAGAGAACAGCTAGGAATCCATTTCTGCTCAGGAACACTTATCACAGACAAAGATGTGTTGACCTGTGCCCACTGTATCGCAGACAGAGATTTGAGTAGCGTTGCAATAGTTGCCGGTTCGAATGATTTGCGACAAGGCAAAAAGTATATTCCCTGTAGATGGATAAATTATAATCACTGGGCTATGATCAAGCGTATTCCAGTGGAATTTGCAGTAAATGACATTGCCATCATAAAGGTACATCACTGTACTTTAAATTGACATATTATACTTTCATGGAAGAGAGACTCTTCGGTATAAAAAGCTAAACGAAGTCAACCTTTCTTAATAGTATTTATGAAGACAAAAAAAAAAAAAAAAACGTTTAAATTAATGGCCAAATGATTATTTTTCAGTTGACGGAGAGTGTTCCAGTGAGACCGGCTACTCTTTCAAATACACCAGGAGGCAGCATCTTTGGTATCGACATAAAAGTGGCAGGATGGGGTCAGTTGCCCAGTTTGGAAATGCCAGTGTTTATGCGGACTGCCACCTTGAGAACATTGTCCAAAGCTGAGTGCGAACGAAGACTATCGGAAGCTCACAGAGAACATGTGCCCGTTCACGACAGACTAATTTGCAGTACTACCACCCCATACACAATACTAACTTTCGTGAGTAAAAATTCACATCTTTATCATAATGTTGTTCGCAGTTTCGTTTTTTTCAATTCAAAGGTTGCATTGACTCGAGATCTCATATCCACTACAATAAAAACATAAGTTTTATAAACTTTTGCTTCAAACCAACTATTTAATTTGTTTTATTTTTTAACAATATACATGGTTCATCCACGAAGTATCGAGTTTTTTTTCCATTTTGCGACTATTGGTCGTAGAAATTTGGGAGGGGTCGTAAAATGTTGACAAACTCTTTCCTCATTTATCCCTTTTTTTTTGTTTTTTCGATAATTAGATGCGACACGATTTTGCTTCGCGCAAAGAGTGTTTTTCGATTTTTTGACACGGCGCGCTGAAGCGATTAGCGGAAAACTACAATGTGAGAATGTTTTGTTCAAAGATTAAAAAAAAAAAAAAAATTCTTACCTTTCTTTTTTGAAAGATGATTTATTGGTGGACTTATAATAGTGTGAAATAAAAATTTTAAATTCTTCAAAATAATTTCCTCCTGTATCAAAACATTTTTGAAGGCGTGTTTTTCAAATTTCAAATGCATTTCAAACTCTTCAGCTTTGATGTTTTTCAAAAAATTTTTTGCATTTCTAATTTTTTTGGACTATATTGTGCACCATTGATAGCGTTAAATTCAGTTTTCACGATTACTCTAATCGTTAATCGACGGTCTGAATATAAAATTTCTAATACGCACCGGATGATTCTAGCCATTCGAAAGCTTTTTGGGCATTCAGATCGAGGCTCGTTGATGATTCTGTCTCGACCCTCTTTAAAAGCTCTATGCCATTTTCCACTTTGCGATTTTGACATGCAATTATCTTCATAAGCATCTTGTAGTATTTTATACGTTTCCACACTGTTTTTTTTAATTACAAACAAAACTTTATCGCGTAACGCTGTTCGAGTAGTCGCTCCATCGCACCGTGTCAAAAAACTGAAAAACACCCTTCGCGCGAAGTAGCATCCTGCCGCTTCAAATTATCAAAAAAACAAAACAAAAAAAAGAACAAATGAGGAAAGAGTTTGTCAACATTTAAAGACCCCTCCCAAATTTCTACAACGAATAGACGCAAAATGAAAAAAAAACTCGATACTTCGTGGATGAACCATGTATATAATCATGTTTATAGTTCATGGAAAATATATATTTTTTACTTTATTATTTTTATATATTGTCTTTAAAAAATATTTTCAAATTTTCAGGGTGATAGTGGTGGTCCGGCTATATATCATAACGAAGTTGTAGCGGTTAATACCGGCACGTGTCTACACCAAAATCAACCTTTTCATCCTGGAAAGATAAATCTTCATGTTTCAATTAATTATTACAGACGTTTCATTGAAGAAATAAAAAATAGTAATTGATTAAATAATATTCAAAACAAGCAAAGATAAAAATAAATGATTATGTCAAGGTTTAATTACATTTATTTATAGAAATATAATGCAATGTACTTTTATGCCTATTAATTTTGATAAAACTTTATAGTTGATTACTAAAACAGTTTAATGTAATTACATTAAGTTATTTCTTTAAATAAAATTACTGAAAATATTCTATGATATTCTATAAAATTAATATTAGGAATCTGAGTTTATCTACTGAAATTCACAAATGATTGTGCAAAATAATTATCAAGTATAAATTCTTATATTATTGTAAAAAAATTTTTAAATAAAAAAATAATAAGAATCAAGAAAAAATATATATATGTATATTGAGAATTTTTCTAAGAAATTTTATTAAATTTTAACTAATTATTATGTGAATAAATTTATTATTAATTATTAATTATTGAATTATTTTAAAAATAAATAAAGCATTCTCAAAATTCAAAAAAAAAAAAAAAAAAATAAATGGAAGAATTTCGACGTAATAAAAGCTTTTGCCTTTTAGATGGTTTACCTTTAACTAAGAACGAGTAGCTGTTCATATGAATTTTAAAAATAACGATAGATATAATTTTATTAATAGTTATAAGTAAATTTTTTATTGGATTTAGAATACTAATTAATTTATCGTACTTTTTGTTAGGTTAACTAATATTTTCATAATTTGGTTTGGAACATAATTAATACTTTTAGATAAAGTAATTTTTTTTGTATATTGTAATGATTTATAAGTTATTATGAAAATAATAATCAAGTACTTGAGGTATAATTAGCGTTTTAATGTTAATGTTAGGATTTTTTCAGTTTGAATTTTTTATTAAATTCGTATATTAGAATATGAAGTTATAGTAAACATAAAAAAAATAAAGATTTTTATTTTTAAGAATATTTCGTATAAATCTAAATAGATAATAATGTTTTATTTACATTACTTATTCTTTTATACATATTTATATTCTACTATTCTAAAGTATTCTGTATATAATTTTTTTTTTTTTTTTATATACTTAATTTATTAATTCATTCTGAAAAAATCATTTTGAACAAACAAAATTTTTTGGGACTTCTTATCCAATCATAAGTTTGTCTCTAAATAAAAATGTTATCAAGGCTTTTTTAAAATGTGAATTAAGTGAAATTCTATGAAGTACTTAATGTTTAAAATATTATATTTATTAATGAATAATATTTAATATAACTCATGAAAATGAATAAAAGATAAATTTACATATTCATCAAACATAACTTTTATATTTATTTTAAAAAGAAAGTAAATTTAATAAGAATGAAAAAAAATGTATAAACGAAATTCGTTCGAATATAAATTTATAATGTTAAAAGATAAAAATTTTTATGATATCGCAAACTTCAGAATTTTTTAAATCAATAAGATTATTTCCTTTCGTTTTATTAAAAAATCAATTTATTATACATAAATTATTGTAATTATAGAAATGTATACATATTATAATTATTTTTGAAATATTGATGTACGCATAAGAATTGAATCAATTAATTTTATATACATATATACTTTGGCTTTTAATTTGAGTCTTGTATGAAATCAATTTAATAGAAATTCAAACTTTATTTTAAGTAAAAATTCTTAAATGTAATTAAAAGACGAGAAGACCCTATAAAATTTAATAAATTTTGATTTTTTATATTTTTAAAGAAAATATTAAAGGAATGAATTTATTTGATTGGGGATAATTAGAAAATTTAATAAATTTTTCTTAAAAGCATTTTTGTAATAATTTCTTATAATATAATATAATATAATATAATATAATATAATATAATAAGAACAAATATTTTATATTCTACGTATTTGAGATTGTTTAACAAAAACTGTAAAAAATAAAAAATTTAGTCCGAGTGTAATATTAGCAAACATCTATACGGAAACACTAAAAGTTATTTCCAATTCAATTAATTAATTGATATTTACATATTTATCTTTATTAAATTATTTAATTCATCCTATTTAAATTTAATTAATTTAATTAATTAAATTTAAATTTAAATCTCTATTAAGTAAAATCTACTGTATAACGAAATGCATATATTAAAAATTCCAGTCTTTATAAAATAAATAAAACGATATATCTAAATTCAAATACGACTTTTATTTGGAGAAATACAATTTAAAAAATATTTTTCAACGGTAACATTTTTTTTTAAATATAATTATCACATGCTCTTATAAACCATTAATTCGTTTTAATTTTATCATTTTAATTATCTACAGTAATTTTGAATTATACAAAAGTAGATTTAATTTATAATTTAATTATTATTCGAAGATAATATTTTATTAAATTGATGCTAATTTTGCTTATAAATATTGGAAATATATTAAAATCGTGTATCTGCTTCAAAAAAATTATTTAAATAAAATTATTAGTTTTATTGTCACACAAAGCCAAAATTATTCAATGTGCATGTTTGCATGTATGATAATGGAAAAGAGACGATGATGTAATTCTTATAGAAAAAAAGAATAAATCAAATTGATATATTTCGTATTGATAAAGAAAAATTTGAACAAACATTAGAGATTTCTTATTTTGCCTCTATTATTCTAGTGTAAGTTTTTCATTTAGTGGTTTATCGCTTTATAAGTAAATCTATGTCTATTATTATAAATGAAAAATCAATATATGAACGATTGGAATTTTTAGCATATAAACTTATGTTTTAGTTTGAATAACAATTAAAATTCAATTAAATAGATATATATATAATTTAATATATAAGGAGGAGTCAAGTTTATATTTCCTTTTTTTTTTTACTTTAACAGGAAATAATAAAAGAATTTCGTAAAATAAAAATTGTAATAGTTGATGGTTATTATTTTCGATAAAATTATAATTACAGTAGGGAAATGAGAAATAAATGTATAATTATACACTGTTGCTCTATTTGTTTGTTGAAAATTTAAGAAATAAACTGATTTTTGTCATTAAGTAATTTAGAATATTTTTAAAGATTAAAAAATTTTACTTGCAGAATGCATTTCAAACCATATTTTTATCTTGGACTAACTCTTACACTATGTAAGTAACAACAAATATTTTAAACAAATATTTTAATATGTAAAAACTAAAAATATATTAATTATTGAAGTAGTAATAAGTGAACACATTTATGTTTTAGATGACCAATACATATTTGTAAATACAAAAGCTTTAGTGGGAGTAAATGTTCGGCAAGTAAGTGAACGAGAATTTCCTTATGTTGTGGCTCTTGTAATGACTAACCCCCAAGACCCTCTCGACACACAACGTTTTTGTGCTGGAACTCTCGTTTCAAGTAGGGATGTTTTAACAGCTGAACATTGTTTAGAAGATTTAGAACTTAGCAGAATTCGAATTCTCGTTGGTTCAGATGATACGAGACTTGCTATAAGATATTATGTTCTCTGGACGGTATCATACTTTGAGTGGGCTACTTTCAGGGATGAACATATTGAATTCAGTACCAATGATATGGGTATAATTAGGGTACATTTATGATATTTATCACTAACTTTTATATGCTTTGCATAAGCAAAAATGAATTTTCAGTATTCTCTACTTTAATTATGTTAAGAAACAAATTAAGAAGGAAAATGTAACGTTACTGTTCTTTATAATTGTTGATAAAAATTCCAATGACATATATCTTTGATGATACACTTGATTAGAACATTATGATTCTATAATAAAAAGAAGGAAAAAATGTACTTAATAAAAAAATAATAAAAAATAATGCGAAGAAATACCATCAAAATTTACTGTGGTAAACTTATATCGTAATTTTTTAGGTGCATTTCAGAAATATTTAAGATAAGCAGATTTTTAAAATAATCCAATGAATCAATACATTGTCAATAATTTTCAAATATTACATAGCATAGTTCTTTAATTTTTTAATGAATATTTTAGAAGTTTATTAAAATAACGATGAATTATTTTGCAGTTATCTTTACGAGTACCAAGCGATGTAGCACCAGTGGCTCTTACGACAATGAGAAATAGAGATTTATATGGATTGCAAGTTCAAATAGCTGGGTGGGGTAGGACAAATACAAATGATATTCCGACAATCATGGAAACGGTCTCTGTCGATGTTTTGTCGAATAGAGAATGTGAGAGAAGAACTATCAGACTTGAAAATAATTTTCTCAAATTTGAAGAAAGACTTATATGTACTGCTGCAGAACCATATGGATTACTAAGCTCTGTAAATATCTATTTTTTACATATAAATTTTAAGATTTAAAAAATAATCCATAAACTTGCAGTGATCTATTTATTAAATTTAAATATTTAAAAATTGAAAATTATTAATTTATTTAAGAATTTAAAGTAAACATAAAAGTATTTATTAGTTTAAATTAAAAAATTATGATTAAACTCAATTTTAGTTTCATTTACAAAACTCAAATTTTTTGATTCTATAATATGTTAATTATAAATATATATTAAATTTATAATTTTATAAAATAATTAAAATCATATAAAATATTAATATACATGTTCTGTCCCCGAAGTATCGTGTTTTTTTTTAATTGACGAATATTGGCCGTAGCTATTTGGGAGAGCTCTTAAAACGTAGAAAAATCTTTTTCCATTTATCCCTTTTTTTATTTTTTCGGTAATTAAATGCGGAAGGATTTTACTTCGCGCAAAGGGTGTTTTTTGATTTTTTTCTTACGGCATGCTGAAACAATTAGTGGACAAAAAATCTTTCGTTCAAATATTAAAAAAAAAATTCTTATCTTTTTTTTTGAAAGATGATTTATTGATGGACTTATAAACAGTTTGAAATAAAAATTTAAAACTCTTCAAAATAATTTTCACCTATATCAATGCATTTTCGAAAGCGAGTTTTCCAGATCTCAAAAGCGGTCTGAAACTCCTCAGCTTTGATATTTTCGCACAAATTTTTTGCATTTCTAAATTTTTATGCACTACATTGTGCACCGTAAATCGCGTTAAATACAGTTTTTCAGCAATGGCTCTAACTCTTGGTCAGAAGTCCGAATTTAAAACTTTCAACACATGGCGGGTGTTCGCAGCGATTCGAGAGCTTTTAGGTACCCAAATCGAGACTCATCGATGATCTTTTCCCGGACCTTTTTATAAGCTCTGTGCCATTTTCCACACTGTGATTTTTACATACAATTATCTTTTAACATTTTAAAAGTTTTTGCATTGTTTTTTTTATGTTGCAAACAAAATTTTATTGCGTAATGCTGTTCCACTAGTCGCTCCATCACGCCGATGTCAAAAAATTGAAAAAAATTCTTGTAGGACCTAAAATCCTGTCGCTTCAAATTATCGAAAAAGCAAAAAAAAGAGACAAATGGAAAAAGCTTTCCTCTACATTCTAAGATCCCTGAGAAATCGCTACGACCAAAAGTCGCAAAATGAAAAAAAACTCGATACTAAGGGGAGAGGCTATGTAAGATAATTTCAAGAGTGTCGTAAAAAATTTAAAATTAATATATTAAATTTATATAATATAAATATATAGACTCTTTATTGATATATTGAATGTTGTTTTCAGGGTGACAGTGGTGATCCAATAATATATAATAATACGATTGTTGGCGTAAGTTCTGGTACTTGTCTTTTTCAACATTTAGAATTTCATCCAGATAGAATGAATGTTCATTTTGGAATTGAATATTATAAAAAGTTTATTGAAGATGTTGTATCGAATTTTTTAAATTAATAGATATCCTACAAAATTTGATAAACAAAAATTCTCGAGGTATAAAAAAATTCTTGATTTAATTATATTTAACTTATTTAATAAATGCAATTGAATTTTTATATGGTCTGTTTGAAAAGTAAATCGGCTTCACAAAAATTCTGTAAAGGTGTTGAAATGTTAAAAAAAATCTTTACAGATAAAATTACATGTAAATTTTAATTAAAAAAATCACATAAAGGTTTCCAAATGGTCACCGATTATCTCCATTCTCAGCATCAAAAAACAACCCGAATCGATCCTAACGCCTAATACATAATATGCATAAAAATTTGAATTAATACCATCATTTACGGATCAGAGTAGTCAATAATACCTTGAATTCATCAAAATTTGTATACAGTTACTCTTAAAACATTTAGCCATTTTTAAAAATCTCCAGTGTTTTTTTTCCAATTCGCAAACAAAATTTTATCGTATAACGTCATTCTACTGACGGTCCATTGTACCATATCATATCACAAAACTGAAAAATATGCTTTGCGTGATGTAATATCCTGCAGCTTCTAATGATCAGAAAATAATGGAACAAATAAGAAAAACTCCTCCAACACTTTCCGACCTCCGCGAAATCACTACGATAAATAGTTTCTTCAAAAATAATCAATTGGATCTATTTTCCAGACAGGCCATGAATTTATATAGAAAATAATTTTTTTTTTTTAAATACAATAAAAAAAATACATCGTTTTTATTTACAATTATTAACTAAAAGATTTCAATAATTCAATATTATTTTAGTTAAAACCTAATTTAATTTTAACTTTAATAATATTATAAAAATGAAAAGGTTTAAAAACACAATGAAATTAATTTAATTTTAATGATATTGTTAATTTAGAAATCTTTTTTTAAATTATATTTGGCCTTTTTTACATTTAAAATATTTAAAAAATAAATGAAAATTTGTATAAGGTAATGACAAAGGTTGAGCTTATGAAGTCAAAATAAAGTATTCAAATTGCATTAACTTAGTCCATACAAATTTTTATTTACAATTTATAATAATATATATAATATCTTTTCTCTCAACAACCTCCTACAGATTTTGAATAACTAATATATCTCAATATATAATTCAATATACACAAAATTTTAAATTGATATAAAAATTTAATGTTAATCATCTTTTGAATACAATCTTTAAATCTTATGCGAATCATACATTCATTAGGTCTGATATTAAAATATTAAAATAATTTAATTTGCTACAAGTTTAATTTCATTCATAAATTTGAACTGAAACCCAATATTTAATAAAATCATTGAATTTTTATAAACCGAAATGCTTTGTATAAAAATATATTATTTTATAACACAAAAGTTATTTTAAATTGTATACCTTTTTATGGATACAATAAAATAAATGATAAGATAATTCTAAAATGCGATTGAAAATCAACGTTTACACATATTAAAATTTTATTTGAAAATTAATATATGATTGTTGGAGATAGAAAAAAATATTTACACATATAAAATATATACGAAATTAAAAAATATAAAAAAAAATTATAATTATAATTTGTAAAAATAATTAGATTTTTTAGATCAAACAATTACCTGTAATGTGCATATATTTTTAGTAAGAATACGATTAATCCAAAGTAATTAATTGTTTCTAATATTCTGTTCAAATGTTAGTTACATTAATGAGTTTCTAATAAATGCTTTTAATTAGATTTTTAAAATAATATGGAATTCACGACTATAAAATAATATTTTGTTCGAATTGAATTTTATGAATACTGGATAAAAACGAAGAATAATTGAACTAAAGTATACTTTCCTTCACATTTACTTAGTGAGTAAAAATATAGAAAAGAAAACTAAAATTAAAATTAATTCATTTTATGTTTTTTTTTAAACACATTATAGTATTTATCTCTTTTATAATATAACACCTTCATTAGGTATTATATACGTTTTATATATATTATGATGTATCACACATATATATATAAATTTTAATATCATAAATATACATTAATTTTAATATTCAAGTAACTGTATGAGCTGTATTTAAAAAAAAAAATTTACTTGCAATCTTTAAAGCACATTTTACTACAAAATATACTTTATTCTAAATTCAACGTAGCTTAAATCCGTATAATAAAAAATCGTAAGTAGCATTGAAATCATATTAGATATATTAAATTAATTTATATTAAACTGAAAATAATAAGCTTTGTTCGACATATAAAAGAAAATGTTAATCTGTGTTAATAATTTAACAAAAGACTATACGTTGTCTCATTAAATCAATAATAAAATATTTTTATTGGATTTCACGCATTATGTAAAATGTTTCAATTGTATAATCAATTGTATAATTTCCTAATTTATATAATATCTTATATAGATAATTCTATTATAACGTTATCCAATATATATAAAGGAAAAAATTTATAAAATTTCCAGTGTCTCAAAAAGTAATCTGAATTTCGAATCATGTTAAACCATTTGTAAGTATTTTGAATTTGATCATACATTAATCTTTTTCTATTACATTATATTACAGCCAATTCTTTAATATGATCAACTTTAATATTTTGTTATTAATAAGTAAATACTATGAATTGAATTAAGAAAAGCTGATATTTACTTCTTTCATAGCGTTATATTTTGTGTGTATAGATCCTTTTTTAGAAAGAACTGCTTATTGTTTTTTAAATTGTTAATAAAAGCAACAAGACTTATTTTATGTCATTATTTTTTACCCAATACTCTCATGAGGTCAAACAAATTTTTTTTTTATTTATAAAGTCATGTATACTTAAATCTAAATATCTTCAATGAATATTACAACAATTTACAGTTTACTTTATAGAATGAAATTTACTATTCTAACAATTTAATCGAACAATTTATAAAAGTAATAATAAAATTTAAAAAAAAAAATTGCTTTAAACAGAATTTTTAATTATGAAGCAGTCCATAATATTTATAAAAAACGAAATATTGTTACAAGCCTTTCAACAGAGTAATAGGACTCATAAATAAACTTTTCCATATAGATCATTAAAAAAAATATTAAAAATTTATTCATTCATAATAATTACCCTATAACATTCTTTAAAAAAATATATTAAAGATATATTATGGAAAATAAAACTTTAACATATTAAAACACATTCAAAATAAATACATATGACTAACATTTCACGAGCATTTGTTGAGAAATTTTATAATAAATGTTTTAAACAATTGACAAAATTTGTATTCACAATCTGTCAATTATCAATAAGAAACTAAATAATATAATAAAATTATAAATGCATAATTTTTAAATATTAAGTACACACACATTATCAATACACATAAGAATCGCGCGAGTCAAACTTTAAAATTTACTTTCACTAATATTGCACGATTTAGTTTTGACTAAAATTTTGACTGTACTGTTGAAATATTTTATTGTAACCGATGTTTACTTATTTATAAATTTGACTTTCATATTTCTTTTCTTAAATTTCCATAATCATTAACGAACAATACTTATGTTAATTTAACGTTATATGTTTCTTTATATAATGGCTTTACATTAATATGGTGTCACTTACTAATAAAGAATATAGGGTGTCATATCTAACTCTGTAAATCTTTACATTAATTTAAATTTAATGTTTTTATGTTTCATAAAACTGTTGGTATAATCTAAAAAAAAATTGTTTTTAATAAACGCCTAATGAGATTGTGGAATTAGTCCACAAAACGTCGTCATATTAGTAAATAAAATAGTCTTATTGCTTTTATTAATACCGTCCAAAGTAATAAGCAGTTCTTCATAAAAAAGGTTCTACACATACCTCATACTATCGATTAAATATTAAATAATATTATATTTTTATATTTAAATTTTATTACGGTATAAAAATGACATATGATTCATATTTATTATGTAACTATTTTTTTAATTATTTTTATATTTTGTAGTTCTTTTTTTTATAAATAAATCAACCGCCTAAGAATTTATTCTCGATTATTGAATTAATAAAAAACACATTGAATATAACATTTGATATATTATACTTATAACTCTAGTTTCGCAATTTTTTTCATTCTAAATACATAATTTGTTATTATTTATAAAATTGACTAAAAAATTACCTGTTTAACAACTCATAGTTATTTAATCAATTTTATTCAATAATTAATTTATTATTTTTATGTGTGGCGCGTGTGCATGTATATACTTATAATTAAATATATACTATTTATATTTATAATTATTATATATAATTATTTATAATTATAATTATGTATATATATATACGTATGTATGTATGTATATGCTTATAATTCATGAAAGCAATAATATTCGCTTGAACTTATCATAAACTGATTCATAACATCTATTATAAGTTTTTTAATTTATTAATTTTTTATTTCCAAAAATGAAAAGAATTTTTTATAAAAATGATTATTTAAATTATAATTACAAATTTTTACTAGTATATTGAATGTATTTAAAGAAGTATAATATTTTTTCTTTAGTACGCAGCTTGCAGTATGTATATTTTTTAGTGAATACATATTATTTTGTGAGTATGAATAGTTAAAAAAATAAATTAATTTAATAATTCAAACTTAATTTTAAAGTATATTTATTCAAATAAAATTTTACCATTTAGACAATCAATGTGGCTTTGTAAATGCAAAGGCTTTGATCGGTGAGGATGTTGTTAAAGTAAAACAGAGCCAATTTCCTTTCATTACAGCCCTTATTAAAGTTAATCCAGAACAGATTACACAAATATCTCGTTTTTGCTCTGGGACACTTATAACAGATCAAGACATTTTAACTGCTGAACACTGTTTGATACACGAAACTATATCTCATGTTATGGCAGTTCTTGGATCAATTGATTTTAGATCTGGTAAAAGAATTAATGCAGCTTGGTGGATGTCGTACAATAAATGGGCTGAACAAACTGAAACTTTGGTTGAGGCTAAATTGAATGATATTGCTGTCCTTAGGGTAAAGCAAACTCTTTAATAAAATATTCTTATAATTATTAAAATCATAATAATCTTTTATAAAATATCGAAAATTCGTTAGAAAAAATAAAATCTATTTCTAACACAGTTGACAGTCATATACGTTCTATATTCAAATAGTAACATTTTGAATTTATAAAATTTTCTTTAAAAAATTGATACCAAATAATTGTGCTATTTAATTAATTAATTTTTTACTCTCGTGTGTGGTTGTTGAAGTTAATAATAACACGTTAATAAAAATAAATTTTTAGTTAACAAAACGCGCGCCCAGAAGTTGTAAGCCAGCAACTTTATCACTGTTGCCAAATACAGAGTTGTATGGACTAAATGTTTCGATAGCAGGATGGGGTAGAACAAATACTGGTGAAGTTCCTGTGACAATGGAAACAGTTACTTTGAAAATTCTTACACATGATGAGTGTGGAGATAGGATTTCCAGGATTAAAAAACAGGCAGTTACTTTTCATCCCAGACTTTTATGTAGTGCAAGGACTCCATATGCTTTATTAGCCCAAGCAAGTAGTTTTTTAAGCTTGAATTTCCAATGACTTAGCAAGATTATATACCATAAATTGAAAAAAATTTTCATTAATTTTTTAAGAATAATATAATTTAAAATATAAAATATTAAATGTTTAAAAAAATGACTATTTTTTGACAAAAATTGACCATATAATTATTAACATTAATTTTTAATACATCGAGTAAAAAATAAGCTCATATATTTATGTACATTTTTATTAAAACATGACATTGCGCGGTAAAAATATTTCTTTTTATTATAATAAATGATTTCGTGATTTTCGTCATTGGTTATTGACTTAACAATATATTTATTTTATATAACACGTTATTTTACAATAATACTGAACTATTTTTAAAACTTAACTTATACGTAGCTTAGTATTTTTTAAAAAAATATTTATATAATTTCAAAACTTATTTTTCAATTTTATTTTTTTGTGAATTTTACAAGTTTTTTCTTTTAATTATGTTATGTACACATACGTACACTATTTTTTAACAATATGATATCTGATGAACGACATTGTCACAGAATAATATCAAAAATTTAAAAATTATCTAGTATAATGCCTTATTAATTATAAATATTTGTTTAATAGTGTTATATATTAATATTTCTATCATTATTTTTCAGGGTGATAGCGGTGATCCTATTCTACACAATGATGCAGTTGTAGGGGTCAGTAGTGGAACGTTCCTAAAGTTTGATTTCCATCCAGATAAAGTCAATATTCATTTTAGTGTAAATTACTATAAAACTTTCATATTAGATATTATAAATAATTTTTAATTACTTAAATGCTTATTTATTTACAAGGAAAAAGTATCTTAACAACTATATTAAAATTGACAATGTTTTTGCATAATTCATTAAAATATTTTATTTGATGTCAAAGATTACAAAAAAAGAAAATTATTAAGATATAAATAATGTGTAAAATATATTACTTTATTTAAATTTATTTTTTAATTAACAATTATTATTCTTGTAATTAAAATTTTGAATTGCAATAATGTTTCATATTAAGAAATATATATATATATATATATATAGATCGATCATTAAATTATTATATCAAGTTACAATATTGCCCGATATAGATCATTCTGATTTTTAATTACATTATGTTAAATTATGCAATGTCATTGTAATAAATATTTTTTTTAGGTTAAATTAAACTTCCTTAATATATTAAATCACTGTATATGTTCACATATTATATTTTGTATTTAATTAATAATTTTATTTTACATTATTATTACATGATTTTTTATATTTATGGTAACTATTTATTTATTACTAGTAGTTATAGAAAATATATATTCTATTTATAATTGTCAATTATTTTTATAAAATTAATATTTTAAATGAATTTTTTTACTTAATATATCTTCGTAAAAAATTATACTATATTAAAAAATAATAACTAATCACTCATTTAATAAACTAAAAAAAACTATTTAATCTATCAATTTTGATCTATATATTTTTTTACTTATTTTAATATATTGAATTTATGGAAAAAATATGCGCAGATTAACAAATATATACTACTCTTATATATATGTATATATATAATTATTGTATATGTACGTATACATTAACGACCTACAATAGTTGTTCCATCTTAAACTCTCTTGGAACAAATATAGTATCTAGTTTTAAATAAATACTTTATGTATTATTTACTTTCTTTACAATTATAAAATTATATTACAATCTATTACTAATGGAGAAACGGGTTTTTCCGATTATCCTCCCCACATCTGCCTATCGTAAAACCAATTTGATTTCATTGCGAATTTTATTATATCTTACCTGTGCGAGTCAATTTTTTACCTCTTTTCGAATCTTTTCTCTCTTGTCAAACTAGAATCTTTTCAACCTTCTCGCAGTCAATATGAATTTTTGCTCTTAACTTATTTTATATACCTAAATTGTATATTAAAAAAAATACATATCCGCTTAAACTTTAAGCAATGTAATCGAATAATTGGGGCATGATAATGGGCGTATAGCCTATGAAAATGTATAAGTAAAACGAGCCGACATCTTGGCTAAATAATAAATAAAAAATTTAACGGTAATAGTGTAGAATTTCTGAACGCGAGTCACAAAATTGAAAGAAATTTAATAACCATTAGTATTGTAAATTAAACTGAAAATTTTAAGAAATGACTGTTAATGAGTGAGGATAAATAGGTTTGATGAAACTAAAGAAACAGAATAAAAATCACTTGATTTTGAACGACCCTTGAGTTCGGATCAACACCGCATTAAAAAATAAAAGCACAAATTATTATCACTTATATTAAATTTATTACAACCTTGAGTATCAATTACTTATTATTATTATTAGTTTTATTCTAATCAAATGATCACGAACATGTATGTAGTAAAAATCGAATCAAGTTGCGTTAGATATTTTGATTGATAACTGATTTTTTTTAAATTAAAAACATCAAGTCTAATTAAATCAGTATTAAATAAAAATAAGAAGCATGGATCCATTCTTCACAATGTTTGAGAAATTGCAATTTTGTTGGTCTAGTAGTTTTTTCATATAAATCAAAATAATATATCTAATTTGGTTATTGAATTTTGTCTATAATGTTTTCTAATACATTCTCATGAGTATTTTTATCGATAACTACAAATTATTGACGATATCTAACAGTTTTTAAGTGTGCGTATTCCATAAAAGCCACTGAGGTACCAGTAATTAATAATTTTGAAGTTATTAATTCAATATTTACTTCTGTAACGTTTCACTCAGCGACGGGATATAACTCGCCGGCATTCAGAGTTCATTTATCGGGATGGATTTCAAGGTGAGGATGGCTTTGAAATAATTGGAATTTACAACATAAAAAATACAAGTATTTACGAAAGTACATCGGCCTTTAATCAATAATAGAGAAGTGGAATTACAATAAAAAGCATAAATCGCTGGAGTTAACATGATTTCCCATTTTCTGGAAGATTTCGCGGTGACTCGATATAATTTTAGCAGAATGATTTGCGGTGATTCGATATAATTTGTTACGATTATTACTTCTACTTAAATTAATTACTTATATATATATATATATATATATATATATTTTGTAACGAGACAGCTTCGTTCGCCCTTCACGGGTGAAGGGAGAGTCGAGCGCTCGTTGAAGAAAAAAATAAGATAAGAAAATGCCGGGATGTCTGTCTAGGATTCGGATCGGCGGCAAGTGGGAGTAGTCAAAAAATACACAAAACTTTTAAATAATTAAATTTAAATTTTTACCAAGAGCGGCAACTTAGTTTATTGTAGCTTCTATAACAAACAAATGAAAATAAATTTACATAAATTTTTCTAAATTTTTTTTTTTTTAAGTATTTAGATTTAAGACGAAATCGACGATCGCGAAGATATAATATTTAAATGCTTATCAATAAAATTTTCGATGGTACCATGTAATATTGTCTATTATTATTTACCGACAATATTTAACTCGTCGAAAGTCTATTCGAGTGCGACCGCTACGGAAGTCGCCGACAATAACAACTATGTGGAAAGTAAATACGCGCGGCGATAAAATCTCGAGTAATTATACGAAATAATTACTTTACAATAATTTCTACTTAGAAATTGAAATTTCGATCGGACACGTTATAAAATTTACAATTTTTATCAATTTCGATTTTTCGGAAGGAGGAATTAATCGCGACGCTAGGAAAACGAAGAAAGATAAAAAAACGCGTATAAAGCTTTATATAAATAAATCCGTTTATAAATAATTACGCACTCCGGGCTATCAAAATATTCGGCCGAAAAAATGAAAAGAAAAAAAAAAATAAGCGATATTGGAAGGAAGCTCCGGGGAGCTAGGGTATGGACCTTTGGGGCTTCTGGTAACTGCAGCGACTGCAATCGCCAGAAGTTGCAGACGGTTTTGACACAGTAAGGAAAGAAATTCGAAATCGCAAGCGATTTTTAATTTCTTTAAAGGAGATGAAATAGCACGTAATACTGACTAGCGGGAGTGGATAGACTTAGAATGTTGCCAGTGAATAGTGAACAACAGGTGAATGCGGAAGGGAAGGTTTAGATCGGGAAGAGGCCAAAGACGGTCTGCCCCGAGGCGAGTGCTCACGCGTAGCCCATTACCTTGATCCGGCGGTGCGAGATCGGCGCACGAGAAAATTATCAAGCCGATTGGATGATAACGGCTGCGTGGGGTCCATGCGCGTACCGGTACACGCGAAAACCGGGCCCCTCCGAGGGGGGTCATCGCGGTTCGCGCTTAGCAACGGGCGTGTCTCGTTGCAAGATAAAATTGAATTAATATTGAAATATAAATAATTTGAGCACGTGTAAGGAGAACAAAAACATCGCCATTTTATATTAATTATTATCCGAAATTTAATTACATTTAAAAATTAAATGAAGAGGACATGGTAAGAAATTTTTGTTAATAATATAATATATCTCTTATATCTCTTTATCATTATCTATGGTATTATATATATATATATGTTATTGGGATTATAATTAAATTAAGAATAATTCTGATAATCATTGTGTGGTCCTTTTATTATTATTTTTTTTTTTTTAAGTAGTGTTGACCGAGGTTTCAGATTTTGTCGGCCCGTTTTAAATATATTATTTTTTTTTTCAACAGTGTTGTGAGTGGTGTGATTGTACATTGTGTAATTTCAAATATTCGAAGTGATTGTTAAATTTCTAGCACTGTTCAGGAATTTTCCAATTCAGCGGAAAAATTTTCAGTGTTACAATATATTGTAAAAGTTCAAATATTTATGACAGTGTTATTGTATAAACACATCGTTTAATTAAAAGTTTTAAAAATTTAGCCTCAAAAACATTATATTTAAAATAATGAATATAGATAAATATTTCAATACTTATTTAGAAAATAAATATTTATTCTTTTATTAATATAGATTTATTGTTATTATTATTAAAACAAATGTTAACTATATAAGAAGTGTGATGGTAAAACCGTCACTATAAAAAAAACCCCGCGTCACCGCTACCGAATCCGCACCACCACCGGGGCGCAACCGGAAAAAATGGCCGCCCGGTCACCGCTCAGCTCAACACCGCCCCTTTCGCACCCACGTTCGGCGCTCGGCTGAGTCACCGATCTACCGCCATTGTTCTCCAGCCCTTTAATTAGGACGTACGCCCTTTGGAAAGAGAGTCGAAGTACCCCGTCGGCTCCGGCTTGTCTCCTAGGTTCTCGAGACAAGCCAAGGATCTGGGAGAGTGGCTTGGGTGCGGAATTTGGTGTCTCGTTCCTTTACCCTGGCTTTTTTCCTGAATAATTTGCCGTGAGGAACGCCACCGAGCAACTCGTCTTGCGCAAAACTCATGGCTAGAAAGAAACGCCCCCTGTCGTCGGGCGACGAAAAATAACGAAATCATACCGTGTAAAAATTATTTTTGTTGCTTTCGTTGTAAAACGATTTCTTTGCAGTAAAGTAATCGCCAATTATTCTGTTCAGTTATATAGAGTCACCGCGAATCATTCTGTTAAATTTGTTACGTATGTAACGAAATTCACATAATTAATTAAATAAATAATAAATGTTGTATAAAATAAGTGAAAATGGGAGCAAGACGCAGCATAAAGAGAAATATGTAAGAGCATTAAATTGAGAATTGGTATCAATAATGCTTCATTATTAAACAATATATGGATAAATATAAACAAAAGTCAAGGTAATAAGCCTAAAAATGAGAACACCTCCGTAGTGGGAGGGCTTGGAAGAGTTAGCAGTTTGTCTCTATAAAATAAGGAACATGAGTGATGTTCGGGGTGTTTTTGTCTTTTGGCTTTTTGGCTTGGGGCTTTTGCTTTTAGTCAGATTATTACGCGTGATTCGGGATTCGACAGATTGAAGTAAGAGGCGCGAAGTAACTCGGAGTAATATAATCCCGGTCGGTGACTCTCGTCGAATAAAACAACACGACACTCACACGTTCAAAAGATAACGCAAGTATTATTATAATTTCGGACACATACGTAGGACGCTAGATTCGTAACACAAGCCATTTAAATACTTACATTCTCTCTTCCTATTTATTATCAATAAATCGGTATTTTAAACGTGAAATAATATAATTGTATTTATTTTAATCCTTAAACCTCATAAAGGCTGCATCGCTTTGACCGATTCAGCTACGGCAGAAAAAGAACTGGGAAATCGTTACGTTATAAATACGAAGCAATAAATAAAAGAGTAAAAGAAATACGCGACATAAATAAACGAGATAGATAAATAAAATATAAATAAATATGCAACGAGACACGCTCGTTGCTAAGCGCGAACCGCGATGACCCCCCTCGGAGGGGCCCGGTTTTCGCGTGTACCGGTACGCGCATGGACCCCACGCAGCCGTTATCATCCAATCGGCTTGATAATTTTCTCGTGCGCCGATCTCGCACCGCCGGATCAAGGTAATGGGCTACGCGTGAGCACTCGCCTCGGGGCAGACCGTCTTTGGCCTCTTCCCGATCTAAACCTTCCCTTCCGCATTCACCTGTTGTTCACTATTCACTGGCAACATTCTAAGTCTATCCACTCCCGCTAGTCAGTATTACGTGCTATTTCATCTCCTTTAAAGAAATTAAAAATCGCTTGCGATTTCGAATTTCTTTCCTTACTGTGTCAAAACCGTCTGCAACTTCTGGCGATTGCAGTCGCTGCAGTTACCAGAAGCCCCAAAGGTCCATACCCTAGCTCCCCGGAGCTTCCTTCCAATATCGTCCCTTTTTCCGTCCGTATAGTTGTATTAGCGCAAAGCGCGCATTTAGATATTATATATACATACCGGTACGCGGTTTTTTTTTGTTTTCTTTTTCTTGCATTGCGATTAATTCCGTCTTCCGAAAAAGCTGAATCGCTTACTTGTAAATTTTATTAAATCGAAAAATTTAAATTACTTAAATTAAAGATATATTTTATAGCTGCGTTAAAGTGTTTAATCGAAATCTCAATTTCTACATAGAGAATATTGTAAAGTAATTATTTCATATAATTACTCGAGATTTCATTGCCGGGCGTATTTACTTTCGACATTTTGTTATTGTCGGCAACCTCCATAGTGGTCGCGCCCGAGTAAGCTTTCGACGAGCTAAATATTGTCAATAAATAATATAAGACAATATTAGGCTATACAGTCGAAGGTTTACTGAGTAAAATTTTAAATGTTACATATCCGCGATCTTTTACGAAACGTATGATTTAGATTTATATATACGGGCTAATAACATAAATTTTATATAATTTTTGTTTGTTTGTTATAGAGTAATCAATAAATTGATTTGCCACCCTGTGGTAATTTAAAATTAATCATTTCGATTTTATTTTTGACTATTCCCATTTGCCACCGATCCAAATCCTGGTTAGACCGGCTACCACTTTATCCCGGAGTGATTCTTATCTGATAACTTCGACGAGCGATCGACTCTCCCTTCACCCGTTAAGGGCGAACAGAGCCGTCTCGTCACAATCTAAATAATACTTGTTCTCTAACAATTGGTATTTGGCTTATATATATATGATCATACTCCAACAATAATATATATTAAAATAATTTCACTTACACTGTCTCAATAGATATTCACTTCACTCACTTCGTCCGCAAATTAACTAATATAAAACTGAAAAATAGCTTTCTTTTTTTCTCGAAAGGAAGCCAAATTTCGATATCTACACTACTTTATAAAATTCAAAATTTATTACACGTATATCTGAACTTGCGTGTGTAACCCTTGCCCTGATTGGTTACACCCCGTCAAGTTCCCCTTCATCCTGTGCTTTTCGAAACCATGCAATCTCATTGGCTGTTCGAAAGCCGCCGCAAAGTTGCACGTTTTCACTTAATTTTAAAAATCTCACTCGATGTCGGTAATTCCAGTATTTACTTTACCGGCCATCTCATGTTGGCATGAAAATAATTAAATTCCTCATCACTACACTGTAACTGTCTGTGCAAATCATATATATGTATATTACAACACTACTATATATCTATCTCTTTCTCACTTTAACCTACACTATTGACGTATAGAGAGCACCTCGATCCCACGAGACATCTGGTCACACTTCCTAACCTACCTGCCGGCGTCATGATGACAGAACGTAAACAATGTGGGGAAACTATTTAATACTTTTATATTTCAAAAATCAAACTGCAGGCACTCTAGGCACACGCGATAGCAACATTTATTCATTAACATTCTTTCACTACTTTAACTTATAATATTTACTCATTATTTCACTCATACTTATTAATTTAATAATTTTCAAGTTAAAGCATATGATAAATAACATAAAAGAAAAATATTATTCATCACAACATGGTACTGTTTTTTAGGATTAAAGAAAAACATCATTTTAAAATTAAAATTTATGTAATAAAAATCAATATATTTAATAAGAAATGTTTAGAATTTAATATAAGTGTTTGCGATATGATTATTAACGATCAAACCTCTAACAATAAAAAAATGACCATAATAGAATATTAACTCAAATATAAATTTAATATTTATAAAAAAAGTATTTAAAGAAATATATATAAAGAACAGCATTGCTTTAAAAAATATACACATAAATACTTACAAATACGATACTGTGCACTACTGTGAGTAATTTAAATATTAGTTTCAATGTATAAGGTCATAATTTTATATTTAAATTGAACTGTTACTATTTAATTCTAAATAATAAAATACCAATAGCGAATTAGATGATGTATTAAGGATTTTACATTTCGTCACATAAAATTTAATACATTTAGCATGATGCTTCAAATTTATATAATCCTTTTTTATCATTGTGTAATACTTAAGTAATTTTTTTCTTCAAATTCTTAAAGAAAAGATGAAAATAGTTCTTAATTTCTCTTTTCAATTTTTTATTAATATGATACCAACCTTACAGTTGTACAATTTAAGTTTTCAAGTGCAAAAGCTACAATCGGTGAAAATATTGCGCAAGCAACAGAAGCAGAATTGCTGTTTGTTGCAGCGATTTTACAGATTCATAATCCAGCCGATCGACCAACGGGAACGTATTTATGTACAAGAACATTTATTTCTAAAAAAAATATTTTAACTGCTATCTATTGTTTTATTGGCAAAGAATTACCCAGTATTCGAATATCCATAGTGTCCCATGGTATAAGGGGGCTCCTAAATATTTTGTAAACATCTATATCATTATCATATAGCTTAAATATAATTTTTATAAAAATATGGTAAAAAATATTATTTTTAGGGTGACAGTGGCGGTCCACTTCTGTATCAAAATAAACTTATAGCTATCAATCATGAAATATGCCTTAAACCAGATTTACATTTTCACTCAGAAAAAATAAATCTTCACTTTAGAATTAATTTTTATCTAAATTTTATTCTAGATATTAGTAATAATTATAATTAAATTAAAAATACAGAAGAATATATTTCAATAAAACATTAATTCAATAATTCTTTATATTTTAGTTACAAAATGGGCAGAACATGATAAGTTAAGTATGTCTCCAAAAAATTTTCTACATGGCTTGTGTGATAAACCTAACAAGAGAAATAGACTGACGATTCACAGAGATCAGTGATCGAAAAATTATAATTAGCCTATTTACATCCTCGAATTATTGATTACTGATTCCTTACCTTCATTTGTTCATCTAAACTCTTCTATCTATAAATATAAAAAATTATAGACAAGTGGACAAAGATTTTTTTTATTTTTATTTCTTCGTGGCAAAATTTAGAAAAATTGTTATTATTTCGAAGATAAGATGTAATAAATATATTTAAGATTAAATTTACAAATTAATTATTAAAGAAGCAAATAAAAAAACAAATTTATAATTGTATAAATAAGCATAAAAAAAAAAAAAAAAAAAAATTAAAATCGAATAATTTTTAAGCAAGCATGAAAATAATTAAATAAACATAATAATTACAAAATTTATTTTAATAAATATAATTAATATAATTTTTTTTTACGACATAATAAAGAAAACAATTAAATTATAAATTAAAGAAAAAAATAAAAAAAATAATTACAATATTTTAAGAATTATATATACAATTATTTATTGTAAAATCCCTGATATAAATAAAAAAAAAAACATTGTTTAAGTAATCATTAATAAAATTTTATTCTAATTAGTTTATTCAGAAATATGCGCTATAAATTTAAATAATATGGAATTAAGGAATAAATATTAATTTATTTTACTATCCTATTGCTACGGCCCGAGCCGTTAACTAATATTTAAATATTATAAATACTTTAAATGAATTTAGAATATACTTGCTCGCTCAAATTTTTTCCTCAAAATTTTGTTCTTCCTGATAAGATAATTTTCGACATCTAAGTAAAATTGTGAAGTAGCCCAACATTGATACGAAACGAATCGATTAAATTAGAGACCATCGTCGTTCCCTTTTGTTTGTACATATCATGATGTAAGAAAAACAATGAGAACAGGTAAAGGTGAAAAGTTGCGCAATAGCAATTAGAAAATGTATCTCGTGTTTATAAAAAGAATAAAACACAATCTTCAGGAAATGAAATGTAACTGATAAACGTTGATACAAATAGAACGATTATTCATAAGTCATAGATAGAAATCTAACTTGTAGCCGAACTAAATTTTTATAAAATTTGTTGAATTAATAAATTAATAATTGAAAAACAAATTTTAAACAAGTCGCCAAATATATACAAATTCAATAATTACATAATTTCTTGATCAGCGACTTAACTGAAATTCAATTTTTATTAAATTAACAAATTAATTAACCATAAACAAATTATGAACAAATTACCGAAAACATTAAATTTAAATATTTAAATAATTTTCTCATAGAAACCGAATCTTTGTAAAATTTGTTAAATTAACAAATTAATTAATTATAAACAAATTTTAAACAAATTAAGAAAATATAAAAATTTTAATGATTAAATTGTTCTCAATCAATAATTCAACCGAAACTAAGCATTTATAAAATTTGTTAAATTGACGAATTAATAATTATAAATAAATTATAAACAAATATAAAAAAATTGAAAGTTACAATGATCGATCGATAATTCATTCAACGCCGAACTAAATATATTAGATCTCAAGCGTTAAATCAGCACAATCAAATTTTAAGTAAAAATGTTAAAGTATCTCGAACAAACGACTGAGACTCATGACCGAAAAAGCAAATAATATTTTCAGCGATCCAAAAAAATAATGTACAATATGAAATTCCACGGAGATTTCCATGCAACAGAAATTGCATGTCAAATAATTACCTTCGAAAACATTCGTAAGCATAGAAACTTAAAATCGTCTACGAGGAAAAGATTTTTCCTCGCGCTTAGTACGTCCTAATGCAAACATAATAAAATTTCCCTTTTGGAGGAATTTATGAGACCAGAGATAGATAATGCACGTTACCTCGTTGAGAAATCAGTTGATAATTGTTTATAAAAGGTGCCAAATTCGGATCCAAAAAAGACTTAGTTTGTGATCATTTGTTATTCAGACTCTCTGCAGTTTTCTTTCGAGCCATCTGCCCATTTTTTCATCGCGAGTAAATCCACTCTGAGATTCAGCAAGACTATTGGATGCATTATCTACTTCATTCTCAACTACACCATCAGTGTATCAAGAGTCTAAATTCTGTAATTCTCCAAGGACTTTTTAAATTTTATACAAGTAAGCAGAAATAAACATTATGTCTTTCCTAAATATTTTCTTGATTATTTTAATTTGTTTGCATGTCTCGAGTGAATTCCCATCTCGTGTTCATTCATCCTCACCTAACATAAATATTTCCGTGATTTCTTGTGTATTCTCCTTCCCAAAAGCTAGTGTACGAAAGTGCAGGCTTAAAAGGAGAAATCTAATCGGACGTACAATAGTTTTAACAAGGATCAGTGGGGTTTTCGTAGATCCACGGGTTGTTGAAACGAAGATGATCGTTTCTCGTTCGAATCGTTCGGTAACTCGCTCATTTTCGTTTGAGTTTCACGTGCGAAAAAAATATACATGTTTACGGACGTGTCATAAAATTAAACCAGATCTAATGCGCGAAAACGTAGGTTCATCACTAGTTTTATTTGAATATTTAATTCCACAGGCGTAACACTATTTTTGAAGCTCAAAGTTCAAAAAAGTATACAATTTACTAGGTACAATCAAATAAATAACTCATCAGATTCCTATCTTCGTGCTACGTTTAAAATTATTAATTATCTGAAATGATATAATATACAAGAAATAATAATAAATAATAATAATTAGTATATATGGTATTTTATTCCGGGTAATTCCATGGGTGCTTTTTATTCAGAGGTCATATCAGTAACACATGCGTGAAACTCACTCATTGCTAACAAAGATAGAAAATTTAAAAATGAATACCGAAAAAGCAGACACTTAAAAAAAACGAAAATTAGAATGGTAATGAAAAAACATAAATATAAAAAATAATGAATGTGATAAATAACAATTGAGCTATAGTTTAACAGAAACAAGAATAAAAAACCATTTGAATAAAGTTATAAATTGTTTAATTGAATAATATATAACAAAAATTATATAAATGATATTAATTATAATATTAATAATTCAATTTAAAATAGTCTAATTTAAATAATTAATTATTTATAAAATGAAAAAAAACATTACAAATAATACTTCAGATGTATTTTTAAATATAAACGATCAACAGTATCACGTGATACAAAATCTTCTATATAGCTTCTATATTCCTAGATTAATTCATGTGAGATTAAAAAAAAAATGAATATTACCATAAATAAATATTAAATATTCTCTACTATTGATTTATTTAAACAATATTTTTTAAAGAAAAGTCAGCTTAGTTTTTTAATTTATTTAGTATAACATGGCAAATATGTTTTAAGCATAAGTAAATAATGATTTTGCATCAAGCTTACACCACATATTAAACTTATGTCAGTACACTAAATATATTATTTCAAAATTTTATATTTATTTATTAATTTTTATTATAATTATCTGTATAGTTTAAAATCTTCTTAAGAATCTCAGAAAAAATTAGTCTTGATTAAAGTAAAATTAGAATATAATTAAAATGTATGTACCCAGCTGGTTTCCGCATATTGTTATTATAAATATTGGTTATCAAGATCAATTAAATTTCATCATTTTTATGTATTGTGTACCCACATAGAAATTTACTACAATTCTAATATTTTTCGATATATCAAGTTTGAAATTATAAATTAAAAACTACGAATGTAATTTTTAACTTTTTAATAAAAAAAAAAAATTATAATTCATTTTAATCTTAAATTAACTATTTTATTATAGATATCATAAATCTCGTTGATAATGTAGAAAAAATTTATTACAAATATGCTAACTAATAAAACAGAATTAATATAGAAATAACCAATATAACAAAAAAAATTATTACCAATTAAACTTGATGAACCCATAAAAAATTATTTGTTGTTATTTTTATAAGCCCCAGAAAAAATGTAAATAAATTCATTAAGTTGCGATTTTATTAATATAATTCAAAATCATTAACACTTTTTTAAAAAACAAATGCCTGTTGAAGAAATAGAAACTGGATACTATAATATATCAAACTTGAATAATGTAAATATATTTATTAATTAATTAATGGACTACTTGTGAGAATTCAAGACACAGTCACGGAATTCTTTAAAATAATGTAAATATTTATTCACAAGAATGATTCGAATAATAAAAATAAATACATAATTATTCCTAAAAATAATACTTTTAAATAAAAGAACTTTCTAAAGCAAAATATACAAATTAACTAAATAATATAAATTAAAGGATTTTGTGGATAATGATTATTCATAATAATTTATCTTATGATAAAATAAATTGTTTATATTTAATTAGTATTCTTTTTTATCAATTCAAAATTTAATGTAATGCTTCATAATTACTATTTTATCAGTATAATAATATATCATGCTAATAATCTATCAGTAAATTATATAATAAAAGGAAAATAAAAAAAATGAATTCAAAATATACATATAATTGATCATAAAAATGCTGAATAAATATATAGGATTAATAATTAATAAAATACTTTATTCATAATATTCCACAAATACATTTATTATCCACATCAAACTTAAATATAACAGATGTGAAACACACATTCAAATACATTACTGTACATATGTACATTATTGGAACCAAATACAATATTGATCGAGGGGAAAAAGACATAGTTTCCAAAGATTAATTATCAATAAGAATAGTTACAATTTAAAATATTTAATTAGAATTTTTTACTAAATTTTATTCCCGATTATTATATTTAAATGTGATAACTATTTTAAATAAATTTTTCAAGAACTCGATAAGTTGGATTCAGTGCGTAGTAGTCATTATTAAAAAAGTATATAATAACATTCAGAATACACAGTAATGTTGAAAAATACTATATTTATAAACTTCTAATATAAAAATTGTAAATATACAATGTTAAAAAGGTTCGCTAATTTATATTTACTTTTTAATTTAAAGAAAATAATGTTTCGAAAAATAGGTGTTCATTATTTGAATACGTATATCTATACATTTTTTATTAGTATTAAAATTTATTCCAAATTCATATATAAATATTATAAAAATACAACTGCATTAAATTGTTTCCATTTTTAATTTAGAATAATCTATCAAAAATATTTATAAAAGCACATATATTCGTTGATATATAATTTAAAAATTTTGTAGATTTTACATCCATATGCTTGAGAAAATAAATTATATATATATTACAATTTACTAAAAATATACTTGATTATTTAAATATATTTAAATTAAGTTCTCATGAATAAATAGAGTTAATGAAAAGAAACTTTTTGGTGGAGGTTTATGTAAATCGATACCTCTTATCATCAGTTTTCATATAATTGATTTCTTTATTTGGCTTAAGCACATTTTTTCTTTTATTTTTATAACTCTTATTATAACAATAATATTTTTATTTGTGCTTATAATTATTATTAATATTTTAAATAATAATTACATTATGCTTTTTTCTTTATATAAAAATTATATTAGTTATGTATATTAGAAAAAAAATCTTATACTACTTTAACAAACTGAATCTTACGATAAAAATAAAATTGCAAAAATTAATCAACATTTTGAATTATGCAGCTACATTTACTACTAGATTTCATAATTTTCATTTAATCAAATTTAATCAAAAATAATAAATGTCTACGGTGTATAATGTAAAAATAATTTTTCTTATTTACAAAACCTAATTTTATTTAATATCTGTAGTGTATAAAATTTTTAAATACATTTTTTATAAATTTTATTTAAATTCTATACATATTATATAAAGGTTTTATGTTTATATACAAAAATATTTTAGAAATAAATTTAAATAAAATTTATGTTGATTAAAGAGATAATAAGAGTAAAAATTAATTTCAAATGACTCTCATTTATCTATTCTTGAAAAATTGGAGAAAAAGTATTTCATTACAACAATATAGCACATCAATTATATGATTTTGAATTTACAAGATCATATAATTAATTATATAATAATATTAATATATTGAATTAATTATCTTTCCAAATACTACAATATATTTTCTACCCTCTTCAAATATTTTGTACTAATTTTCGTATTTTTATTTTTAGTATGCCTCTTGATATTTATCTCTTCTTCTTATTTTCAATATTATTGTGTAAGGACATAAAAATAAATAATTTAAGTCAATTTATACTATGTTTTTATAATTCTATTTTTTTTTTTTTTTTTTTGAAAATTTTCTAGTAAATATACTGGATCCTTCAAAAGCTCTGCTTGGGATAAATGTTAGACAAGCAGAAGAGAAGGAATTTCCTTTTATTGTAGCTCTAGCAGCATACGATAGGCGAGAAATCAATTTGATTCGTTTTTGTGCAGGGGCACTAATATCAAATAGGGATGTTTTAACCAGCGAACATTGTTTAGACGATAGAGAGGCTCAAGGAGTTCGAGTAATCGTCGGCTCAAATGATTTAAAAAAAGGCAAAGCTTATGATACCGAGTGGTGGGTGACATACAATCAATGGGTCACGTATTATGATCTTGAGATGGAATTTTCGAAAAATGATATGGCTGTATTGAGAGTAAATTATATCACCATTTATGAATGAAAATTTATATCGCAAACTTATATATTATTTTAATCAAGTATTTTTAATTGTAAATAAAAACACGTAAGTCCATTACAAGCAACATTTCATAACAAATATTACATAAATGGTTGGAATAATTAAAAAAAATACGTTAAGCTTATTGGAAAGTAATAATTTTAAATAGTTTTAAAAAAAAAAAGTTTTTGATATTATGTTTTTAATTTAATGCATAAGCACGAATAAAAAAAAGATAAGTTCACTACCTGTCAAATATTTACATTAATGTAACCCTATGCATGGTTCAAATAATTAATACGTTGCAAATATATTTATGATTATTTTTTTATTTATTGTTATTTATTGTTACTGAATAGTGAATAAAATTTTTTTTAGCTGTCTAACAACGTAACGTCTGACATCAAACCAGTACTTCTATCATCTTTGCTAAATCGACATTTATACGGTAAGAATGTTACAGTAGCCGGATGGGGTGACAATAGAGCCGGCGAAATTCCTACAAAAATGGAAGTAGTGGAGTTGCAAGTTTTAACGAACAAGGAATGTGAAAGCAGGGGAAAAATGCTCGAAGGACCTGAATTTTATGTTCACGAGAGACTTTTGTGTACTGCTGCTTCTCCATATGCATTGCTGAACTACGTAAATATTCATTCTAATTTTTAAATTTTAATCTTTATTACAAAAATATTGCGCTTTACTAAACTCAATTTCATTGTTTAACGGTTATCTTTACAAAACTCATGTACACAAAAGCATCATAAAAATATTTATAATTAAAAATATTGAACTTGTAATATTTAACTAAGCATTTATCATTATTTCTTATTTAAAAATTATAATTAAATTTTTAAAACATTACAATACCATAATTATTACAGTGTAACACAAATTATAAATAAAATATATTTATAATTTATATTGCAATGACTACGGACAATATTTACAATAAATAAATTATTAAAAATGTTTAACGTTCAGTGTGATATAAATATAGGTGACTTTAGATAATAACAATTTTTAGGCAGCATCTATCGTATACAATATAAAATTTTATTATTTTATAAAACCAATACAATGCACAATAAAAAATTATAGTAATATCTAATATAGAAGAAAAAAAAAATTGATAAATCAGTTGATAGAATCATTTTTAATCATTCAAATTGCGTTAGATGGTTTGATAAAATAAAAATTGTTCATATAATTAAAAAAAAAAAGAAAAAAAATGCATATATAAAATGTCATTCAATTATTTACTAAATTTTGCATATACATGAAAATATAAATACATTATATACATCAATTTTCGTTATTACCTCTTAGTTTTAATCAGTTAATGTATTGGGATAGAATGTCAGTGTTCGAGCCATTTCTCGGATTTACATCAAAGGTAAATTCGAGAAAGCAATTTTATAAGCACTCTGTAGTATGAATTAGTAACTTATGAAATTTCTCGAGAAGCAACGAAACGATTGAAGGCGGGCGACCCTTCGACGTCCATCATAAATCGTAAAATGTTTAACCTATTACACCTGGAATTCGTATTCACCTACCTTCCACATTTAAGGCTCCAGGGGTCTTTAAATTGGCGGATTCGTCTGTTTGGCCGCAGGTATTATTATTACAGAGGACTCCGGGTTTCTCCCCTTGCGGAAGGGGGTTTTATACACCGAGCATATATGAGTATAGATGAATAAAAATCGATTTAATCCATAATGTGATGCTAAATGTTTCTATCCTTATCCCCTTCTCCTTCCTTATTATCTTAATTGTATTAGGCTGTTTTTTATTTTTAATACAACTCACCACTGAGGCGAACAGAGGAAAATATTTCATATAGGCAGTTTTAATTACTTCTCTAAACTGTGAGTGTGTTGAGGTACATTGTGACTTGATAAACAATTCCGCTCTCTATAGAAAAATCGTTGGTATCAAGAGTATGCAACCATTAGTAAAATTGCTATATTTTTTTATCTTTGTTATTTGTACTATCTCACTTGAAAAAGACTCGTATATAATTAAATTATAAACTAATGTTTATTAGATCTATAAATTTTACAATAGGCACAAAATCAACATATACCGACGCAAGTCAACCAATCAATTTAATATTGGTTCGCTCATCAGCACCATATCATCTTTTATAATATATATCATTGAAAATAAAAATCATTTAATTATTTACATGCATTTGTTATAGCAGCAATTCCATAACTATAAAATTATAGTACTAAGCATATGAAAAAATCGAATCATGTAAAAATGAATCTTGTTGTTCGATACGTTACTCCTGCTTATAAATAATATAACATTCATCAAACACATGATTTTTAAATTTTTTTTTTTTAAGGTTCTTCCTTTAGAAGATGTTTAAATTTTAAAATCGATTGCGATGTGTATATTTACATTTTAAGGATAAAATCTTATTTGGGTAAATGTTCCATAATTTTTTGATCACGAGTACTGTTGATCAGGATAATCAGCGATGTAGCCATTGATACTATACTTTTTAACAACTAAAAGTGAAGAAATTCACGATGTAACATTAAATATATATTTTTAAAATGGAACATCACATATCTAATCTAGTATTATTTTTTAAACTATCTTGACAACGACATTCAATTCAATACAAACGGTTCACCAAAATAATTAATTTACTCCTCAATAGTTACTTGTCATTTGCTGAGACACGTTTTTTATTTTTTTCATATCTAACATAAACTCGAGTAAATTCCTATTTCATTTATATTGTTGTGAAATATTTCTTAATAATCACAAATATTTTTTCTCGTTATAATTCATTTAATAGGAAATAATAATGGACGAAAATAATTTAAATACATAAGGGATGCCGACTCAGCATATCTTTTAAAATATCGACTATCTAAAATCCACCTGATTTTGCAGCCTCGTAACAAATGTCTTTTTAGCATTTCGTTACATATCATCGAACTTTCTTATTCATTTTTAACGAATAAAATTCTTTCTTACTAGCCCTGAATGTCTCGTCAATCACCAGAAGGTTTATGACTAGGTCATGATAATGATATTGATTTACCCAATATTACTTTTTTATTTTTTATTTTTTATTTTTTATTGATATACCCAATCAAACCTGTAATAGATACCTTAAACTCATATTCCTGAAATTATAGATTTTAAAAAGATATAACTTAATATAAATATAAATAACTTAAATATAATTCTTAGTGATACATGTAAACCGTAAGGTTGATTGCTAAAAATACTCTTGTCCACGTCTCAAATACTTTTTATATTACTTTATACAGAGATATATACGTATATATGTGTATGACTGTAACAATAATTATTCATTTAAATGTTCAAATATGTTAATGTATAAACATTCCAAATATAATCATCGATTATATTAACTTAATAACTTAAAAGGTAAAATACTTAATATAAAATAAAAAATTAAATATTTATACAAAAATCATTATATTTTTTAGGGTGATAGTGGTAATCCTGTGATATACGAAAACAAAATTATAGGAGTGAGTTTTGGCACGTATTTACTACGAGAACGTGAAAATCATGATAAGAAAGTTAATCTTCATTTTGGAACCGATTATTATAGAGAATTTATTGTTCATATCAAAAATCATTTTTAAACATCTTATTTAAAAAAAATATCGTAAAAAACTATAGTGTAATTTCTTGTAAAAGTAAAATTTATATTTAATTAAAAGAAATTAAAATTTATAAATATTAGTACTTATATAAAATATAGTAAATATCCATATGAATTTACTATTAATAATGGAGTAAAAATTTATTTTATGAGCTTATTTGAATAATATATTTTATAATAATATTTTAATAAATATTGTGTTCTAATTTAATTTTAGACTTTTTTGATAATATTGAAGAATAAAAGAATAAATTACAAGAACAATATTAATACTTAATATATAATTATAACACGTTTACGCAGCTGAAATAATGTAAAAAAATAAAAATAAATAAAAAAGAAAAAAAAGAAAAAAATTATTTCATTAAATTATTGAAATTAATGTAAATTATATGAATAAAAACTCGATTTTTTCTGACAAGATAATAATTCTTTTTATTCTAGAAAACTTAAATTGCCAGATTTGAATATCATCATTCTTCTGTCTTCCCTCCTTTTCCTCATCTCTTCTATTTTTTATTTTTTATTTATTATTTTCTATTTTGAATAGATTTTAGTTGATAATACATCCTTGAATTGATAAATCGAATTCCTATCAATATTTTCGATCTCGTTCAAAGTATTTCATCTCATTTGAAATAGATGAGCATTAAACCAAGAATAATTTATTAATAAATATATACTTTATTACATTTACTACATTGTCTTTTTCTAAAAATTATATTTATAAATTCATAAATAATTATATATTGTTCTTTTATTCGTTTATATCGCAATCGTTTTCAATTAAAAGATGAATGCATTTTAAATTATATTAAAATACGTTTTAGTTAAGAGTAAATAAAAAAAATATATAATGAACAATGATATCATCTGTGACAGTAATAAATCAATGCCAACATATTTATTTTTTAATAATGAGTGATTATACAAATAAAATATCCAAAATTATTAACCAAATTATAGTGGATTTTTAATATTCGTATATTCTATGAGTAATTAAAAAAAAAATTGTATTTTGTTTGGAAATTTCAAGATATGTAGAAATGCACAAATGATACGGAACTAATGTGATAATATACTGGCATATATATTTTTTAAAATGTTCTACATATATTTAAACTATTTATAAATCGATTAACAAAAACTATATCATTAATACTTTAATAGATTTAAAACTAAATATTATTTATTAAGCTATTTCATTGATATTGATATATTTTTATTTGAATAACACTACTGATATTAATTATATCTTAAACTCATACTAATTTGCGATTATATCATTCCATTACAATATGTTACTTTATTACTTATCTCATTTATTATACGAATACAATAAATAAGTTTTAATAATAACTGAAACAAAAAACATTTACCAAATAGAAGAGTGAATTATCAATGTATTCTTTATCATTTATTCTATTAAAAAATTACAGTAACTTTTCGCTATCGTACACAAATATGGTCTAAAAAAATATTTATTATGATTGTATTAATTAACAGAAGTAAAAGATTTCTTGGATTGAGTTAATTATATGTATTAACTTTCAATAAATAAGCAATTTTCAGAAAAGGTGTCACATATACTGAAGGTAATATTTTATTAAAATTAAAGATGTATTATTGACCTCAAATTGATTATTTTACCAAATCTAACTAGTATATAAATTCATAAATGCTGTTATATGTAAATCGAATACAGATCTTATTTGTCTTAATATAGTTTTATTGAACAAGTAAAATAAAATACTAATAAATCCACTCTATTGAAAGAGTAAAATTGATATTCTAATTTATTCCAATGCTTTTAATATAATTGTTGAAATTGAAATAAAATAAATTATCCATAATGATATATATAAATTTAAGCAAGGTAAAATGTAAATACACAAATAGCGTCAATAGGTAATTATAATTGCATTTTAGTTCAAAGATAATTATACCAAAGGATAAATGATAATGTTGTATTATATAAATTTTAAAAGCAAAAGTTGAAATTTCATCATTCGATTAAAAATAAAAAATTATGCATTACAAGAATCAACAGACGCGAATACCTTCATTTTCCTCGAGTTTGAATAAAGAGTTCAAATTTAGAAATTTACATAATAATAATGATTTTTAAATGCAGGATGAAAGTGTGAAAAATGCGAAAGCCGGCCCTCGGTTCAAGATCCGCGTTCCTCTGCTTAGACCACCAACAAATGTACGCTCGTACAAAAATATTGGTCCAGCACGGAGAGGGAGCGAAAGGTCAGGTAGGGCCGGTGTTGATCTGACACATCTTGGTTTGGTCCATCACGCACTACAGTTGGTGCGGTAGGCTGTACAGGCTCGTCATGATGTGAGCCAATGAGCCAAGCGAGGGGGAAGGATCGACACGACGAACGTTCCCGAGGGTGACTACCGGTCCTACACCGAGGAATGCGAGACAGAGTGCGATGCGTCCGCCGCAAGTTCCACGTGAAGGCGTAGCAATGGCTCTCTGAGGAGTCCTCGTCGTCATCGCCGGCTGCCACGTGGACTCGGTTGAGTACTCGTCATCGTCATCGTCGAGGCGGTGCGTGCAAACCAGAGAAACCGACCGAGCCTCCGACTTAACCTCTTCCGAACGGTGAGCAATCCTCAGAGTGCCGTACCTGCGAGGACTCGCCGTCATGTTCTCGCCCAAACATTTGGCCAGTGCGGATTATATTAGCCTCAATATCAATGACACCGCTGCTTTCACGAAATCCACGTCCCGAAGCATCTGGAGAGTAAGATTTACTTTTTCCCACTCAAGCTACTTTCATATTCTTAAAATAGCGAAACATTTTTATTTTATTTTTAATAATCATTTCGAATTGGACGAATAATCTCCCATTACCTACTTTGCACTCACCTATGAATTAAGTTAAAATTTTGAATTTTAGCAGTGCATTACAATGTACAGTTGCAAATCCAAATTTTAAATTACCTGACATATTATAATCATCATTGCTATTGTTGTCAATAAATTATTAATTTCTTATACCTTGATTAATTACATTTAATATTATTTATTTAAGACAATGATATAGATTACTTGAAATTATATTAAATATTAAATTCTGATTATTAAATATGTTAATAAATTCATAAATGATTCATAAATACTTGTTTTCTGTCAGTTAATATAATTTGATTAAAGTATTCCAATGTTTATATTTGTTAAGTAAGATTTATTGCTATTATTTATTCTTGTTAATTTCATGTAAATTATTTCTTCAGTTTTTTTACAACTTTTTACAACTATTTTTTAAATCATTAATTACAAAACATTCAAATATTTAAAAATACATTATGGATATTTGTATAATATCAAAATTTTTTTTATAGCAATGGAATCAATTATCTAGATTTCAACGTAATATTTTCTATTTTGCTGTGATAACAGTTGTAATTGTTATAATTTACTTATTACCTGGCAAAGCTCAAATTGTTACTAAAATTGAAGAAAGTGATTATGACAGTGCTAAGATTGTTCTAGATAATAATCCAAAATATATGAAGGTACTTTTATGTATATGTATTATTTTCTTTATTAATAAAAACAATTTTTTTCAAATTTTTATAATATAAAATTACAATACTTGAAATTATAATTTAAGATCAAAATTCAATATCATGTACAAGTACAGTTATTATAAAAAATAATAAAAATTATATAAATCATAAAAAATAAGTTATGTCACTTGTTATTATATTAAATAAAAAAAAAATTTATTATGCTGTGTATTAGGTAGCAAATAAAAATGTAATAGAAAATATGGACCAAAAAAAAGGATCAATTGAAGTGGGAATTGGGAACAATAATGTTGAGGTTATAGATGAACCTGAATTTCAGCCAGAAGTAAATCAAATAGATGATGATCAAATTGGAGAGCCACCAAAATATAAATTACAGATCCAAAAATTTCGTGGTACTGATAAAATTTAATATAATAATACAGTGAAAGTAGTATTAAAATATTCTATATATCTATTAATATATGAAAGATAAATGTTGATTAAGACATTTTATTATATATTTAAATAATATTAATAGAACAAAATTTATAAAAATTTATAAAATATATGAATAATTTAATTTTCAATTCATCTTATTGGTACAGGGCCACAAAATGAGAAACAGCAAATTATAGCTCAAGCTTTTAAACATTCTTGGAATGGATATAAGAAATTTGCTTGGGGACACGATAATGTTAAGCCTATATCACAAGGATATCATGATTGGTTTGGACTAGGCTTGACTATTATTGATTCTTTAGACACTATGTACATAATGGGACTAAATAAAGGTATGCAAAAAACATTAGAAGAAAAATATTGATTTTTATTTAAAGTATAAGTTTTATTTTGTATGTATCTTTAATTTTTCTTTTTAATTAAAGGAAATTTTTTTATAATTTTGCTTGATATTATTTTACCTTTAATACAATATTATACTTAAACATAAAAATCTGTTATTAACCATATTTTTAAAATTTGTAACATATATATATATATATATATATATATATATATCCATAAACTTAGAAAATTGTTATTAACTTTTATAGAAAAAAGTATATTTAAAAAAAATAAATAAATACTTATTACATAATTATTAATTTAATTTTAGAATATCATGAAGCAAGAAGTTGGGTTGAGAATAATTTATCATTTAATCAAAATAGAGATGTAAATTTATTTGAAGTTACCATAAGAGTACTTGGTGGATTATTAGCTGCTTATCATTTATCTGGTGATAAAATGTTTCTTGACAAAGCGGTAAAATAAATTATCTTTTTAAGAATTATTATTTGCTTTAAATGAAATTTCATTATTATAATTTAAAAATAATAAAAATTCATAAATAAAAAAATTTTTTTTTTAAAAAAACAAAAAGCTTTGAATAAAAATATATAGAAAATCATGTTACAGATATTTTTTTAGCAATTATAAATGATTTATCTATGATTTTTATTGATGTAGACTAGACTTTTAAATAATGTAACTAATTTAAGCTAAAATAAATAATTGAAAAAGAATTTAGATAAATAAAAATTATTGTTTTTTATTTGAAAACATGGTCTTCAAGTGGAAAATAGATGTTAAAATCTAATATTTAAGATTCCTAGCATTAGGAATTTGAGTTTGTATCATCAAATATACTAAAAAGCGTATTCTACAAATAAAATTATATTTTTCAGATCGATCTCGGTGATCGAATGCTGCCAGCCTTTTCGACACGCTCCGGTGTTCCTTTCTCAGATGTAAACCTAAGCACACGTAGTGCACATCCACCTAAGTGGGGTCCAGACAGCAGTACGAGTGAGATCACATCAATTCAACTGGAGTTTCGTGACCTAAGCCGCAGTGTAAATCAACCACGATTTGAGACGGCCGCAGCTAAAGTTTCAGAACATATCCACGAGTTGGAAAAGTATGATGGCCTTGTACCCATCTTTATCAACGCAAATACTGGTCTTTTTCGTGAGTATGCGGTTATAACTCTCGGAGCACGAGGTGACAGCTACTATGAATACCTTCTGAAACAGTGGATACAAACAGGACAAACTCTTGATTAGTAAGTAGTAGTTCTCCTTTTATTTCTTTAAATACTATAAACTATTTATTGCTAAATATTGAAATTAGAAAAATCGAGTTAAATTTATAATTTAAAAGTTGTTTTTCTTTATAGAATCTATAATTGTTTTTTAGTAAAACAGAAATTCATACATACATATAAACATGTTCCTCTTACATTATATAGTTTTACACTGTTGCAAATAAAACTGATATATAATTAAGAAATTATATTTATATTTAAATTTTTTTACAAATATTGATTTTTTAATCTTCGTTTTAGCTTAAAAGATGATTATTTACTTGGTATTGCGGGAACTAAAAAACATTTGGTAAAGAAAACTGCTGTTCATAAATATTTGTTTATAGCTGAGCTTTTGGGTGCTGCACGGGATATGAAACCAAAAATGGTTGGTGTATCATAATATTTAATTGCACTTATTTTATCTTTCTAATAAATCTTTATTAAAATATTTTACTTCAGGATCATTTAACTTGTTACTTAAGTGGAACACTAGCACTAGGAGTACACTTTGGACTGCCAAAAGATCATATGGATATTGCTACTGAATTACTGAAAACTTGCTATGAGACTTATATTATACAACCTACCTGTCTTGCTCCAGAAATTACGTACTTTAATATCCAAGTAATTGTATTTTAAAACATATTTATGAAAGAATTGCTTAGTGAATAATATATTGTTTAACAGTTCTAATTTTATCGCTATTCATATATTGCAAATAACAATAAGATTTTAAATACAATATTTATACTTTCATTTATTTTCAATTTATTTCTACATTCTATGCTTGTTGTATCAGAGTCGTCATTTTTTTAAATTTATTTTTCAGAAATTGGATGATGAAAATCAAAAAGATATGTATGTGAAAACAAATGACGCACACAATCTTTTGCGACCTGAATTTATTGAAAGCTTATTTTATATGTGGTACTTTACAGGCAATAAAACTTATCAAAACTGGGGGTGGAAAATATTCCAAGTAAGTTTAATTAAAAAATGCATTTAAAATTTATATTCATACCAACTATGAATAATTTCATTTTAAGTTTATTTTAAATTCTTGTATGTAGAGATATGATATTTTTTCTATGTAAATATAGAAAAAATATATAATAATATTGTATAATGTATTTATAACAAACTTTAAATTGCAGCATTTAAATATTAATAAATAATTTAAGTAAAATGAAAATAAGAGTAAAAATTTAATTGATAAAAACGAAGGTGCTTCATATCAAATTTCATAGTAAAAACTTAATTGAATCATGTTTTAATACTTTTATTAAGTAGATTCATTATTGATATGTTTTTCAATATTTTTTTAAGTAAATAAATTTAAATAAATAAAAATATAATATATAATAATAGAATTTTTATTAAAAAGTTTTATGTAAAGTTTAAAATCTATTTAATATTAATGTACAAATATGAATTATTTATAATAAATGTAAATGTGTTTTGAGAATATATGTTGTATGCTCTTTTAATTTTTATTCTTTCACCTTTTTAATATTATTATTTATCTATTGTATTAAACATTTATTGAATGCTCAATAAAGTATTATGCAATAAGTTAGTTCTATTACATCAATTAAAAATATTATTTATATACTATTATTTAAATTAAGGATATTGTTTCTATTTTCCTATTTTTTTTCAGGCTTTTGAAAATTATACTAAAGTTGAACATGGATATACGAGTATTAGCAACGTGAAAAGCATTTACAATACTCGACCCCGTGATATGACTGAAAGTTTTTGGTTTGGCGAGACATTGAAATATCTTTACTTATTATTTGATGATACAAGACAACTAATTGATTTAGACAAATGGGTCTTTAATTCTGAAGGTCACCCATTACCGATTTATGAATCATAATGTTTTTATAATTAAAGTATATAATCCTACAATTAACAACACCGATATTCACTGCATATTCTGATTAGAGTTGTGATACAGTATGATTGTATATACAACTGCATGTCTTTTAATTTTTAATACTTATTTGTAGGTATGTGCATATATAAGATGTTTTATTTTGACAAACAAAGTTTTTTAAGACAAATTAATATACAAAATGTAGCACAATAATATAGTTTAAATAGTTGTGCTTCATAAAAAAAAATTTATAAACATTTTGAGCACATTACAGTACTTATCTATTTTTGTGTACAACAATTATAAAATATTAATAAAACTAGTATGATGCAGTGAAATAAATATTAATAAATTTTATATTATACTAAAAATTGATAGTAAATTGTGAATAATGATTAATATGATATTAATAATGTAATTATAATATTTTATAATACATAATCAGAGTTTATAAAATATTCATAAATGAAAATTTTAACTTTTTTATTATTAAGTTTTCATGTCAAATTTTTAAAATTTAAATTTAAACTTAAAAATTTTAATATAATATAAAAAACTTTTAATAATTATGTAAGTGTAAGTTTCGTGAAATGAATTGTATAAAATAGTCGAATAATCTTCTAGTCGTATACCTGAATGCATGGGCAACAAAGGTTTAAAAAGAATCTCATAAAATAATTGTACATTGTGCAAATATTTAAATTTTATTTGTGTAAAGAAATTAGCTAAAAAATTTTTTAAATTTCTACATATTATACAGAATTTGTTTTAACCTAATTATATAAATTATTTATGAAAAATAAAATAATCAATGTATAAATTATATACTTTTATATGTACTATGTTATACACAAATGTAGTATATCTAATTGTATACAATGGCAGTCATAATTGTGCATAATTTTTCTTTCTAAGCATTATGTACAAAATTATACACCACAATTCATTTAAAATTTTTAAAATATTGTATCTGTGATTTTTCAAACTGTAGAATGTAATATAAAAAATGTTTAATTTTTTCTAAAAACTTTTTGAAATGTATTTACATTTATTGTATTACATGGAAAAATCAATTTCTTTGTATTTAAAAATAGAACAATAAATGATTACAATTTTATTTTCTCAACTTATTGATGAAATTAAATTAAAAATATATGTAAAGATTTGAAAAAATGATTAGGTTTTTAATAATTTTTAAAATCATTTATTGTTCTGATGTCTTAATTTAAAATTTTTGACTTATAAGTAGGAACAAAAAACTTACCTATATTATATTATATTTTGTACTTCTGATTTTATTTGTACATAATTTAATTTGTTAGATATATTTCAATGGTTTTTGAGATATGGATTTAAGTAAATACTTTTAAAAGTATAAAATAATGTTATAATGAAAACTTTTAGCCACATCTCAATACCAAATTTATTTGTATAATTATAATTTGTTGAGTAATTAGGAAAATATGTTAAGTAATAATATATAGAAAATAGGAAATAAATGATATTTCAAATTTCTGTTTTTCTATACCTAGAGAAAAAAAAATTAAATAGCTAAAACAAATTAAAATAAAAATATATTTCAATTAATGAGTATAACTTTTTAAATACATTATAATTAATATCCTTAAAATTATATAAACCAATTTAAGAAAATAATGAATACACAAAAGTAATATTACCAGCATTGCTGTTATTGCATTTTAAAAATTTTTAAGAAACAATATTTTATAACCAACTTTTAACAGTAATTTAATATACCAAGCTGATCAAATTAAAAAAAAAATTAAAGAAAAATTTAATTAAATAGAATTTTTTAAAAATACATTCATTTAGTATTACCAAAATAATGCAAACTTAAATATACAAATGTGTATAATTATTCAATTTGAGTATAGATTTAATGAGAGTGGAAATTATACATAATAAATCTGTAAAGTAGATTAATATAAACTTGTACAAATAAAAGTTAAAAATAAAAGTTTAATACTAATAGTTGAATTGAAATCAAATAATTTATATATTTTAATTATAAATTATAAATATGTATTTATAAGTATTATAAGTATTAAAAACATTACATACAGCTTACAAATTATAATTAATTGTATCATAATTAAAATTAAAATAACTAAAACTAATACAAAATTAATGAATTATAATACGATTTATATATTTTTTAAATAGATTCATAAGATTGTTTAGGCTTTTATAATTTAGAGATTTTATTGTACTAAAAAATTTCAAATAAGTTTTTTAAAATTAATAATTGCAGAGATTCTCTTATGTATATATAGAATTTATAGTGTAGATGAGTAAAACATATAGAATTTTACTATACCTATGTATCAATATACTGATCAATAACTAATAAAATTTTTTAAAATTGATAATTTATATTATAAATGAAATTTTTTAATTAAATTTTATATACTCTTAAATAGTAAATTTAACAAGAAGCGTCTCATGTTTTAGAAAGAGTAATTATCAAACTTTTTTTTATTTACATTTATTGCTCCTTTCTATAACGCACTAATGTTATTGTTAAATTTTTATAGAGAAATTCTAACCTACGTAATTCTATATATGTTTACTTATGTTTGAATAATTATTTTCAGCCAAATATAATTTTAGAGTTAATTATTTAAATTAATTATTTATCAAATATGTTTTGGTTTTAAGTAGCACTATATATAAATTTCTTTAGTTTTGTCGCGAATTATTAAAATTATATGCGATAAACGTATATCCATTATATAATACAAAAATAAATATACTTATACAATATTATTTCCAATATTTTTTTCGTTGTAAAATTTTGTAAACGATAAAAATTTATTTTATGTAAAAAGTATATAGAAATTACTTATTTTTAGATTTATATATAGTTAATAATAGACATATATATAATTTGAAATTTTTCAAGTATTAATTTTATGATTTATAATTGATCAATCTTTTACAATTTTTTGATTCTAAACACCAAAAATTTTAAAATTGAACCAAAAAATAAAAGTATGTTGAATTTTAAACAATAACATATCATTAAAAAATATTATATTATTGCTGACTTTACATATTTAATTATTAATAAGATGATTTTTGAACCACAAAAAATATTTCAATTAATTCTTTCATTTAATTTTCAATTTATATTCATAAAAATTCATTTACATTATTTAACTTTAAATTACGTACATATATTATAGTTTTTATAACATAGTGATTATTTGACCTTTAATTTATTTAATAAAATTACTACTTTAGATTCTAAATTGTTCTCCAAAATTTTGTTTTGATTAAAAAGAAAACGCCAGAAAGAGAAAAAACTATTATATTTTTATAAAAGCTAATGGATTTGTTCAAATGTTACACAGAAATGTTATAAAAAAAGCACATTGGTGTACATATTTGTATGAGTGTATTAAATATAAAATATTATTTTTATCAATTATAATATTTATAGAAAAGATAAATTGAAAAAAAAAACCAATTTCATACTCAACAACTTTAAGTTACTTAACTGTACAGATAACATAAATATACAATAAAACGCAATAGATTATAATCATAGTCGAAGATTTTTAAAAATAAAATCTAATTTTTTTACATAAAAAATTTGTAATCATTAAAAGTAAAAGCTTTGTATGGATATTCTTAAATTATAATCATTTTAAAATTGACTCATCTTTTAATATTGTTAACATGTATTTCTGTGATATAATCTACTCATTAACAATAATTATATAATAAACATTTTCTTGATGTAGCAACATCTACTTTTTCTTGTATTTCTAAAAGTCATCATACACACATGAATATTAGCTAATTTTATTTTTTTCTATAACAATTTAAAGAATTTAATGATAATCTGTAGATTACATTCCTTATATTTTTTATAGTTTTAGAAAAATAATAAGAGCATTCTTTTGTACTCCTAAAAAAACAAGTTTTATATTAAAAAATTTATTTATATCATTTCGTAAGTAATAAATTTATGTTATTTTTCATATTCTTTAATCTTAAATATTTTAACTTGGGTAATTATTTTGAAAAAAGAGCTTATTTATTAAATTTTCTCTTATTTTTACAGGTATCGTGAAATACTAATTTATATTACAGCTCAATTTTATTTTTATTAAACATACAAATAAAATTTTTCATTAAAATGTGGTAAAGTTATGTATACATGAATATATATCATTAGACACATATTAATATCCGATTACTAAAACTGTAATAAATATTTTAAAGGAAATTTTAGAATTCGATAATTTTTTTTTATTTCTAAGTTACGTATTGGCAATATGTTTTTTAAAATAAAGAATATTTTAATATTATTCGAATATAAAATAGAAATCTCTTGTATTATTAATTTATTTATTAATCTTTTAGTAATTAATGAAAAATTAATATTATGTTAATTAAAAGACATATTTTGAAATTAACAATATTGAATTTATATAAATTTTGATTAAAAGTTTTTAGAATAATATATTTTTAAATCATAAAATAATAACTTTTACATAATTTTTTGCAATTAATATTATGTAAATCATGTACCTATAATTAGTGTAATATTAATAATTAATTACAAATTTCATACGTTTTTATAATATTATTTTATTATAAACAAATGTTTTAAACTAAATTTTAAGCTATAAAATTTCTAACACTTACTCACTTAGAAAACAGACTTTAATTTATATAATACATAAAAAATTACAATTGAGTTCAATAGATATCATAATTGAATTAGATAGATAAAATACTAATTAATTTCAATTCGTTTAATCTAACCTATAAATTTAACAATAATAAAAATAAATTTGTCGCTGCGTGAAAAATTTATAGTATTTGTAAAGAATATTCAAGCAATAATTTTTATTTAGAGTTAATATTTACTTTGAATAATTTAGTATTTATAATTATTTCAATATAATTTTTTAAAGTTTCTTTGCATATAGTTAAAACATAGAGATAGAATTCCTTTTATAAATTTTATTCAATAAAAATGTAGTTTCTAAACCAAGTAAAATAAAATTAAAGAATATATTTATATACACAAAAATAACAATATAAAATGTAAAATTATTATAAATATTAATATGAGTTTAAAATGAACACATACAAATTTTATTTCTACATACTTTATTAATTATATATTGAATTTAATATTTCTCATTATTTTATGTTAAAAATAACAATGTTGATATATATTGATATACTTATACTAATATTTAATAGAAATTTACAATTTTATTGCAGATTAGTTATTAATGGGAAATATTATAAGAAATATTAAAATTATATAATTTATAATGAAAAGGTAAATGTATAATTTGGAATAATTGGAATGAAATGGGATATAAAATGTAATAAAAAGCAACAAATTGTAAAATAAATTGCACTTTAATTATATTTTAAATCTGTACATTTTTGAAAAGAAAGAAAGCAATTGCTATTTTGATGAATATGAAAGGAAAGCTTTTTGTTCATCTGGATCCCAAAGCTTTATTACGATGATTTTTATTATATTAGTCAGTTTGAAATATTTTTAGCTTATAATAGATATTTTTAAAAAATAAATTGAAAAAATGAATTTCTTATTAATTTACGACAATAACATATTGATAGGTTATATTTTGTCCAAAATATTATTATACATTGGGATCTCATGTATATAACACAGATTATCCTTTTCTTTTATATCACGTGGCGCGATTTAATTTACAATAAAAAATATATATTCTTATATATTATTACGCTTGAACGACGAAAAAGTGTCAAACGATAACACTTACATATTTATGATATTTCATACGTCATTTTCAACTTATTCGTACAATAATATATCTTAAATACAAAAATATAATGGAAAAGCTTTCTTTATTTTATGACCAAATTGAGGTTTATATATATCGATTACCACATAATATTGAAGCTTGTAAATTTATAAATTACCAATACAATTTTGTATATAATTTAATAAAATACGTTCTTTTGTCGACTATCGCAAAACAACATAAATTATACAAGACAATGTCTTTATTTTAAAAACTAAAAATTTTTTATTTTTTTATATGTTATTAAATTTATATTTATTATTCAAATATAAAAAATGTAACTACTAGTAAATTAAATTTTTAATTTTGATTGCTAGGAATTGTACTTTAGGAATGTTTCGTTTTGTCTGTTTTGTTTCATATTTTTTCATTTTTATTTTAGTGAGAATAACTCAGTAAAAGATTACAAATAACGCAAGTTACTTATATTTTTTTTATTGTCGATAGTCGATAGATACATATATTAAATCTGTAATTATATATGTATTTGTGGATATGTATGGGGGGGGGGTATGTAAAGTATGCATATATACATTGTATAAACATAAAACTGTGATAAGTAAATAATCTCACCGAGCATTCTTCATTCCATTTCGATTCTTGCATTCTCTCATCTCATTCGCAATTTTTTCTTATTTTGACAATAAGAACGTCTTTTATATCATATTATAATTTTGTGTATAAATTTGAAAAAATTAAATACGTATGCTAATAATATTTTGAAAAATGCTTCAATGAATATTTAATTAACACTTCATTTACTAATATTAATTAGTAGTATTTAAAAATCTTAACTTTAGTTTTGATTAAATTTTTTATAAATATTTATTATAAAAGACTACTTCTTAGAGCATAGTTTATTATATTTCATATAATTTTCTTAAATACTTAAATATCTATTAATAATATAAAAGATGATTATCAAACATTTTAAAGATCAGTTTCATTTAAACACTATGAAAATTGTCCTATTAAATAGATTTTTTTGTAATATTTCATTCTTTTTTTCATAAACCCGAATGATATTTTAAAGAAAATTAATAATTGTGAATTTTATCTATTGGAATACAATAATTTAATATACCTATTATTGTCTATGGTTTGTACTAAGAATTTTTATGTATAACTTAGTTTATTATATTTTTAAAAAATATTATACATGATTGTTATAGTTGAATTCAATATAAATTACACCAAATAATTTTTTTATAAATATTTTTAATGTATTTTCAATAAAATAAAATAATGAATTATTAGTTGTCGGTTAATTAATCAAATACTTATAACTTTATAAAATTAAAGAATTTAAAAACAAAATATTATTGGTTTTTTAAATGCTCATGTTGTAAAGAATAAAAGAAAATTATAGCAATAACTTGACATTAATTGACCTATACCGTTGCCAATGTTACGTGAATAATGTGAGTGTATATTTTAGCCTGATGAATATATAAAGTAGATTACAATATATTAAATACTGAAATATTATATCTTTTGTTAATGAATGATAAAAATCTGTATTCTTAATTATTCAGCCTATGTACCAATATTCATATTTCTCAGTGAAATGCTGTCAGTTAAAAAAAAAAAAAATTTGACACAGTGTTTCATATTACTTTTACAAATTACAAGTTTTGTTCTAATCTACTTATTCTGATAATAAATTTAACATCACTGCTTCAATTTAAAAACCTCTTAAAAATATTAAAATTTACTATACGAGTTTTATAAATTCATATTGATAATTTGAAATAAATACCATTTTTCTATCACAGTCAGTGAGATAAATATTATTAAGACTTTTAACGATTTATGTTGAACATATTGAGTAAATTTTAAAACATTCTACTCTCATGAACGACTTAAAAAATGCACATTCCTTGTATTTCATTAAATACAAAAAAAACGAGTAATAATAAAGTTTTTTATAAAAGTTGGATGCAGTATTTAATTTATTATTATGCTATTTCGAATTTTTCTTACATTAAATTAATATGAAATAAGATAGTTTTCGAAGTGTTTAAAAGAAATTATGCAATGAAAGGTTTAATATAATACATTATAAAATTGTACTCTCTTAAATATTAATTAAATTACAACAGATTATTTTATAAACTGAAAGTAACTTGTAATTTGATCAATATCAAGAAAATATAATTAAAAATTTATTTTAATAATTTTACTCAATCATTTAGATATGGGTAAATTTCGTGGATATGGATTAAATAATTATTGTTTAAGAATGATATTTTAGAATCCAGAGTCTTGTTTACTTTACAATTACAAAATTTGTAAAAATGATAAATTTTAATAGCGACGATGCAATTGTTTAATACGTCATTAATATTATTAAAAGCTACTCATATCCGTTTTTATTCAGCTTCTGTATAAAAATTCACACATTCATACGAAGCACTTACACATTCTTACATTGTCCTGCGTTTCTCAGTCTCGAATTTGTTAATCATTATTGATATAGTTTATTTATCAGATGAAGCAAAAATTCCATTCTAAAGAAATTGTGAATCTTACGCAGTTTTAATTTGAAATAAATATTTATTCGAAATGAACGAATTTAAGCTTACAAAGCCGAATTTAAATCATACATAATGAAGGAGTTAATTCTGTGATGTCAAATCACATTCAACTGAAATTTTACAAGTCCATACAATACTAATTCACTCCAAGTGAATTTTTGCAAAAATGTCTTATAAATGGAATAAAATTATATTTTACTCCGTAAATTCTCCAGAAGCAAACTTCACTTCAGATCATATAAGGGTACCGAAGCTATATATTACACGAATTGTATTTGTTTAAGTGGTTAAGCGCTCAGTCAGAATTAATTTATACCCTACGTGACACACAAAATTCTTAACCTCAATTCACACGAAAGTGAGTGCTCATACACTCGAGAATTTCACTCCAAGCTTCGAGTCACAAAAGCCAAAACCGCACGTCAACTCGACTGGTAAACCAGCAGACGCCGGTGTCGATGCATGAGTTTTTCTGGGTCGGAGTGGGTATTACGTTTATTCGAGACTGAACTCGCTTCTGTAGAGACGACGCGGTCCGGGACTCCAAACATCGAAATCTTCGCCCCAAGAGCCCGCACGACGGAGATGTTCACACTATCGTGCACTCGCAGCACTGCTGAGTGAAGTAGACGCACTTGATGAGGCAGCTGTCGTCGTCAACATCGTGCTGGAGGGGTTTAGGCTTTATGCCGTTGGAGTCGACCCGATCGTGATCCTTGTAACCGTTCCGGGAGAGCTCGATCATCGGGCGAGGCTCGGGTGAGGGCAAGGTCGAATGCACAATTGGTACCGCCTCCTCGATCACCTCTTCAGCTTCGGAGCTACTCGTGGCCCCATTGCCCCGGATGCCCGCCTCGGAGTTGGACCCTCGAGGTGAAGGTGTGGAGTTGGTAGTGATGCTTGGACTCGAGCGAGTGATTTTTCCCGGTCGGGGTTCGTCCGGGAGTTCAATATAACCAGAGGACGGGACCGAAGCTTGAAGTGTCGGTGACGAATCAGCCGACATCATTACGCTGAAATCGAAAAATACATGACAATTAGGCATAACATTTATAAAAGTTTCAAAAGACTTCAAATTTTCATTTTTGAAGTACTTTTTGTTCCGAAAGATTTTTTTGAAGAAAGTCTGCACAAAAGAACATCACGGTAAAATTCTTATTAGAATAAAAATAAAAAAATGTCCTCAAGGGGCATTAAGAATTTCATAAAGCATAAAAAATGTATACTCTTTTTCATAGACTGTTGAATTTATGTGACCATTTAAAATTTGATTTAGTTTAAATTAAATTTACTAAAATTTTATGATAACATAAATTAAAAAATATTATATTATGATGATAATAAATAGTCTTGTTTGAATCTACATTTAAATTGTTCCACTTTTTTATAAAGTTGATAATAAAGTTTGACAAAAAAAATTTTTTTTTAATCCGGTAAATAAGTAATTTTAAAAAGAGGGTAATAATAGACATAATTACAAATTAATATCAGCAATCAAGAATTTTGAAAAGAATAGCAAGTTACTACTGTTTATATTTGTTTTTATTTTATGTAAATAAAATAAAAGAACTTAATCAACATAAAAATTATAACTTATAAATTATAATTATTCAGTAACTTATATTTATTGGAATAATAATAATAATAACAATAATAATATGTTATTTTTTTGAGCTCCATATATTCTCAAAAATCTTTATAAATAAATGGTATTGTTAAGTATTTGAAAAATAGATAAAATATATACATATAAAATTATACACATGTTTACATGATATTGCACTATTCTATATTGTTATTCAATATCTTCGATTCAGATGTATATAACATATCTACATTTTAGTATTTGATTGCTCAATGTGTCATATGAAACAGCAAAGTCGTGGTATTATATATTCATTCATGTATCATAGATTATTCATTTATGCATATATTATATCCTACATAAAAACATGCCCGAGCATCATTCAAAGAAATAATTTGTTGTTTTCTAATTAAAAAATTAATACTGCTTTTCTACTAGAACTAATACTATGTATTTAAATTCATTAAATAATGAGCATATAATTAATCTTATTATAATAAATAATTTAAATACCCTTTTCTGTGATTTTTTAAAAAACATTTATGACTAAAACAATATTTTATTAAGCATCCAGTTGGGTAAAAAAAATTACTAAAAAAAATTTTATTTTTTACTATACATGTATATTATGAGTGCACGAGTTAATACATAAATATAAACACACACAATATTTCTGGCTACATAAGTTAAAAATATGAATTAAATAAAAAAATAACTAGAATTTGACTTCGAGTTCGATGCAGGTCAAAGTAGTCCGAATTATGAGTCATTCGGAAAATTTGAAAACTTGATGGAAAACCCACTACCCCCCCCCACCGTTGTTTGTATGCCTTTTTGACGGTAAAAGCGGGGATGAGTGTGAGTATGTTGTGTGAGAGCGTCAGATGGTGTGTGAGCATCAACCTGTGTACTTTAATTTTGGTCAAGTGATTAAAAGAGTTAAAATAAAAGCTATATGCAATTCAATTATTTATTTCCCTTGTATTTTTTTGAAATAAGAAAATCAAAATTATATCAGTTGGTAGTATTGAGAGGATATACTATAGACATAGGCTTATGTTGAAGGACGTTCATTGCCTTCACCAATTTATAAAAAACAAGCCTAAACGATCATCGCAAATCCCTGTAAGTTTTATATTTTGTGCAGTAATTAATTTAAAACATTTTTTGTATTTTTTTTCAAATTATAAATTACTGATTTAGAACTGCACTATTATGTTCAGTACAATGATATTCATTTTTATTAGACATAAGTAGCATTGAAAGAAAGAGAGAAACTTTTAACAAACAATAACAATAGATTATTAAGCAGGTAATCGATGACAAAGCTGAAGATGACTATTCCATAATTTAATGATTGCTTATTTCTAAAGCAAACTATACAATAGGCTATTGAGGATACAAATTTAAAGAGTTTACAATTATGTTTCATTGTAAGGTGTTTTTAAGCATATGAATTCATTGAAGCAAATGTGAGAAATTATAAAATTTATAAAATTTATGATTCCATAAGTATAGAATACAAAAAGATCACTATCAAAAACTTTGCCAATGATAAAAAAAAGTTTTTATCATTATAATCATTTTTAAAATGATTATTTCTCTTTCTGTATTTTTTATTATATTTATAGAATTTCATGCCAATGTAAAAAATAGTTTGTACGAATAAATTAATTATAATATATAAAAACACATATATAAAATAAATATTATATGTATTACTTATTTTTATATTCATGATTGTTTTTTATTATTAAATATTATGTAAACATTATAAGATTTAAATTTAAATTTTAATATACTTTTGAAAAGCTATGTCTCCAACAATGTAAAATTTCTAATATTTTTTTCAGGTATATTTATATTAATAAAATATGATTACAATTAATATATTTTATAAATAAAACTCATAAGAATAATTTAATTTTTAACGGTAAATTAATTTTTTATCTTTATAATCTTTACGTTCATAATCAAAAAAATTCATTTATAAATTGCTGTATTTTTGTATGCATAATCTAATTATTTTTTATCTCTAGATTTTATTTGCTTTTCTATTTGTATATATTTCATGATATTATTTCAAATTAAAATTTCAATTTTTTTCATAAATAAGAATGCCTTCTTTCTTATGTTTAAATTAAAAAACTCTCTACAAATTTATTTCTTTTTCACTATTTTTACTCACTAGTTTTTTTTACTCAATTTACAGGAAATGTAAGATACGGGATTTGATGTGGAAGACTTATATTTTTTAAAACTATTGAAAAAATTTAAATCGCTCGGTAAGTTGAGCTGAAAATTAATTTAAAAATTTTCGAATAATTTAATCAACGTTGTTATTACTCAAAAACTAATACTCCGATCTAACTAAAATTTTGTACAAATAAAGTACATATCAATTACTTTAATTCTTCAAAATTATATTTCTTAATATTAAAAAATAATAAAGTTATGAATTTTTTAATTAATTTAAAAATTTTCCGCTAAATGTAAAATGTCTCCGCTTATAATTTTCCGATTGGTTTAAATAAACATTTATTTTATTCACAATTTAAAGTTAAAATTAAAACTTTTCATTTTATAACAAAAAAAAGAGAAAAAAAATGTATTTTTTCCTTAAAATTGTTAATAAAAAACCTCCAAATATCATGATTGGCATTTTAAAAAATAAGAATTTACTGATTTTTTTTACGAATTTTGATATGCATCACAAGGTGCTTTTTTTCATGACCCAAAAAGTGCTCTATTGCTTGGACTATATAATAATATTTAGTTAATTATTTTTCATATTTAATGAAAAATTAACAACACCTTATTAAATATTTTGTTTCTTATAAGAATAAAAATCAACATTAAGATGACATTTTCATTAATTACTTTATTAATTATTGTTATTAATTAGTACTAAAACAATTTTTATTAAATTTTGGGCATGCATAAAGTTTTGTCCAAATAATAAATGAATTGTCATAATAATACAGATAAATTTAGAAACTTACCCTTTAAATATTTTAAATGCAGTTTCGTAATTTGATTACTTAATTTATCTCAGATAATTTTTTAATGAATTATCAATTAATATTACTTTTTCTACTACAAATATAGCATATGCAGACAATATAATAGTTACAGAATTATTAATAGTTATAGAAATTATTAACGCACAAGTTGATATGATTTTTTGTGCTTGTATTGCAAATTGACACTATTCATTACACGTTTTTTATTTCAATCTAAATTATTTAGAAGAATAGATTGAATTTTTTTAAAACTTATCGAATAAGCTATAAGAACAATTAAATAAAAATCATGAATAAAAATTAATTGCAAGCTCTAATATTTCTATCAGATGAGAAAGTAATATATAGTTGTATTGAATTTATTTGCGATAAATCGATTAATCAGAAGAAATTATCGAGAATTATCATGGTCAATCTCTTTTTAAAGGCTCGTCAATTTGAATTGTAACTTATTAACAGCAATCGGCATAAACTGTCACGTCCTCCTTGACTCGACATACGACCGCACAACTTTAATTGCTATTCCCGTGTAATCTACAGTGCGCATAATATTTTTTTTCTTAATCGTGTGGTTGGGTGCTTGTTAACTAATATTTAAGTATCCCGCAAGTACTTATGGGAAATATCAAGGGATTTCCTCGTTTAAATTCTTTATTCGTAGAATTAATTAGACTCAGTGTCAAGTTGATAAATTGTCAAGACTTTATAGCGGTTGAAAACATTTGTAATTGCATATTGACAGAAAGTATTCAGAGATCATGGAAGCTTTCAATTCTGAGTTCATCAGACTTCTGATGTATATTCATTACGAGCTAATGCTGGCTCTCATGATGTTTCTTTGAATTTCAGTTGACTTTTAATTATTTATTTAACATGTTCTTTTTATTAAAGTAATTGAAATTTTATTTTATAAAACAATTTTTTCTGAAGATTAATAATGTTGAGCTTATTAGGTTAAAAGAAAAGTGTAACTTCACTCTGATGTCAGGGACGATAGTTTTTAATAAATAAGCTTTTAAATTATAAGACATAAACTATAATACACCTTAAATAAACTTAACTGTTCTTTTTATTAATAATACGCACCTGCAATATGTTGCTTATTTTATGTAATCATTCTCGTAGAAATACTACTTGTAAATATACCGTTGATCTTTTTTTACCACAGTAATTTCTGTGTGGAAGTTTGAAAATGTATTCTACATATTCTACATGAATTAAGTACAAAAATATACGTCTCATTCTTATATTCTTTAAAAGTAAGCAGATGTATTTAGCAAAATTAAACGTAATGATTGAAATCTTTCAATCTTCTGTACAACTACACTTATGTGAATATACACATGTTTTTAATAAAAAAAAAAAAAAAATGAATGAATTATTAAAAATGATTGTAGTAATGAATAAGTTAACTTCTCTTTTAAATGAATTTATATATATATATATATATTTAGATAACTTCATTATTTTACAATTTAAAATGCCTGTACTAGTTTGCAATATAAAAAAAACAACATTCCTAACTTTTATTTACCTGAAGCATCGAGTCTTAATTTATAATTAAGTCACAAAACATATGAATGAGCTTCAAAAATTACACATATTCTACTTAACCTCCATTATCTATTAAAAACTTTGCCTCAAATTACGGATACATGCTCGTATATATTTTTATGGGACCGCATTCATGCTTCAGGTCACGTACCGTAAAATTAAAATACCAGAGAGAACAGAAACGGGACTGGCGTCATGAAAGAAAAGCCGGGCGAAGTATCGGCGTTAAAAAAAAAGATAAAAGATAAAAAAAACTTAATGCAGGATGCTCTGATGCTTTGCCACATGGTTAGGTAGGGTAATGAATTTTCCTCTGATGAAGGTCACTTCGGGCACGTGTGCGTACGCATACTTACCATTTGGCCTTTCTGCAGGGATGCATCCTAGCCTTTTCCTCTTGTGTCAAGGTTGGGTAATATGACATCTGTTCAGGGGTCTCGCTCAAACCCATTTTTTGGCGGCTCACTCTCAAATTTGCGTTTTGTTAATATCACTGATTCGGGGTTTTCACCTTGCTTAGCTTGAGCCGCTCCGATTCAACATCATATTGCCGATAACGCTGATGTGACCAAAATTATGCTTCATAAGCAACTTTAATTTTTTTATTGTAACATTAACATAGTTGCACTTGGTGTTTAATCGGATGAAATCATTGATAACATTTTCATTTTCTCTTTATCAACGGACCGGATAGTTTTAATTTATTCTGAATATTTTATTCCATTATGGTAGATAAAAAAGTAATTACCAAGATAAAATATATTCCTGATTACAATCATTTTTGTATTATTTATAAATCTCATTTTCTACTTTCGAGTATTTCACAGTATACCATTTCATAGTATATCAACAAATTTAACTACTTCTATTTCGTAATAATATTGTTCAATTAATGTTACCTCCATTCTATTTTGAACATTAAGAAATAAAAAAAAATTTCAATAATATTATATTAATTTTAACGAAGATTTGTAGAAATTTAATGCATTTTACAATGTTTCATGTATTACAATGTCTACTTTAAAAATTATGTCGTAGTTACAATAAAAATAAAACTTTTTTTAGATCAAATTCCTTTATAATAAAAGCATTAAATTTTTATATAATATTGAAAATTTTCTTTATTCTTATATATCTGATTTTACGTTATATAGCAAGCAAATAGATTTAAAAAAAAATTAAATTATAATTACTTTAGTTGTCAAAATTTTTCAATATATCTTTTTATACTTTTTATATTTCTTTTTATATCAAAATAAATAAAAGAAGTTCATTATTAAAAGGACGAAATTCACTTTCAAGTACATACAATTTTTATTTGATTTTATGAAAATTATAAATTTATAATATTATTGTAAACATATACAAATATATTTAACATGATTGAAACGTCATAAAAAAAAATTATTTATATAATGATTCAATATTGTTTTTTAAATTCAACGAACTAAAAAATTATTTCCTTCTTAAAATAAAATATGGAAAAAGTTTTATGATATTTGGTATTACGCATATACATAAACATGTAATTTAATGTTAATATTGTATTATATAATTTTATGATAGCAATTTATAAAATTAAAAGCTATTATTAAAAATTAAAAAATTAGTTATCAAATTTTTATGTACTAATATTAAATTTAGCTCATTGTCATTCTTTAATATAAAGAAATATATAAATAAATAATAAATAAATAAAAAAATATATAAAGTTTCGATAAATTTTAGGAATAATTTTAAAAGATAAAAACTTTAATCATAATAATTTATATATTAAAATGTATTTTTATTATTTTAACTAGGTGTTAATATGCTTTTTTTTATTTATAAATTTGAAAAATTTTTAACATAGGTTTATTAATAATTTTTTTTAATAAATTACAATAAATTTATACACGATAGAAAATGAGAGAATATGTAAGTTTTAAAAAGTAGTCTTTAAATAACATACAAAAACAACTTTAAATTGATTAAAAATATAAATTTATATATCAATAACTTGGATATAATTAATAACATTAATATTAACAATAATAGTAGTAATAATAATAATAATAACAATAATAATAATAATAATAATAATAATTTGTTTATAAACACTAATATTATTCATTTTTCAATTGATTTCATCCGCTACGATACCTGTAGATTTGTTGAACCATTCTTTAAGATTTTTTGAATAACTCTTATTTTTATAAATTTTTAAATGATTTAATATATGTAATGTGAAAATTCTCAATATTTTTAAATACCACTATTAATAATACTCTATTTGATTATTATTGATTGACACTAAGTGAAATTTTTTTTGGTTTAATTCATAAATTTCGTAAAAATTATACGACAGTTATATTTTTTATGTGACACTTCTTGTAATACAATCCTATTTATATAATCTATGAGTAAAAGCAAGTTTGCAGTTTTATTTTTAGTTTTTATTACCTTTTGATAATTTAATCATCAGTATTATGATTTTTATATTATTATTATTATTTGGATTTCAATACCCATTAGAAATCCTTGGTGGTAAGTAAATGCACTTGTTTGATAATTCTTATTTTCTTAATTTCGAAGTAAAGCAACAGTTTTGTATTTTAATTGAAGAAAGAATATTTAATATAATTTTCTTTACTAAATTTTATTTATAAAACAGAAATTGAATTTATCGAAAGATAAAATTGTATTAATGCATATAAAATTTGAATTTTAGTAGATGTTTTTAATAATTAAAGTAAAGTTTTTGAAAAAATTTCAAAGAGAATTAATTTTTTAACATCGTTTTTTCGCAGTATAAAAAAAGACAAATTAAATTTCTTCTTCGCGTAAAAAATGTTTTTTATTACAAATTTGTATAATTAACTACTCGCAAGCATTCGTAATTACAAAGCAGATACTAATTTTAATAAATTATTTTAAGGAATATAACTTTTGAAATATTGGAGGGAAGTCTTATAGTCGAAAAGTGGTTTCAGGAATTCATAATTAAAATTGTATACGACTCAAATTTTAATTGAAACTGAAGTACATGAAAACCCGAGTAGGCCAGAAGTGCAGATAGCTTGAGAGCTAGAGGAGTAGTGTAAAGAATGTAAAGCGAGAAATAAAATCAGAAAGGAGGTGGCTAGCACCTTGGAGCATCCCGGGAAATAAAATGTGACTCATTCATTCAAGGATCAGGGAAAATGGAAGGGCGGACCGTTTTATTATGCGGACATCGTCACCCGGTAAGACGATCTGCAATTCAACTCTTTAATCGTTAGATCCTCACTAGGGTCCCCGCATTCCTTATGATAATCACCGGGGTGGGCGGTCACCTCCTGAACACGCAGAATCTTCCCCGAGTACGTTTGCATCACGCAAACCCAACCAACCCATGATTAGAAAATTATACATCCTTCCTCTTCGCATGAAAGATAATTGTTAAGTACTATTACATATTAATTGTTACAATGATTAGGAAGGAGTTGGGTCGAAAAAAACAAAGAAAAGAGGATATGGTTATAAAGAACTTACAAAATTGTAAGTTCGTTAAGTACGGAGCTACTGGTTGGCGTACTCAATTATTGGGTTGTCATGAGGTACTTCAGACGTCTGAGTCTTAATCGAATTTATATATTCATGGCCATTCTAATTGATAATTCAGTATGAGTTCTGTAATAAAAGCTGAAAAATCTTTTCAACTGAAAAGCATTCGACGTTGAAAGTTATACATGGAACTTTAAAATTCAATTATATATGCTCTTCATTTTTCATTACCTTGCGTTAATTAGCCTATCTTCACTAATAAATGTTAATTTATAGGAAATATTTTCCGACCAACCATAGATTTCAGAAAAAAAAACTGTGTTTCATAAATAATATTAATTATTTCTATAATCATCCGATAGGAATTTGATAAACAGAAATATAAAATTTTGTTTTTACATAATTATAAATAGCATGTCGTCCTTGTCATTTAATAAAAATAAAAATGTTATTTTTATGATCATTAATTAATATTTACTACTCGAAAATATATTCATGGTATTAATATTAATTCTCGAAAGTAGATAAAGAATCTCTATTAACTTTAAAACATAATTTTTCTTTTTTAAATTATTATTTCTTTACGCGATATCGTACATGAAATTTATACAGAGATTTTTCGTATTTTTTAAAAATAAGCTACATATATTCCCATTTTATACTTTATGGTTTATCTTATAAAATGAAGATAATTTAAAATATTGATGAATTAGAAATGTATTGAGTTTTAAACAAATTTTCTACACGATGCATACATTGAGTGTAAATATGATTTTTTAAAGCTTAACTAGTAACGAATATCAATCGAAACAAGCAAAAGCAGGCGAATTTGCGAACGCAAAGATTCATTTTGAACAAAAGGAAAGCGAACCGGCTTGCAAACGCCATCACCGTAAGGTCGAAAAAATAATCATAAAAAGATCTGAGGAAGTTAAAAAAAAAAGGTCGTCATGGGCGAAAACAACAAGGCATTCGACTTGATTTACAACCACAACGCGCACAGAGAGATTTTATTCGGTATTCTTATTGAACCTAAATTTTCCATTTCAATTGAAGCGCCGGCGCGGGGCCTACGTTTTTGGGGAGTCATCCCCAAGAAAAGAAAGGGCGGCTTTTGTTTGCGCGCGTATTTCGGTGCAGCTGCCGTGAGGACACGATTCGATCGAATTTTCAAGGTCACACGCCAAATGGCACAATACCAATTCTCTTTACAACTGTGAAATTCTACTCGGACACACGGTCCAACTTTATTATGATGTCAGCATTCAACGATGTGTGATGTTCGTCACTTCGTGTCAGTCGGTGTCTCTTCACCTCATCATTAATTTTGCAGATATGGGAAAAGATTTAATTTTGATAAAAATGAATCGACGAAGTACAGAGATAGTTTAACGAAGAATGATCTTGTACCGATTTGGTGTCACTTGTCTGGCAAGTTTTCAGTAGTTTTAACTAAAATTCAATCATTTATTCAAAATAAAAAATTGCTGCATGATTAATGGGTTATTTTTAAGCTATAGATCTATATCCAAAAAATTACCTTATTGCTTTATTTAATTAATTTTTATTAATATTGTTTTATATCTATATATTTTCTAAAAATACAAAATTATAATCCCTTTAAATTCTGATAAAATTTAATACATACTTTTATTGATCAACTGATATTCATTTTTAACTCAATATTTTTCGAGAGATATTCTCACACATTTTTTGTAATCGAAATGATAATTCTCAAGCTATTAGTATTCTTATAAGCTCTTACAGAATTCATTATTAAAAAAACGCATTACACGATCATTAAATGTACAATATTTAAAAAGCCGAGTATTTATTTCCTTTAGTTCTATGATTCTTCATAAATCAGAGTAAATTTCCCAGAACTGTTAAAACGCTTTTACGTGGGCTAAAATAACCATAACTTCAAAATAATATAAATGAAGTGGGAAGTAAAAGCTCATTTGTAAAAATATTTATTGATCCATGTATATTTTTTCAAGTCAAAAGATACTCATCGATCTTTTTAAATTGAATAACAATGTGGTTCGAAGTATAAATTGTTTGTCGAAAGACAAACGTTTTTTTTTTTTTTTTTTTATTGCTGAGTTAGAAATCAAAGCAAAGATTGATTTTCTTAAATTTAGGAAGCCAAGAGAAATAGATGGACGTTAAGTAAATGTAAGACCTGCTCGGTTCAATTCGAGTTTCATGGTTCCCAAATAGAGCCTCGGGCTTTTCGAGTAGATTGCGAGTACATGTATATAGGTGGTGGACGAGATTTGAAAAGCTGGACTCAGCTCAAGTGAGTGCAAGTGAGTGCAAATGTAATTAGTCCCAGGTCGAGCCGCTCTATCTCTGTATTGTCTCATTATTACATATGCACGTGCGGATAATCTTCCGATGAAAGCCGCTAAAAATGTCATTCGATTTATTATTGTTAAATTTATCAATGCTTATTCGGTAAAACTTTTAGGACCCTGTGAATTTTAAAAAACTTTTCACGTACATCAATTTTCAACTATTAATTTTTTTTATAGTATAGTATAAGTTTTTAACTAATCATTTTCTATCTGTTTTTTTCTATATATTGATATTCATACATTATTTTAATTATGCACCATAATTTTTTTATCTTCCCAAATTTAAATATTCAATTTTAAATTATATACATAAAATATACCCAATAATTTATATACGGATACATTTATGTGGAGAGACAAAATTTTTATTAATGTTAATAGAATTTCAACAATATTAATCTAAATATATTTAACTCAATTGCTTTAAATATTTTTCATATGAACAAAATATTTTATAATAACGTTTGTCTTTATAAATATTCATGTGAAAGAAACTATTTTTATTTTAAAAGTGGTATTACTATTTGTTTAAATTCAATTTTATCTGATAACAAATTGGATTATTAAAGTATCTCTTAAGATACGTGAGTTAATTTAACTCTTTAACAGTTTAACATATGCAATTGATTGGAATTAATCTTTAATTTTGATCAGTCCTTGTGCTTTGTAATACATTAAAAGAAAATTGAGACTCTGATTTCATCAGGCACATTTTACAACTTCATAAATATTACTTTAAATATTATCTTTAAGCATTATAAAATTTATATTAAATTATGAATAAAATATTTATGGTACAATAATAGTTAATAAATCTTATGCTAAAAACATTCATTCCCTTTTATCAATTTTTACAAGTTATATATTTTATTTTTGTTCTCTAATAAGTGCCATTAAAAAAAAATGTTATTTCTAACAATAATTAATTAAAAAATTATATCAAATTATATGCGCCTATATAATTATTGAACTCAACGATACATACGAAATTTATCAGGTAATATTATTTTAAATACCGATAATTATTAAAAAGGTTTAGCATTTTTTTTATAAATAGGAAACATTATCTTATGTTAAGTATAGTATTTTTAAACTATGTTCAAACTATGAGATGTAATTATAATTTTAATTAAATTATCTATTGTATTATAAATAATTATATTTAATGCAAATTCTTATTTTATATTATAAATTTATTTAATTAAAATTACTAATATAATTATTATATTAAAAGTTTGCATTGAATTAAAAATAATGCTAATACAAATAATTTTGATTATCTTATTGGTTTTTATTATAGATTCTAAATGTATAATTTAGTAAAATTGAAATATAAATATTTTAAATGATTTTGATAATTTTTAAATATAAAAGTTGAAACCTGTTTAAACAAAAAAATAACAGCATCTTCTGACAACTACATTTTATTTTCTTATTATATTAAGAGGAAAAAAGTTGGATACCAATAAAGCTTTTATACTTTAAAAGAATATTTGATTAATAATTTATAAGCTTCAATTACATATGCTGAACATTATTTTATCGTCTCATTGAATTATAAATTGAATAAGAATATACTACGTTAATTGGCTATTATTCAGCTTGATTTATGCAAAAAGTATTGACAATATATAATTTGAAACCTCTAATGATAAGTTCGAACTTGAATACCCAATCGATTATAAAAATTCTTTCGCTACTTACAGATAGCAAATCTAATTTGATAAGTCCGTAAGAGTCAATCAATCAATTTTTCCGCTTAATTTGGTTTGTGTTTGTATTCGAGAACAAGAAAAATAACACGAAAAAAGTGAAGAACCGGAATTTCAACTTTTTTTTTTATCCTAACGGATTAAAAGACACCCACTGAACTTTTACGATAAAGCATCACTCAGTTTTTCTTCTCCCTCGTTTTTTAGTTGTTCGTTGGTGATAATTCTAGTCCGTATAAGAGTAAGTGAAGTGAAGTATATAAGAAAGAATTCACCGATGTCGAACATACCGCTTATTAATGGTTATGGCGTTCATTTTTGTTTCTTTTTTTCCTTTTAGCCCACAGTTCACGAAAAGGAAAAGAATTTTTACGATAACCTCTCTTGTAGCTTACAATATTCTATTCTGGCTCGCGAATTGGTGTGCGGTGAGTTAAGAGATGTTAGCTTTTGTCTTCCTTTTTAAAATACAATTTTCGATGATAATTTATCGTAATATTTATGACAAACTTGTCATTTATTTCTGAATTAATACAAAAATGATAGAAAAATAATTTTTATTTATTGGTGGTGAAAAATTAGGTTAGATTAAAAAATTTAACAGTCTTTTCCAAATATTACCGTTTATGAGGAATATTGCATGGCAGAAAATGTTATTTAAGATTACAAACATAATAATAATAGTTTGAAATGAAATATTGCACTAACATGTAATATAAATATTATGTGGATTGCTACTGAACGCCGATTTTTTTTTATTTAGATATTGGAGCGAATATACTGATTGAAGATCATCGAAATCGAATCAGCTTTACAATAAATACTTATCTTAATATATTTATAAGATGTAAAGACTCTATATATTTTTACATCAAATAAGGTTTTATTTATTCAGGAGGTTGATCAATCACATAATGATAAATTATTTATTTTGCTTTTATGCCTCCCCACGTATGTCCTATATTCTAATTTAAGGTTCATCGAGATTTCGACAACTACTGCAATGAAACTCACAAGTGCTTTAAATCCCAAAAATATGTAATACAGTATAATGATCCACAGGAAATTCTACTACTAATCACACATGGAATCATTACAATAATTATAAAAATATAGAAGAATATTTGTGGTCGTAATGGATATTATAAAATAGTTTTAAAAGTAATTAATTTTTTTTATAGAATTAATACTAATAATAAATCAAACTATTTAAAATTAAATACGTATCTTATGTATAAATTAATTTAATTAAAAATATTTTGAATAACGGACGATAATAAATATAAAAATTGCATTAATTATCATTTTAAAAAACGCGTTCTAGTAAATCATAAAAGCAAAGTATAAAGCTTTTGAACAAACTACTCTATACCTGTAAAAAATTAAAACTCTAACATTATATCGTTTCTTTCAATATTAGCATATGCAAGCATAATGCGCAAACTATCTGTTTTTATTTTATTCTAAAATTGTAACTATGCAACATTTTTTCAGATGAATACTATCGCCCAATATGTTTTAGTTATAATCCTACATAGATTTTGTATTTTCATACAGTTTTATGTTTACCCATTTCACCTACAGGTAAAATATTCAATTACTACTCTCATAAAATATTATTCTGTCTTGCGTTAAACTCTATAATTTTAAATGGATATTTTTTTAAAATGGCAAAAAATTGAACTTTTCAAATCTTCTAGTTTATTAACATATATTTTATAATACATCTTTTGTTAGATCATAATGTACACCTTTACAATAAACATAAAAAATTTTCCTATTCATGTAATCGAAGAAACAGAACAAGTATTTTGTATTTATTGTTTTTAAAATAAATTATTGGTTTATATTAGTTCTATAAGTATTTTTTTTATTATACAATACTATTAATTTTATTTTCATATAGTAGAAATATTCTTGTATGTACTAAAGAAAACTAAATTATGATTGCATAATTATTATATTCCAGAATATTTAAAAACTATTTAATATTAATTTATCCATTTTTAATCTATAATCCATGTTTACAAAGTTAAAATTAATGGAAATAAATATATTTTTGATTAACTACAAATAAAACTGAAATTCGAAAATGAATAAAATAAAAAGAAGAAAAAGAAGCATTTTTAATGATGGATATAAAACGTTGGGTCGATGAAAATAAGATAAAAACTAAATAGTGCCGCGAGGAAGAAGAGAGCTAAAATGCCAAAAATCATCAGTGCGAGGAGGATGAGGAAGCCGAGGTCAATGCATCGCGGCTCACGGAAGTTCACGCCTGGATGCACAAAAGTGCATGAGAGGGCAGAGTTCCTTCGTGCAGAGAAAAAGAAAAAATTTGGTATATTTGTGCTGTCGGTGTCCCACCTGGAGGAGCTCTTCGAAGGGCCAATTGCGAATCAATCTTTCTCTCTCTGTCTCTCTTTCTCTCATTACCTCCCACCATCTTTTCATCACTCTTTCTCTCTTTTTTCTTGTTACTACCACCTCACAACTCAACGAAGAAAAATGCAAATGATTCCCTTGCTTCTGGATTTACACATCGGTTATTGATAATATTGGCCACACGATACTATGACGCTCTGCATTATGTTCGACTTTAAAAGAACCTACCGAATTTCAAGGGAAATTGAAACCCAGTGAGTAACGAATTAAAATTGCGAGTGAACAAATGAGTGAGCAAGTGGTTAATTAAGAGAATAATAATAATCTCTAAGGAAATTTATAAAATATCTTACAACATTTTTACCCATGCAGATATGCAAAAACAATTTTTTTACTGTACTATTATATTGCCATTCTTAATTGGTCAGTCTTTTTTACTAGTTTTCTCATGACTTTTTATAAATGACAATATAAATATAAACTAATTTATTAAAGTATCGAAATTTTTATTAGTTGTGTCATAAATCAATTATATTATAATCAATGACTGAATCTATATTTATCAAGGTAAATTATTATTGTTTTTTCAAAATTTAATTACAAAAACCCACACTCAATCAATTGATTTTAAATGTTCAATAATAAAAACGGTTTCTGTAATAATAGAAAATACCTATTAAAACAATTCAAGAATTTAATTCGTACTAATCCTTAATATATTTATTGAATTATATTAATTTTTTTAACTTAGATCAAGTGAATATATTATTTAATTTTTTTTTTCACTTCCTCTTAATATAAGAGGTCTTCTAAAATAAATAATACTTTATTTTCAGTTAACATTCTTCTATATATTGACAATATTAATTAACAATATAAACACAACCGATAATTGTATTTATAAAAAAACTGTAATTCGTATCTATAACTGATAATTTCATGATACTATTCATTATAAAAAATTTTCACATTATTTTACAAGTTTTTTCCTCATGTTTATTAAACATAAATTTAAATTTTAATTACTGACAAATATATTGAGTGTTACAATCTTTAAATTTAATTTTGAATTAAAATAAAAATATTACGAAACGAATGGTTCAACCAAATCATTATAAATATTAACTACTTTGATTTAAAAATTTAAATGATACATTTTTATTATAGGATTCGTTTTTCCAAATATTAAATATAAACACACATTTGGTAATTATTCATAAGAATTAATAGTATCTCTAATGCAATTGTACCTTACTTATCAGAAATACGTTTAAAAATGTAAGTTGAAAGAAAACTCTTTCCTAAGAGCTATATTTATTTGTGAACATTTATTCATAAACAGATTTGAATCAACTATTTCATTAAGAATATTTTAGTAATAATTGAATTTATTAGTAATAATAAGCAAGTAATGTCAAGTTTTTCTCACTCGTATCAGAAAACTTATTTTTGGATAATGAATCCCACAAAGTGTCACAAAATGAGAGTTCCAAGTATAAGTTACTGGTGTCACTGATTACATAAAATTTTAAAGTTATCATCTTCTGACAAAATTTTTCATGCAAAGAACAATAATTTACAAATGCCTTCCATATATTTCATTATTTCGTGCACAGCATCCGGGGATAAAAGAAGAATAGGAGGGGTTGGCAGTAACTGAATGAATGACACACACAATTCACAGACACAGTTTATTTGTACAGATTTTTCCGAGTAGAGGGGGAGAGTAAGGAAGAAAATACAAGAGCAAAGGAGTAGAGGTCGTCGATCGAACGAGCAGAGATAAACGGACAAACCAACATCGTCGTTGCGCACTCGGGCGCGAAACTCAAACTGCTGCGTTAAAGTACCAGACCATTTTCACGTGGAGCGCCGCGGCATCGAGGAGCGACGACTGGGGAGGGAACCAATCGTCGCCGACCTGAGCGAGCGACGCCGCGGCCGTCGCTCAAAAAGGAGACGCCCCAGGCATCAATCGCGACCCCGACCCTGACACTGGAGTGCCCAGAAGACGACTCACCGATCGCCTTGGATTATTTTTTCTATTTTTTTCTCCCCCTTGTTATAACTTGCTCTCAGAGGGCTTTACGTGCCAGGGCCGATCTGCCATAACTGACGCAATCATTTACAAATTTGCAATTACTTTATAAATACAAATCAATCCGGATAACTCTTTTTTCTTTTTCAGCCATTTCGTTTTCAAATCTTCATTGATAATGTACCGATTGCCAATATAAAAATAATAATATTCTGGTGTTCAAATGACAATGAATTATTTATAAATATATTTATATATTATTTATATATATATCGATATCGATAATAAAGTTGATTAAAAAACAATAAAAAAAAGCTTTTCAAAATACTTGCGAAAATGTATTGATTGTAGTGTTTAAATATTTAATTATTGTTAAAAAATATATGCAACATAAATTAATCTCGTTAATATTCAATTTTTCCATGCGTATATTAGAAAATAGTATATTACAAAAAAACAAAGTATAAGTATTTAATGTCTTTAATAAAAATCTATTCGTGAGGTTTTAATAGTTTGAATATGATCGACATAAAAAAATAGTACTAATATTAAAATAAATTGAATTTAGATTATTGATACAAATAATAAAATAAAAAAGAATTTATTGAATGTTTATATTAATTTAATTGAACTAACATCATACGTTGCAATGGGTTAAAAGTACAAATATCGCCTTATTAATTGTATTAGCATTCATTACCCCATCTAAATATTCAATGGATCATCATTGAAATTTTAGCAAAAAAAAAGTATTAGCAAAAAAATGTTTAAGCACCGATAATCATAATAGATCTACCTCATTAGTATGTAAGAAGTAGTCATTCCATTTTTTAAAGCTTATTCACGACAAAAGAATTCTCATTTATTTTTGTATTTATTTTCTTCGCAATTAATCCTAAATAATTTATTATATTGCCCGGTGATCAGTATTGGACGACACAGGATTATTGTGGGATGGTTTTAAAGGTCTGACCACGCGTGACCATGTTCAGGTAGGCCTCGTTGAATGGGACTCGTCATTTTAAACAAAACAGATTTAGTCGTACATTCAAAAGTGCTTCGACTGTCCCCGGCCTGTACCCCCCCCCCGCCTCCGCCGCCACCAACCCCGACGCTGGCCATTTATAGTCAATTATGCGTAATCCTGCTCCTACTCACTTTTATATCATTTTCATCGCGAAATTTGTTTAATTTTATTAATCCTTGTGGATGTCCGCTTTATTCCCTCCTCGAAATCTCGGTATTTTTTAGAAGGTAGTATAATAGTCCAGTCAACACCGGAATGCGATTTAAAATTAAAATGAATTTCTTACGGATTTTACTTTTCTCGCGCTCAAGGCTCAATAGGCTCGACTAATTTTTTTTTTATTTTTTAAACCAAATCTTTATTCTTATTGTATTTCATTTATGCATTTAATAATATCTGTAAAATGATAAAATATTTTAAAATACATTGTTAATAAATGCATAATATTCGCCTGTTGCTTTGTTAGTATATGTAATTAGTCGTTATAATTCCCATTTAATTTCTTTTTTTAATATCTTTAATATCAAAAGTTTTCTAATCAACATTTTTTTTACAAAGAATTTTATAAAAATAGGAATTAATATATAAAAAGAAGTAAATAAATATATATTTACATTTACACTTTTTTAATGTATCTTATTTAACAAAATAATTAAAATAAATATTAAATATTACTTTATAGAAACAGTAGTAATCTTCAATAATTTAATACAAAATTTTAACAGAATGATTAAATTTTTTTTAGCTTCTATTTTTTAATAAATATAGTAATATAATTTCTTTATTTGGCATATTCACATTTTAATTTACTAAAATTAGTTAAATATTAAAGTATTTAGATTTTTTAATACTAATTTCATATATTGTATCCACTCTTGAATGTTTGATAATCTTATTTAATTTGTTAAAAATATAATAAATTTATTATAAATTTGGCTATACAATTTTTTTTTTTTTAAGTATATGTTATTATTAAAATAAACCATATTATAAGACATAAAATCATATGCATTTAAGAATACACAATATTATTTTATTATTTAGATAATGAAGAATGCACAAATCATTTTTATGTGAATCAGACTATATAGCAGGTATTTGTATAATATAATACTAATGAATAATCTAACTATGTATTCTAAGCACTTATGAGTATTGAAAAAGCATACATTTTCTATGGAAAAGCAAATATAACTCATGAAAATTCATCTTATAAAAATGATTACAAATAAAATTAATTAAAACTGAACAATAACAATAACAAAAAATAACAACGACGATGACATCTTACAACGACAACCACACCAACATAGCGACAAACAAAAACAATAAATAATCATTTTTTCATAAAATATTATGTGTTAATTTCGCGTGCGTGTTTGTACGTGGGAATTTGAATGTGTACCTCTCAGCTTATATCTGGGTATATTTCATTAAATTTTAATATAAATTAAAAATGTTTTATCTGAAGTCGATCATTTAATTGAAGATTAAAAATAAAACTTAAACTTAAAGATATGTTTCCATGTTAGTAATAGCAGAATTTGACAATATCGACTGAATTTTACGATTATCGACAACTGCTATAGCAGAAAAATATATTTTTTATTTTACCCACTATAAAATATGTCAAAAAATATTTTATATATTTATTTTATATATATTTTTATCTTTACATTGTAATTATCTAAAACAAAATTTTATTATATTGAAGTTATTATAGAATTTATAATGAGACTATATGTAAACAGTAAATGATGATATATTTATAAATAAAAAAGAAAAAAGATACTATAATGGAAGTTATACATTATTTTGAACGATTTGATATAGCTATTTGAAATAATATTATAAATGCTAAATAGTTTTTACAATTTTAATAATTATTATTTATTGATGTATTAATTAATTAATTGTATAATTTTTTTGTTTATATAACATAAAATATTTTTGTACTTTTAATCACAATAAATAATGGAGTTGTTAATCTCTATTAAGGACGAAAAATTAGTTATTAAATGGACGATAAATAATTACGTAGAATCGCACTATTCATTTGTAATATAGTATATTGGTAATTCAATATTGTTTATTCAATTATCAAATTAAACAGTATGTTGCTTTACTAATAAGGTATTACTTGTTAGAAAATTATACGCTATTACAAAACAATATCTCAAATTGCCTCAACTCTTGAGTGTATCAATAATAATTCAATAGCAATAATTAAAAGTTATTGTTTGAACAATTCTTTATACCCATCTAGCATGATTGATACGTTTAACAAATTCAAAAACAAAAAGCGCATCTTTGAATAATAAAAAAAATTTTCGTATGTTTGCGATGCAATAAAATGCAGACTCAATGAAATTAAATCCAGACAAAATAAAACAAAAGTAAGAGAATGAAGCAAATGAAAAAGAAGAATCAGGAGGAGCGAGAGACAATTAAAGTTCGCAGTAAGTTGCTTTGTTTATGAAGAGGAAGCATCAACAAAGCGCGAAATCAAGATAAAAAAAAAAACATCCGATCTGATTCGTGCAGTACGAGTTTTGGGTTCCATTTTTTTTCTCAATCGCGATCGTCTTTTCGAGTTCCTCGCTGCTGCCCCCCGCTAACACAATCAAGACTCTAGTACTTTAGCTTTCATTGGAAGATTTACTTTACACGTATGAGATAAAGTAAAAGTTTCTTCAATCAGTGCTGTTTCTGTCTGTAAAACCTACTTTTTACTACTTATAAAGATAAATACTGAATCAATATTATCAATTACAAAATTTACACTAAAATAATTCATTAATTATAAAACTAATTTTAATGATAGACCTGTTTCACATATTTAATCATTTATTATGCAACCATAATGTTGAAAAATCAAGTGTTTCTATTCTAATTTCACCACAGCATTGCTAAATTTATTCATGATTACGGCATTCTAAATTTCGATATTAGTATTATCATTGACAATACTATCACAGTTATTATTAATGTTCTTTTACAATAAATGTAATATATATTTCTTTTATTGACTTACTACTGAAAAATGTCAAAACAAATTTAATTTTAATTAAAATTTGAAAATAAAACGAAAAAGTCGATATTACGAAGATAAAGTTTTACAACAAACAAACATTTTTATTAACAATTATAGTCTAGATAAAAAAATAATTAATAATTATCTTTTTTATAATAAAATACTTTAAAAAAAAACAAATATTTTACAAGAAAAGATAAAATTTAAATCTACATTTTCAATCTTAAATAAAAATTATAATCCTTACACAAATACAAAAGAATTTCAATGAATATATTAACATTAAGATTTTTGTTTATACTTTATCCAATGTGAGTAATAAATTTCAAGCTTTTCAATAAATTCATTTACTTTAATGATATAAATAAACATAATAATTTTTCATCATTCAATGTAACATAGCCATTTAGATCTGTGGCAATTATACGAAATTTTATGTGTATCGTGAAAATATTATTTTTATGCTGAAATATTAAAACAAAAAAGAAGTATTTTTAATTATATACAGTTCCTACAATTTATGATAAAGCAAGATAAAATTTTATAGTTAAATTTTAAATTGTCGAAAACAAAATTAATTTACAATCAACATTTAATTTAAATGTTGATTATTTATTATAAATAAATGTTTAAAATTATTTTTTTTTAAATAAGTATCTGCTCATAAAATATTTATAAAAAAAATTTTTATCTTTCGATGACATAATAATCAAATGCAAAAGATTCTTCTTGCATTAGAACATTTTTATATACATTATATGATATGTATTCATGATTTTAACAGTTATACAGAATTATGGATATTGTATTAAGTAAACAAATAAAAAAAACAAATTTAATATATTGTTAATGTTTCTACGAATTATTACAATGTGTAAATATCATAGAATATTAATTGAAGGACGCACTCAACTTACTTATGCAACAGATGTAGTGTAGTTGTTAATTCTGTAACTTACCTGCAAAATAAAATGATAGTTATAAATAATAATGTAAATTAAATTTTAAAATATATTAAAATTTGATAAAAGCATTAAGCAATATAAACAGTCATCAAGGAAAATCTAATAAATCAGACATTATAAGTAACTCAATTTAAATATAATGATAAAATTAAAATTTTTATTTGAGATAATTTACTGATACAAAAAAGAGTTATATTATTAATAAAATATTACATTATACTTTCTTTTAATAGTTTAAAATTTTATGATTATCATAATTATCATAATTTTTATGATTATCATATTATCAAATATTATTTAATTGCTTTATACATATGAAGTTTGGTTTATTATTAAACAAACAACTTCTTTCATGCAATTTAATGAGACTTGCAAATAATATTTATTAAAAATGTGATAATAGTACGATTAAATAAACATATAAAATTTCTTTATTATTATATTTATTATATAAAATTACAAAATTATTATATTATATTAATAAATAAATTATATTATTTAGTATCAGCACAGGCTTTGATTAAAATTTCAGCGATTGATAAAAAAAACATTTTTGAAATATTAAATTTATCTTTTTATCTTTTATTTTATATACTTTTACATGTCAGAAGAAATTGATAGCTGAATAATGAGATGAGGATAAGTATCAGATAAATAATTTGTGCAAGATAACGAAAGTTCCATGAAATCATTTAGAGTAAATACTTTCTTTAATAAATATAGTGCATGGGTTTCGCAGGATTTGTAATATATTTTTATTTTTGTGTTTAAAGAGTACAGTTACTCACAGGGCACGGCATCATGCACAAAAATTAAAAATTATTTAAAGTAAACCAAATAGTATTAATTTCAAAATCATTGAACGACTTTAAATTTGTACTGTGAATTAAATTGTAGTCCGACATTAATCGAAACTTCAATTTTACGGCATTCCCACTTTTCATTGTGTAGGTGCTATTAACCAAAATGCGGAATTAACCGATGCGCCAAAAACCGTCATTGAAAAATCTGAAAGAGTTCGGAGATTATAAGGTCGGTGACCCGGGCCAAAATTTCGCAAAGACAATGTATATGGGCGATGATGTATTCTTCAATTTCCCGAGACCCCCCCCCCCAAAAAAAAAACAACACAAGGATAAGGAGCGAAGGGGTCAGAGTCATGGAAGAAAGAGCAGAAGCAACAAAAGCACGGCTGTGCGTCGAGCGACCGACGAGAAAGAAGAAAGAGATCGAGAAACGTCCGAGAGAAAAATTCGCGGGGGCTTGCGTTCGTCTCGTCTCGTCTCTCTCTCTCTCTCTCTCTCTCTCTCTCTCTCTTTCTGTCTCAAGATGACGCTGCTTAGGTGCGCGCCTCGGCTCCGACTCCTCGTGTCTTTGATGCGACGAGCGAAATTCACGCGAAAAACCGAGCTTCGTTCGGAGTTTTCGTGCGTGAATGCGCACGCGCAAACCCACATCTTCGGCCTGGAAAATCGCTTTCCTCGAGTTGTTTATTGGTGAGTTGGCCGTGTACAATCCCTCCGGGCTCTGCATTTGTTTGAATTGGCGTTCAAACGTCGTTCCCGCGCTCGATCCAAACACCAAACTTAAACTCACTCCGTGCTGGAATTGCGTAACGCTCGGCTGTTCAAACCGGAGTAAAAGGCCTAACCTCGAAAAGGGCGCACAGAGATGCGAACAACTCACTTGTAGACGCCGCGCTGGGGCAGCGGGTTCCTGAACCTCATGCTCGGGTTATCGGTGCAACTCCTGGTGCGCCGTCCCTGGAGCAACACTACTCAGATGGCTCGATGTCACGGCGAGTGATTACGACGGAAAGGTGCGCGCGTCGCCCAAACGCGAGACCGACTGGACGCGACGCCGCTGAATCAACGATGGCCCAGAGCCGCAGGAGAGAGCGATGCGCACACCTACGAGCGCACGTACAGACTGAAAGAGAGAGAGAGAGAGAGAGAGAGAAAGAGAGAGGGGGGGAGGGAAAAAACCTTGTCGCATCTTGGCCGTCTACGTACGTATGGTATGGGGATAAGGATGCGGATGTAGAGAGAACGAAGGGACTGGACCGGTCGAGACGAGGCGAGGCGAACGCGCCGAAGGACGAAAAGGGCACGTGCTGCTGCTGCTTCTGCGTGGGAAGAGAGCTCCGAGTATTTTTGCGACCGAGGACCTAGATAACGAACGCAGGTTCACCTTCCTCGGGTGGCCGCTTATTTACACTTGGGTGCGCTCGATTCCACTCGAGATAGGGGACGGAGACGAGGACGTGGAACTTTGACATCGACTCTCAGTCACGGAAGGCCACCATTTTTAACACGAGTTATTTCTTTTGAAAAAATGTAATCCTACATCCCAGTGACAACAATATGGCAAAATACCAGCTTCCAGGAACAAACTGTTGCTCGAGTCCGTGTCGAGTGCACACGAGCCCGTTCATACATACAATCGAACGCGCGCGCGCGCGCACATACACATGCACCGGTCGGGGAGCCGAATCTTACCTCAACTCCAAACACTCGATTTATTTGCTCGGTGTCACCTTTGACTTCAAGATAATATCTCGGATGTCACGGCTTTTGCTGATCTATCCGTAATATTTCAATTGTCATTCTGCAAAAATCACGAGTGCTCCCAGACTTGGATTTCTTTTAAAAAAAAAACAAATAGATGAATAGTGCTAAATATTTCTTGCACTTTGTACAATCTAACCAAGATACTTTAATTACAAATTTATTACTGAAATGTTTTTCTCCTGTAAATAATTTAAACAAATAATACTATGCCTAAAAATTATTTATTTTATGCTTATATTTCTTTCAAATTAGTTATTCAATAACGTTATTATGCATTTCTCATTCATAAACATTTTACAGTACCCACGAATACTGCTATCGGCTTAAATGATGTTAACAAATTTAGTACATCAGATTAGATAGCAAATTTTTAATATGCACTCACGTTTAATATTGCCAAGCCTTGATAGAAATAATTTTCATTAATATATATAATTTATGTCTAAATCTATATATTTAATAATTGCAGATCTAACATTGAATTGTGAATATGATAACATTTTAACGATCGATGTTTCTTGAAAACAGTCAGTATTAATGTAATGATCACTCGTTTTGTTCATAAAATAATAAGATAAAGAAAATTAATATTAATAAAAAAATAATTTTGCGATGAACTGGATATTCAAATCGATATTATTTTTATATAATCAAATTAAAAAAAAAAATTAATATTTATAATCAATCAAAATTGTTTCTTCACAAATATAACTTGTAAGTACATTTTAAAATAATAATAATAGTAATAATAATAATAAACCATGTACTCCAGTTCAACAAAAATGTAAATGAAAAGTAAATTTTACAACATTGTTTACCCTTTATATTAAAATATAATAAAGGTAAGTTATTTTTTATTCTAAATAAAGCATAAAGACGGTTTCAGCCTTATTGTACTTTGTTATACTATCTTTATACTCTTGTAAACTGTAGCGCCAAATTTTTAAATAATGAACATAAAATAATAACAAAACACGTATTTGCATTCAAATTATCGTATAAAATGTATAATAATTGCGTATAATATATCTTGCGTATGTATCCAAGTATTTAATAATTATTAATATGAAATATATTGATTAATTGAAGTTGCATCATTTCAAATTATTCAAGTTTGCTTCTTTTTCTTTATTGACCTTATTCTTTAAGGATGTTTTTGGTTTTTCTAAATTAAAAAATTGATTATCGTGCACATTACATTACTCTGCGCATGTGCAAAATTCGAATTCAAAGTCAATTGTTTCTTGTGCTTCATTTTTTTTATAAATTTTAAAATTTAACCAATAAATAATAACTGTACAAATATCGAGTTATCATAAATGTAAGGGCACAATTTGTCATAGGTTTTACGGTGCAGTGGCACCAATTGCAGGTTATAAAATGCAAATGATTTTAATATAATTTTATTGCGCCGCGTAGCTCAATGAACGATGATCCTCATTAAATCGGACGGCATACTAAATAACTCGTGCATACGTCGGAAAGTTATAAAAATCATTGTTCTCCTGAGTGTACAAAGGTGACTTTTAAAATGTATAGGTGATAATCCAACAAAGTAGCGAAAGGCTAACAACATGTCATGATACGTTGCGGCTCAAGCTCGAAATTGCTGGCACAATTATCTCGTTAGAAGCATTTTCAGCTTTGTAATGACAGGAAATTTTAGAAAAGCAAATAATGTCATGTGACAAATAATGAGGATATATAAAGAGAGATTGTCGACAAAGGCCATGTTAACTATATACGAAGCATAAGACCAAATGAAGGATGTAGAAATGGATTTAAAAACACCAAGAGTTCAAGGATATTACATGGGCATCTGCGTCCTATTTTTATGTTTCTAAATGTAAGAAAAGTTTCGAACTTTCAAACGATTTTCTTAGTATTTTTTCGCAAATTTTTATTGTGTCATATAGTTTAACTAAAAGAATTATTTATGTTTAAAAACGTTTAAATGACTGTTTTAATCAATAATTCTGAAATCGTTAAAACTACATTCGTAAACAAAAATGAAGACAAAAAACTAATGATTGTTGGCTAAATCAAATTTGTATTTAATAAATAAATATAGATTGAAACAGATGACTATTCGTTAAATCGAAAGCTAATTTTCGCCAACAATCAATTAAACATTACAATTAATTACTTAGAAAATAATACTTAACCTGTAATAATGTAAATACGCATAGAAACAAATATTTACTTTTAATTCGATTTCATTTATTTAATAATTATTTAGTCCCTCATGTAATGTTGCACAATATTAATAAACTATTAAAACTAACAACTTTTTTTTTAATTTACCTACAGATGTAAACAAAGATTTGTTATATAAAATTTTAATTATGAATAAATTTTAAAAAAAATTTACAATAAATTTAAAGCATAAAAAATTCTATTTTAGTCTAAATAAAAAGTATTTTTTTATTATATTAACATATCTTGAATCAAAATTTAAAAAGTCTTATTTTTATGATATTAAAAAAAAAAACTATACCATAAAACAAGATTATAAATATAATGAAACAATTATTCAAGCATTCCAATTAACTGAAGTTAAAAATGAATATTATTACTTCGTAAATAAAATATAGCAATGTCAGTAATTATTACCTAACTTTAAAGAATATAATTCAAACATTTAAGAAAAAGTTTTTACAGAATATCATTGTTTCTTTTCTCCAGAAATTTGAATATATTACATTCGAAAATTGAATATATATGGCACACTAAATACAAATTAAAAAAAATTTTTTTTATGATATAATTTCAAACAATATATAAACAATAAAACACGTAAATAACATAAATACATAGAACTACATATAAAAACGTATAAATTACAGAAATACGAAAAACAAAAAACAAAAATACCAAAAAATATCATGTTAAATCATTGTATTTTTACAACATAAATTAATTTATGTTTTTATTTCATAAAGCTTTATGATTTTGCAATTTCTTGAAATTACATTGTACATAAAGTAAAAAGTTATGAACAAATAATTAAAATTAATTTAAAGAAAATTTATATATTATAATAATATTGTATTCTTAAATAAGCATTAGTTAATTTCAAGTTGAAAAAATTATATAGCTAATAATAAAAGTATATCATGATATTTGCAGTAGTAACAGCAGTATCAATAATATAAATTGATTTAATGCATTTTTGCACTGCAGTTCAATCTGTGATTTTGTTTTTTCTTTGAATTTATTTCATTCATTTTTCCTATTGCACAATGTAGATTTGATATATGAACAATAAATTGATATTTTATAATTTGTTGAAAAAACCCATGTCAATAAGATTGAATTTATGTCAAACTATGCAATTTATATACTTAAGAATATATTTATAATATCATAGTTTAAACATGTTTAAATACGTTTAGATTTCTAAAAAATTGTTATATATTTTATTAATTTAATAATGATTAAAAAAAATTGTATTTGGAAAATAAGTAAACAGTAAGATAGTTCTTTAAAAATAAAATTTATTAAATTTTTAATAGACAATATATCAGGTTCTGGTGACTATTATTTTAAATTATTAAATTGATTAAACGTCTGAGCTTTCAATATTAGTTTTGATAACAATTTCAGTCTAAATCAATAATATACTATTTTCTATTGCATAACAATTTTAAAATTATACAGGGTATGTGTAATATACGTATACTATAGTCTAAAAAATACAGACTATTAAATTTTTAATGCATTTTCAGATGCATATAAATTTTTTCAATTACAAACGATAATTTCTTATATTGCATCATCGATATTGATCTTTGTGGGAGTATTATAACAATTGATTATTAAACAAAAGTTAATTTTACGAATTATATTATATATCGTATATAATATCTGTAAACAAATTAATGACATTTTTACTATTGTGTAAATTAATATTACAAAAATTAATGAAATAAATAAAATTAAGGTAACGTGTTTTGAAATATATCTACTAATTGATATGGAAGTAGATAATAATAATAGGTGGCAATAATTACAAATCAAGAATATTTATTATGAAGTTTGTCAGTAATGAGAAACATGTCCACAACTGAGTGCAGGAATCCAAAAGCACGAGAACAAAGAGCAAGGGAGAATTTCCTCTCTCTTTCTCTCTTGTTATAAGCCAGCATAACTGCTCGGAATCTGCACGATGAAATGCAAACACAAGCCGTAGTACTTTGCTCTTGTTACATAATCTAGTGAATCTGTTGAAGCGCGAACAACGGATGCTGTTCGTCATTACAGCATCCGGGGAATCGGGCGATATTTAAGCGAGTCTAGGTGTGATCCCCGGAAGATGCCGGTGACCGGGACGCAGACTAGTCAAACGAGACAAAAAGTGGTGGTTGTGTCAATGGAATTGGATAACCAAGTCGAAGAGTCTTACCCGAAAGAGCTCATGACGCCGGAATGCCAGGACACCGAGAGGCCTTGGGTGGGTGAATAATGGGCGTCGCACCGCCTCCCCGCTGCTCGTGGATGCCGGCTGCTGGAGGACCCGGGAGAGCGTCCTGTTGGACGACGACTGGTGCGCAGGACGCTGTAGTCCCGGTTCGTGACGCTACGCCGGTCCGAAGGGAACGCGCAAAGCGTGTGCGCGAGAGGACGAAGGGAGGTTGGGCTCCGAGGAGTGGGCAAGGGCAAGGGCGGGAGCAGCAGGGGGACGGGAAACCGGTAACGCCGCGGAAGAGATGGGGAGGGGGCGGGGGTCACGGCTCCGTTGGGGTGAGGGTCGGACTCTTTAAAGGTTTATGCGCGGAAATGTTATAATTGTTGCACGAGCTCGGCGAGGCATTGACAAACTCCTCGTTGCCCAATTAATGTCATATTTGTGTCTTCGCCTTAGCACTTAAGTATTTGTCTTTCGGGCTTTCAATATAGTTTGTTATAATATATATATTTTGAGTACAAAATGTGCTTCTACCAAAATTTAAATATTCAATTTTATTGGTGATGCAGGTTGATAATATATTCATTAATATCCAAATTTAAGCTTATGTATTACGTAGAAAATTATATTTTGTATCTGTAAAATGCAGTTGATAAAACATCCTACAACATGCAAATTTGTATAAAAATCTGCTATATAAAATGTTTATCCAAATGATTTATTTGAAATAAAAATTTTAACGTATTAAATATAACTACCATTTATTATGATTTATAATTTGATTATTTTTTAAAAATTCTCCAAAATTTAAAATAGTTTTTGTATATAAATAATCACTGATAGTATTTATTATTAAAACTTTATTATCAAAATCTTGTTAGCACATGAGAATGTGCATCGATTGTTATTTTAATTCACTACAACAAATTTGTCATTTACGATAAGTTGAAGACCATATGTTAAAGTACTTTTCTTATTTAAACGACTTGAAAACATTTATTAGTATATTATATATTCTGCAAAACGTATTTAATTACATTGTATACATTTTCCGGATAATTTAGATTAACGATAACTATACATACCAAAATATACAATATAAAAAATGTTTTAAGATGCACAAATTTGATCACATCATTGAATTGTGATCCGTTTATATACCGTGAATAATGCAATTCACTAACCACGTTTATCAGAAAAACCATGTGTATCTAATTAGATGCAACTTATAGTCAGTAACCCGATATGACTCAATATTTCATGTAACGCTACTTTACATTAGTTAAACTTTAAAACAATATTAAAATTAATGAAACTTTTGGAGATAAATAATTATCTTACAATTTTTATTTAAAAAATTAATAGTTCTAAGAAACAAATTTTTTTAAATTATCGTTTTCCTTTTTGCTTGGGTACGTATGTTACAAATTACATCAAGTGTTCATTTCGGAAGAATAAACTTTCTATCGCGAATTGTCATGTACATGTGCACATGATCCAACAAATTGACAGAATCAATAGTCGCCAACAAATCCTTTAGTGAAAATAAGAACATTAAATGTGAGTTAGTGTGTCATCGGGGTCCACGAAGATCTCGAAGATGAGACAGCCAAGCTTCAGGAACAAATTTGGAACGATTGACCTCCTCCTCGAGTCGAGCTCATAGATCGACCGGTCACAAAATTAGTGTCATTTGTGATTAGGTACAACTCAATCGTGATCTCATCCGGGATCACGGTTAATGCACAAGGTCCGATCTCTTTACCCCTAACATTTTCTTTTCCCCTCCTTGTCTCTCTTAAATTATTAAATTTAAATTTTATTTTTCGTCCTCATGGCTACGAGCGTAATGGGTGTTTCCATGTAATCGTTTAATGAGTCCATTACTTTGATGTTGTCAATGTCAATATTCATTCATATTAAATTTTCCACGGTTAATTCCTCAAAACTTTGTTTTGCTTAATTTATCAAAACTCGAATTAATTTCATTAGCTAATTATATATTTCGTTCGCTTACACTCTTAATTCTAAAAATTGCACGCATTAATGCAGGTAGAATTATAGTATATATAAACCATAAGAATATTAAAATTCTCAGACCTATATTTTCTTTTTTGAACCAATGTAAAGAGGATAGATCATCGTCAAATAGTCGTCAGTCCAAGAATGAAATCAACACAGTAAATATATAATTTCTAGTGCACAGTATTTTTCGTGTATAGTATCGTGCATCGAATATGCGTATATTTTATATTAAATAATGATTTACATATTAAATAAAATATATCACTTCATGATTAAACCAAAAAAAAGTAAATCAATTATACAATTGTGTTTAATTATTTTTTTAATTTAGCTACCATTTGAAAAAAATTAATAAATATTGTAATTTTTTAATCATAAATACGTGCTCTTGCGTAAATACACATTTATATATATAAATTATGTAATTTACAACTCTTAATAGCAATCATACAATAAGAACTGAAGCAATCAGTATTTATATATTTTTCTCGAAAACTACAAATAATTGTATAATAATTTAATATTATTTATTTAGAATTATTGTTATTATAGAATTTTATAAATACTTTAATAACAAAAATTAAATTAAATTTATTATAAATATTTTTCTTGTGATATTTAGAAAATAATTATTATTTTGCAATTATAAAAAAAAAGGTTTAAAATAATATATTCTAAATAATAATAATAAGGTATAAATTCTATACTTGAAACATATATGTTGATCTAAAAACAACTTTTTAAATTAAAGATATAGACTACAAATAAAATTATCAACTAACATTATTCTAAAAATATAATATTTCATTACACAATTATATTAAATATTATTGCCTCAATTATAAATTCTGTTTATTATAATTATATACGATGATAAATTCTGCAACAATATGTAATAAATTTATTGTTTTTATTACATTTTATTCTTTTAATAATTACTTTCATATCTCCATTATGGTAGGCTTTTGATTTTTGTAATGTTTACAATTACCCTTTCGAAAAAAAACTAAAATTAAGCAAAAATTTTTAAATCTTGACTCTAAAATTATTAGATAAAAATTTATATCAAATTTTCAGAGAAATCATATTAATTACAATTTACTTTAAAGTGTACTTTACTCTGTAAAATGTATGTAACATAGAATTTAAGTTTTTTTAATAAAAGGCAATTTGAAATCAATGGAATAATTTTTCCACGATATTGAATTTAAAAATCGTTTTATTTTTTCATAATTTAGAAAAATCAGGTGAGATATATGTCTTAAAATTTAATTTTGTACTTAATAATGTTTAATATTGTACAAACTTATATATATGTATATTTATCTACATAATTTTATAATATTAATATTTATAATATAAATTCATTGTATAATCTATTATTTATTTTATTATATATTTTATTATTTGCACTTTTATATAATTTAGCTCTTTCGAATAAAAAGTTATTTTAAAAAAATGCCATAACGACAACTTTATATCCAATTACATTAAAATATTTGATATTTAATTAATGGAGAAATTATAATAAAACTATGATTCACAGTTTATGAGTAAAAAAAATTTTTTGTTAAATTCTAAAAAAATTTGTTTAATTCTCTTGCTAATCTTATTTTTTTTTAAAAATATTAAATCTTATAAAAACAACACTTTCTTATATTTGATAATTAAATTAGAAAAAAGTAAAATTTAATATAAAAATGAATTATTAAAAAATACTTACAATTTAAAACTCAAATGAATAAAGGTATGAAATCATGAAACATCATTGATTCTGATAAAATATAAATGCAATATTTTTAATAGATATCGCATTGGTTTAGAAAAATCAAATCAATAGATAAAAACTGTTGAAAAAATAAAGAACAATCTTTGTAATAATCTTACTTGTGTAAAATTCTTTTTTCAAAAATTTTTACCTCACTTATCTCTTGCAAATTATAATGCATTTTTACTTTTCTAATCAAATAGCATTTTATTTACCTCAAGTACGTCTTTTCCTAATTACTTTGTATTTTTTATAATTTGCGCATTGACTTTATTATTTATTATGACACAAACATTAATTGAATTAAAATAAAATTAAAAATATGTATAAGCATTTCGGGTGAGAATGAATAAAAAGGCAATCTCATTGTTTAAATAATAAATATAAGTAATATTTCTATATTATTTAGGTAAATCACTGAATATAATAGGCAAAATATGTATGGTTGGAGAAATAATTTTTAAATTGATAGCAATGAAGGCTGAATAAATGAATAAAGTTCAAGTATTGTTGTCCAACCAATGATAAGCCCCCAAATGACAAGCATCCATAGTGTAAAAATAATTTTATCTGGAATACAATGGTGGTGAGGCACGTGTGCACAAGTTCCAGGTGCACCTCCCAACGCAATACATGTGTGCGTGAATTTCACACTCCACCAATCTACCAATCCATCCACACACGCATGCACCCACTGAGAGATAGAATTATCGATCAAAGGCCAAAATGCAATAAAATATTCACCCATCGTGTAAGGACCGGGTTCGCTTGGGCTCCTGGTTTCTCTTCTTGTTCATCATCATCCAGATGCGGGACTGGTGATTTTTACTTCCGGGTGTATTCTTCTGTCCGAACCCCAAGAAGCGTCCGTGGGAGCGGTTGCCATTCCTCGAGAACATCGTAGCTGTTATTCCTGAAATGAGGGACCTTTAACCGAACCCGCACCGATAATGCCACCAAGCGAATTCTGCCACCGTATGGAGGGTCACCGCAAAACGAACCATTAACTTTAACCTTAACTTTAACTCGCCGAGTTTAGTTCTACCGACATTTCTTTTCACCGACGCACACTTGGTTTCCGCTATCGCTGCCACTCCATCGGAACATTCCAATATTATACTCATTTTCTTTTTCCCTGGCTTTCTCCTCGGTGTACCATTTTCTTCGCGGCTTTTTACTCGATTTATATCCTCTCCGGAGAGATCAGATCGACTATCTGTGAAGTTGACTTCCTTGAAAATATAATACCGAGTTCCTAATCTGTCACACATTCCCATCGACTAGAACGAGACTTTCTTTTATCTTAATAGTCCGCAATTTTTCTAATTATTGCATTACTCATTTTTTGCCTCTTCATTAACAATCCTGTTTTTATTTGAATTATCCTTATATTAATCGATCGAATTTAATGATGAAAATTATTGGTGCTCAAAATATCGATGTACACAATCAATTAATTTATATTTTGTTTTCATTGACAGTATTGATGAGTGTACAGAAAAATTCAATTTTTATTTACATACTAATCTTTTTTACATAAATATTTTTTATTATCCCTCGACACATTACAAATAAAGTAATTCAACCAAATATTCAACTTTTGTAGTAACATTTTTCCTAGAATATTAAATTTAATATTAATTGATAAACAAGTTTAGTTTACGTTATACTTGTATGCATATATTATTTGTATAATAATGTATGATTTGTATAAAGTTCTTGAATATTAATGCTTTTACATTAATACAAAACTATTTTGATACATATATAAGTTGAATAATGTAAGAATATACTTTTTAATATTTCACACTAAGCCTCGTGATATTTAACTTAACAATTAAATTTATTCCAAAAGTGGTGATACTGTTGACATCAATAATGTTATTATAAAATTAAAATATTTTTATTTTTATTTCAATAAAATATACCTTACTTACTAATAGTATGTAACGAATATATCGACATTTTAAGCTTCGCTTCATAAAATATAATATAAACTTAATAGTTTACACTTTATCAAGTTATAGATTCAAATTTACTTTTATTACAAAATCAAAAAATATATATATTTCATATTGTAAAAGATTTTTAAAAAAGTGTGTATTGATTACAAAACCTCATTTTAATTCAAATTCATAATATAAAGAAAGTGATTGAAGTATTTTTTCGTAGTTAAATTTCATTTATATTGTAATACTGAATTATGCTACCATACACAATAACGTTAATATTTCTGCATTATAAGTTACTATTTATACCAAAAAATTTATATTTATAATGATTTTAATCTTTTTTCACTACTAAATACTTTATAAAAATGAGTCGATTCAGATGAACATATCCAATCTAAGACTCATACTCTTATTTTACATTATTGATTTTTTTCTATTATTGAATATCATCAATATTATCTTTAAAATTTGTAAATAATCAACTAAGAAGTTCTATATTAATATTCTATCGATAAAGATTGAAATACTAAAAGCAGTAAATGTAATATTTATAGAAATATAACGGAATATAGCATAATTATCATTTAATAATGAAGAAGTTTTGTGCAATTTTACATACTGTCAAAAATTACTTTATGCATAATATTTTAATATCGTATATTGATTCATACAATTGATTCAATTCTGATTCATTTGTGAATATATTTTATTTTAAGAAAAATAAACCGTTCTTCTACTAAATGAATCATGATCTATAATAATAAAATTATACTACTAAAAAATAGATTAGTTTAAAGAAAAAGTTAATTGGGTAGGATAATTATTATAATTACCTAGTTTTAGTATATGAATTATACAAATATATGATTTCCTTTAAAAATGAATTGTATTATGTAATATTTATAGTTATAATTGAAATAAATTTTGGTAATTTTTGTTTTTAAAAAAAATTTTTTATTAAAATTTTGTATATTGCATATTTGTTTATATTTAATTACAAATTTTTTTTTTTTATTATTTTTACGAATTAAAACATTTTTATCATTTATCAATCGTGAAATCATTAATTATTAAAATATTCTCTTGCATCTTGTGTTTATACTTATTCCAAATAAATCTAAATACAAAATTTTACAATTAAGATTTTAAAATATGTGCAAGACATTTTCAAGTAATGTAATGATAAGATAATATAAAAAAAAGTTAGTACGGATTAAAATAGTAACAAAAAGTATTATTATTATTATTATTACAATACGATGATAGAATTAATATTATGTTTGAGTTAATATTATAAAATTTATAAGATAATTGATATAAAATATCTAAAAGTTTATTTAATTCTGAGTTTTATATTATTAATATCACAACATTATTTGATATATGCTTTCAACATTCTTAATTATGAAATCATGTCAAATATACATGGTCTGTCCCCGAAGTATCGTGTTTTTTTTTAATTGGCGAATATTGGCCGTAGCGATTTGGGAGAGCTCTTAAAACGTAGAAAAATCTTTTTCCATTTATCCCTTTTTTTATTTTTGCGGTAATTAAATGCGGAAGGATTTTACTTCGCGCAAAGGGTATTTTTTGATTTTTTGTCACGGCATGCTGAAACAATTAGTGGAAAAAAATCTTTCGTTCAAATATTAAAAAAAAAATTCTTATCTTTTTTTTTGAAAGATGATTTATTGATGGACTTATAAACAGTTTGAAATAAAAATTTAAAACTCTTCAAAATAATTTTCACCTATATCAATGCATTTTCGAAAGCGAGTTTTCCAGATCTCAAAAGCGGTCTGAAACTCCTCAGCTTTGATATTTTCGCACAAATTTTTTGCATTTCTAAATTTTTATGCACTACATTGTGCACCGTAAATCGCGTTAAATACAGCTTTTCAGCGATGGCTCTAACTCTTGGTCAGAAGTCCGAATTTAAAACTTTCAACACATGGCGGGTGTTCGCAGCGATTCGAGAGCTTTTAGGTACCCAAATCGAGACTCATCGATGATCTTTTCCCGGACCTTTTTATAAGCTCTGTGCCATTTTCCACACTGTGATTTTTACATACAATTATCTTTTAACATTTTAAAAGTTTTTGCATTGTTTTTTTATGTTGCAAACAAAATTTTATTGCGTAATGCTGTTCCACTAGTCGCTCCATCACGCCGATGTCAAAAAATTGAAAAAAATTCTTGTAGGACCTAAAATCCTGTCGCTTCAAATTATCGAAAAAGCAAAAAAAAGAGACAAGTGGAAAAAGCTTTCCTCTACATTCGAAGATCCTTCAGAAATCGCTACGACCAAAAGTCGCAAAATGAAAAAAAAACTCTATACTTTGTGTACAGAGCACTTATATATAAATTGTACATTCAACGATAACAATTTTATCAGATGTTTGTAAGATTTATTAATGAATAAAAAGATAAAGCTTTAGAAGAAATAATTATAGTTATTTGCCAAAGTACCATTTGTAACTATGAAAAGTTTCTTTTGAATTTTAAAAAAGAGGCGCACCCACCATATATACATTCAATAGGCTTGTAAAAATCAAGTGGGTTATCATATTCATATAGAATTTTATTGAGTTATTCAATGCACATCAGTATATATTAAAAAATGTATAATTTGAATGAATATAAATTACAGTTTTGAATTTAGCATTTTAAAAACTTAAATATCAACATTTGTTAAAAAGATAAAATATTATTAAGCTTAAGTAAGTTATTGAATTTATTAAAAAATTGTATATATATATATATATTTGTTTAATTTGAAATATAATTAATTTTAAATAATACGTATTTTATTTATTAATTTTTCTGTAGGTAAAGTAAAATTAAATCATTCTTGAAAATGTACATAAAGCAGAAATTATGGTTCTGTTTAAAACATGGTTGTTGGTCGCAAATGATAATTTTTATTAAAGATATATACTGATTTTGTCGATAATTTTATTGAAATATAAATTACTTTATGCAATTATTTAATATTATTTATATTAAATTTAGTTTTAGTTATTTTTTTTGTAAAATAGCGAGTAATGAGAAAAAAAATTTATTTAAATTGAGATAAAATAAATAATACGAGTACAAAGGAAGAAATCTTAGATTAATAAAAACTATTTAATATTGAAAATAAGAATATTAATTGTTCATAATTGAAATGGATTGACCCAGAAGCTGAGAAAACAACAACAATATTTTTTAAAAAAATATTTATGAATAATAATAATAATACATTCCGATTGTATAAGTAAATTTAGTTCTTAGTTATTAAGCTGATAATGTTAATTCCAAGTTTGTCATTTAGAGGATTAGAAAAAAATAATTGAATTAAAATTAAAATAAGTGAAGTACCAAGTGAGTGAAATGTATTTCCTCAAGTGCTGTAAATGCATAGGCGTTTACACCTCGATGGGCAGGGATTATTTATATGCGGGGCTCAACTCGGCAAATCGACTTACAATTCTAGGGACATATGTTGTGTAAATTGAAATTCTTGATGGCATGTTTCTGCCTTTCTTTCTTGAAAATAATTCGGTATACCGTTCGTAAATCGATTCAAAGATTTGGCAAACTAAAGGCAAAAGAAATTTAATTTAGCAACGAAAATAAACATCTAAGTTGTTTTGTTTCATTTTATTGCACATTTCCGGTTAAGTTATACGCTACAATGTGTAGTCGAGCTACGCAGACATGATAATATCACATTATGAGATACTAGTCACAAAAATATTTTTCAGTTTATTCATATGCTTATTTTAAAATAATTTAATCATTATTTATATGTCAAAAATCGATCAAACACTTGAGTAATTTTTTATTTCAATCGAAATTCATCACTTACCAGATTCTACCAGCAATTACAATTCTAAATAAATTGCTATTTATAATATACACGCTCCTAATAAAAATTTTAATTTTGTTTAATTTTAAATGTATTCAGCATAGTTGATTCGATTAAAGTTAATTTTTCTTACAGTAATAGTTTGTGACATGAAATAAAAATTTGTAATATTTGCCGATAAATAAATTGCAAAAATAAAACATTTTATAAAAAATTAATAATAAGTTTTGAAAAGTAGATAGAAACATTATATTGAAGAAAAATCTATAATCAAAATCCGAGATAATTTTAACTTTCGATACTGAAGAGTATGTTCTACTTATTTATTTTTGCGAGAATAGTTTACCGTAATGTTGTATATTATTTTTAATGGCCCAAATTGTTAAGTTTCTACAATGGCTAATTTATGTGTTAGTCTGTGAAATAGCAAAGAAAAAAAAGAAAAAGAAAAAGCGAGAGTCATCGTCAAATGATGTGCGGAATGTCTTCATAACTAGGAACACGCCATTGCCGAATACTTAATTATACATTAGCTTGACTAAACTCGTGCGAAACGTATCAATGAGTCCTTTTGTTCCAAAAAGAAAAAAATATAAAACGCGCTTTTCGATTTTTGGTACACACGTATAGAATTAGTGGATAGGTAGATAAAAAGCGGCAAATTCGCACACGAGTTCAATGAACATATAACAGTGGTTTCTGATGTGCAAAAAAAATTTTCACGCGTGAGTTTAAAGCCGCTTATCTCCGATCTCGGGGACATTTACCACGAGCACCCCTTTATTTTTCATGTATTAAATTTTTTTTTGCAATATTGATTGAAATTGTTAATTCGATTATTCTTTTTAATTAATCGAGTATTCCAAATCAGAACCATGTAGTTTTGACAGAGCTGATTAACCGTATTTCATTTTGTCACTTTGTTCTTTTGCTCTTATACCACAAAAGGCTTTGTTTTTATTCTAAACAAATTTAAATGTTCAGGAAGAAAAAAGTATTTGAAAACATTAAATAGGACCGACCAGTCATGCATTCTTCTTCCGAACAATCATCGCGAGGAATTCACTTGTAATTTTCTTCGTTAATTTATTACGCAGTGCAGAATCTTAATGAGCAATAATTCAGAAAAAACGGAAATAAAAATAGAACTGAACGTTATTGGACTGATACTCGCTCAGGAAACAATTTCTCTTACATTTATCCCGAACCTCCTGTCACAGTTGCAGAATTTACTTTGACTTTTTTCTAGTTTCATTATGAAAAACTCGATAAACTCGATTTATGGCTGTTCATAATTGAAGATATGAGCCGAAGAAACTTTGAAACCGACGACGCATAAACCAATCCACGCGGTGGCGAAAATGAAAGTCTCTTTCCCTTTACCGAAACCTCCGCCTAACACGTCCCTCGGGCTTCCTCGCCAATTCCAGAAGATGAGGTTGTCGCAGGAGCTCCGACCGCGTCCGACTGGACTCAGGCGGTAGTAGATTGCGTCACAACCTCGACATTACAAGGCGAGTACACATACGAGTCTCGTCGATCGGAATCAGCGGCGCGTGTATTCGTTTGCTCCACGGCCTCGTCCACATTTCCTTTATTGCTCTCATTCGCTGCCTTTGTTATTTATTTGCTTCTCCCGACTTTCGTAATCTTATGCCTATCCACCTCTCGAGTTTCACTGAATAACGATAACCTTCTTCTTTATACTCGAGCGCACTAGCAGAACAAAAATTTTTATCGCAATAAATAGTCGCTTTCTCAAAATTTGAATTTTTTGCAAATTATTAAAATGTAGGTGAATAATCGATCAAAATAATTTGAAAAATTCGTGGATTAAAAATATTTGAAATTTACCATTATTTGTTATAAATGAGCAAATTTGTGATATTTATCACGATTATTTGTAAACAAATTTATTATGTAATATCGATCAATTGGATATTGCTAATGAAATTAATTGATTAAATTCATTAAATTAAAATATTACTTCAATATAAAATATTTATCTGAGAAGATAATATCACTTTCAGTTTTAAATACAAACAATAAACATATAAATTAATAGATTAATTGCCTTGATTAATTAATTAATAGATTAATTAATAGATAAATAATATTTATATAAAATTTTTTTTTATATATTATACAAAAGGACAAAAAACTTATTACATAATCAGTTATAAACTTGTAAAAGTTTATATTTTAGTAAAATTATTTAAATTTTATTCTGTTCTTGTAAATATTCATTCAGTAGTTAGATTTAGAAAATATTTCAAGAAATAGTAGATCTATTAACGTACCTTGATGATTAATGATCTCAGCAAATTTAATACTTAATTTACTCCTTACATTATTGAGTAATTTGATAAAACGGCAACTTGTATTAGATTTACTCTTAGATTCACAAATATTTTATTGATTACTTATAATTCAATTTAATAGTATATATGTAAATAATGTATGGATTTTATTTTTAATTGCAAGAAGGAAATTGAAATTATTAATGTTTAAAGTATACTCCATATCTGCAGTTACAGCGTCTTTGAGAATAAATAATCAATTAAAAATTTTTTTGAATTTTGATTATTTCAATTTTTAGTTTTTATTATTAATTTTATAATTTAAAAAATTAATTTTTTTATATATATATATATATATATATATATATATATATATTAAATTTATGATAAACCTTTTTTTGAAAATAAATATGTTGAACCGCGGATTAATTGTGTGAGCAATTTCGTTCACCGTGAAAACGTTCTTCTTTCTTCAATACTCCGCCTCGTACGCGAAACCTTCTTTGCATATGAATATTTAGACGATTAGGGATAAAGGCGTTGGGGGTTAATTAATACGTAGCAAATATTTAATTTTCAAACCCTTTTAATACTTATTTAATTTAATACAACAGCAGGAAATGCTCCTTACAAACTTCGACCAAATTCTGATTATACGCAGGAAAAATTGGGGTAATTAAACTACAATTTTTGAGCAGTTGCTCCACAATTTTTTCGGGTATTGTATATGGTGGGGGATATCTGAGACATGCTTGGGTATTTCACACTTATTTCAAAGCATAAATTTTATATTGTACACCTTTATATCTATTATAATTTTACTTCGAATACACATAACAATACTATTCAGGTTCAAACTTGAAAGCATTAAGAAATGACCGTTAGTCATCCATACCTCTCTATCATTACAAGCAAATCAAAATATTTGATATAACTTAATTTAAAGTACTCTTTGGTAATTTAAGTAATGTAAAATTTATTTTTAAAATATTTTATCATTATCTTTTTTTTATGCCGATTGGATTTTTGTTCCGTGCAATAGTACAACTATAAATAATTATCAAAACAAAGTGTAAATATTTGTCAAATAATATTAATGATTTGATAAGAAGAAACAATTGTTTGAACCAGTGGTTTTTTTTATTAAACACATATTTTTATGTAAGATATAATGTAAATATCCTCAGAAGGAAGAATAGAAAATGTCGATTCGCAAATCAAGTCTCGCCGTATAAAATCTGTCAGGGTTTAGATATTTCCAATAATGTATAAATATACCCTTTAAACCCTGAATTCGAGTCCAGCCATTATTATCTGTGCTCGCGAATTCGAGCTAACAATATTTCCACGAAGCAATAAATTTCTCTTCCTCGGTACCGCTTGAATTTTTCTAATGAGGTAATTTATGGTATGGCACCGGGTCTCGGGATTGAATTAGCAAGGAAGATTGGACCGCGCAAGATCGGAAGTTGAGGAGGCGCGTAATTCGCAGCAACGTTCGGACGCGCCATTAGGCTCCCGGTGTCTCGCCGATTCGCTCCGAAGAAGTCCCACTGCAAGTCATAGTGGTGGGAGTCACAGTGATTCCGAGTGAGTTCTTCCTTCCTTTCTTCTTTTGTCCTGTGGCTGCTCTAGCGTCCTCGGAGAGTAGATAAGGAGCGGTCACTATCCTCTCTGCTTTGCTGCCCATCCTCTCAAGGTCAAGGTCAGTTTTCTCCGATCAGCCGCAACTGAGTCCCGTGGATGGGGAGACAAAAAGAGTTGTTTCTCACTCGAAAACTCACGCAACTATTGGATCCCTGATCTTTAGAAACTCGTGAGATGTTGTTCGGTAGAACCAATTACACATATTTAGTTGAAATATTTACCCAAACTTACACGATTGCTAAGCTTGTTAACGCGGAACTGATAATCACTTGAATAATCATCTTGTGGTATTCGTATCAAGTCACTTGTATATTTTGGCTCAATTTTCATTTACTTTCATTTACTTTTTCTTGAACTTTTTTTGTGCATTTTATCAATTATTATTCGTACATATTTTTTAACTTATAATGAAATGTTTTTATAATTTTAATTTACTTATTAAATTAGAAATTATTTTCTAGTTGACTGAAATTTCATAATTATTTTAAAATACAGATCATAAATAATTATTCGTACATGCTTTTAATCATAATATATTATGATTAAAATTAATCGATTGCATTAATTAAACATTTTGATTTATTTAAAAAAAAAAAAAAACACCAAGTGCTTAGACAAATAGTTAAAAAAATTCTTCAAAGTATAATTTTTTAAATAAAAGTTACATTTAATTATAATGAAGTGTAAATAAAAAACTGCCACGTTGGCTTAAGTATTTTAAAATTTTCTGGTGCAAGAATTACCAAATTTAGTTGGAAAGGTTACTGAACTTTGTATATAAGTGCGGTTAAATTTCAATTACAATTTATATATCTGGGAATATCAAGGGTGTCACCAGCATAACTGAAGTAAATCTTATATCTTCGAATTGTGAAATAAATTTTTTTATCAATATTGTACGAAGTAAAAAAAATTGAATTTATAATTAAGGGTCATACTAATTGTGCTTGATATTCATAAGTTATTATTAAACAAATTATTAAATTTTATCAAAATTAATTAATTTTAAATAAATGTTTAGTATGTAATTGAAGGTTAATATTTCAGATTTATTATTTATTTCTTTAATTCGTGTAAGATATAAAACTAAATTTAATAATAAGAATGAGGATGGAAATCTGACGGATTTTATTAATAACCCCTTTATCTATTAATATAAAAAGACAATAAAAACCTAAACGTTAAGCTTTGAAGCGATAAATCGATCAAGCACATTTAGTTTACTATGTGCATTCATCTTTCAAAAACAAATTTCTAATAATTTGAACGTAACATTGTAAGTAAGTATTTAATTGTATCAATATTAATGCAGATACTTGAAAAAGTAAACATGTACCTGATGTATTCACTGACTTTATATTATAAAAAAAGATAAAATTTTTTTGGATAAAATTTTGTTGGATTTTTTTTAATAAAAAGATACTATTATATACAATACCAGAATAAATCACAAAATGAGTTTGTATATGTTAATCGGCTTGTAAAGAGTCTGGGTATTTTCGAAGGGAGTTCGAGAGACAACTGATCACCATTTCCATAGGGGAGGAAACAAAATTATCGACATTTTCTCGTTTTGTCGCAAACCTCTGAGTAAACAGTAAAGAGATTTACTGTTTACTCAGGCAAAAGTCTTGCTCTCGTTTTACCATTTTCATCAGATTTTCTTTTCTCTTTTTGCTCTCTAGCTCCCAAAACTAAAGGCGGAGGTGCACGCGTTATGTACGGGTTAAGGCATAGCCATATAATCTGTATCATTCTCGCCTCGCTTTCCCAAGTAATAATCCTTGTTCATCTGGACTTGACACTGAAACAGATATGCATTACCTCTGGTGACGCTTTGTTCTTACTTTTCCGCTCTAAGAACCTCCAGAAACTACATTTCTTGATGTTCCTCGTATCCTCTCCGAATAGTCATACAACTTTAATGAGACTTCATTTCATGGACGTGTGAATACATGATTATTTGTTTATTTACCGCCGCGTGATACGCAAATTTTCGATTTGTGACAGTACACAATCAGTCAAGCATCAGCTCGAGTCTCTTAATTTTTAATTGAATCATTTTTCTCTCCAAGCATTAGTCTGCTCAGAAAGCTAGCTCAAGTTATCAAATTATAATTTTCTTATTTATGAGTTTAAAAAATTTTAAATATATTTATCTCGATTTTGTTTAATGTACCAATAAAATTGATTTTTGAATACAAATTTCAAATAAATTTTAATTTAAACACACAATTATTATGAAACTGTAACAGGAACATTAAAAAAGACATTGATATCGTATTTGCTTTTCAACTTTCATTATCATTTTCTTATTTTATAAAAATTAAATTTAAAAATAAGCAAAATGCTCGAATATGCTGTGACTTAGTACCTTGAGTATTTATATGTATTTGAGCAGCATTATTAAGTTCTTAATCAATTAAATTTACGTGCACAATGTTAAATTAAATATTGATGTTTTTTAATTTACAATATTATTTAGAAATGAACTTCAGTATATTTTTAGTTGGTCGTTAATATTAAATAAATAATTTCATTATGTGCTAGAAGATATTTATAATTGGTAAAGATTAAATAACTTAATTATTACAAGTATTGGCGTGTTAATATAGTAAATATAAATTATTAAAAAATTTTTATAAAAATTCCGTAAGTAATGTATTTAAATAAATGAAGAAATATTCAAGTTGAAAAACTAATTAAAAAATACTATAGTATTTATGTCTTTTTTAAAAATCGAAAAATTATTATAATAAAAGTATTTCAATTGCGTATACTGATTATACAGAATAATACAAACAAGTATAAATCTAATTATTTACATATAATATTTTTAATAATAATACGTGTACTTCTATTAAAAAATATTATAATATTTTGATTGGCTGTTATTTCTAGTTTTAAAAAATATATTTATTAATATCAAATATACGTAACTCTAAAATTTATTGTGTTAAGCTTCTTTAATTTTTTACTTATAATACTTTAAGATATTATACATATAAGATTGGCTATTAAAATAAAACCAAAGCTATTATAATTTATAACAATTATTATTAAATATAAAATTCAAATTCGTGAATGACGGATCACTAAATAGATCTTTCGTAGCAAAATTATATGCATTTGGAAAATAGTATTCCAAATTGTAATATTGTTAATTTTTTTTTCATTGCAAATAATGAAAATATTTAAATAAAAAAATTAAATAAAGTATGTTTATATTGTGAAATAAATCATTACTGAAGATAAATTTATTTTTACTTTTCTATGCGTTTTAAGAAATAATTATATAAAGAATCAATTGGTTTCAGTTAATTATGGATGATTAATTTGAAAGTTCTATTGAATTGGTTTTTCTATAACAGAAAGTATAATAATATAATAATAATGTATGATGAAATAATTTTTCCCTTATCAAGCTGACATATTATGAAAAATACAAATGACTATACAATATCACTGCATGTCAAATATTTCAAATTACTCTATTTTGAAGTTTTATACATTGGGATTAGTATCTCAAATTTTTTACTTAGTTAATAGTTTGTTTTATTTCTGAATACAATGTATAGAGTGCAGACATCGCTAAAGCGTAATTGTCTGGAGAAAGTTGGCGAATTTTTTCGCGATTTTCAAAGCATATATACTATTTCTCTACCTCTCACTCTTTTTCCTTCTCATATTCCCGCTATAAGGTATGTCCCTTTCTTAAACAGCGCATATAAATGCGGTCAATATACAGGAAACCGGTTTGCAGACACGGCAGCATACCCGTGCATAATCAAGCCGGGAAAAAGAGGAAGATAAAGATAAAGAAAAAAGAGCGAAAGAGAGAGACATTTTCAAGTCCCGGTCGCCGACATCGTCCCTTTTTTGCACACCCTTGGAGGCATTTTACTTGTACGAAAATTATGAAGACGCTTCGTCATTCTTCTTTTTTTCTTCGTTGTGTACCATTTTCTTTTAAAATAAGGTATAAAGTGAGCTTTAAGGAACTTTTTGTTTTTTTACCGAACACTTTTTAATAGTCTGCAATTTTTTACAAATACATGCAAAAAATAATAATTTAGGATTCTTTTATAATTCCAGTTGTGTAACACGCGAAATAGAATTGGAATTAGTTTAAAAATTGTTTTAAAATTTAATAAAATTTTTTTATTAATTATTATTAATTTTTTATTTTTTATTTTATTATTATTATTGTGTTATTAATCTTTGGTGAATCGCTCTTGTCTTTAAATTTCCTGCTTTATTGGATAATAGTACAGAGTGGTATGTACAAGCTTAATTGAGAAATAAAACTAAAAGGTACTTAAAAGTGCAATTAATCTTAAATTATTAAAATTTTCTTTTTTAAAAAGAGAGGTGATGTGACAGTAAATCCACGTACACTTTGCAAAGCTAACGAGTTTGCACGAACTCTGTCGTGGAAGAAAATAAAATGTGCGAGCGATTATACAACATGTTCAAACACAAAAGCCATGCAAAGCACATATTATCGTTAATTATAAGGCTTGATTGGAGGTGTGAATAAATATTCTAGAGACTTAGTTATTAGCGCCTTGACGTTAGTTGACACAGTGCAAAAAATTTCGCAAACCATCTCTTTTTTGTAATTTCTTTGTCTTAAGGCGACAAAATGAAAAAAAAGAAATTCAATACCAGTCATAACGCATAATTATTGAGCTAGTGCTCTATTTATTCGAGAGAATAGAGCTTCTTTTTTTTGCACATCATACGTGCACACAATTCAATTACATTTTTCGATCAGAGCTTTACACGGACGATAAATAAATCTTACCATTGTGTTGTGAAACTTGGATACATTGAATGCAACGAAGCTATGAGTGGGTGGTATCGGTTTGGAGTGTCGCGGGCGCAAATCAATTCTGTGCTTCCTCTCTGCATGGACGACACCTTAAAATTTTACTTTCTGATCAATGAATTTATAATCATTTGAATCCTGACACGTCCACGCATCGGCTTACATTTGCGCAAAATAATAATGATATTGGGAATGGATCTTTTTTTATACTAATATTCCTTTTATCTCTCGTAGTATCGGAATTTTTAACGCCAATCAATGTTTACAGCTGGAATTTATCTTTACCTTTTTTTATGATAGTGTACATATTTTTTTTTAATATTTTTGACATCTTAAAGTAACTGCTTGACGTTTATAAAGGCTTATATTAATTTTCTTGGTAATTTTTTAGAATACAATTAATTCATTGACACTATATGAAATAATGAATTTTCATTTTATAACAAAAAAAAAAAAAAAAAAAAAAAATAAATAAAAAAATTTAACCTTTTAGTTAAAATTATTGATAAAAGAAATACCTAAATATTTTTAGAAAATAAGAATTTATCGATTGTTTTTTTATGTTTTTTATATATGTGTTCAACTGGTTTTTTCATGATCTAAAAAGTACTTTATTGCTTGGTATATTAAAAATAGTATTATTAAATAAAGGAAATGATTAAATAAATAAGCTAGAGGTTTGTACCACCAAATTATAAGCAATTTTAAACAAAACTTTTTTTTTCAAATTTGTAGTTTTAAATATTTTTCTTTATAAGATAATTTTTATTACTTATATTTTATTATTAATTTTCTCTACAATGAAATAAATTTAAATTATAATTTAATTGTGAAGAAAATTAACGTATAATAATCTAACCTTTTAATAAAAAGGAGAAATTTATAATATATTTACATATGCCTATTAAAAGTTTTATATTTATAAATAAAAAAATTTTTCAAATAAATTTTTAAAGACATATATATGGTATATTGAAGCTTACGCTCAAAAATTCAACATGACTTGTGTCGTTGGCCCATGTAAATAAGAGAAAAAAGCAAAAAATATTGACCAAAGTTTGTTGTTTATTTCTTTATTTTTTGGCTATGCGGTTTCGGCATGTTATTAGTGTTGAAATGCGATAATGTTTGCACGCAAGGAATAAAACTGCAAAATGATCGATCTTAAAGTATACGGCGATTTTGCTACGTTTATTTAGCTATAGAATTTGAGAGAAATTGGGAACGTGCAAAAATTTCGTGAATCTTCGTGATCCTCATTTTGCAAAGGTGAGCTCGAAAATTAAATATAATAATACGACATAAATCGTTCAAATTTTAAGCAACCGCTAATGCCGCTTTTTTAAAAACAGATTATTCTACAAACTACCATTAACCGCTAACTGACTTTGACACCTTGCATTTCTATTTTATTAGTCGACCGCAACTTCACATCCCAAACATTACTTTAAATATAATTAATATCTGATATATTTTTTAATCACACTGAGAAGTATTACTGTTACGACTTATCATAACTAATTTTTAGAAGCTTTATCACTAATTTATATTACCATTTCAATATTATGTTGTGTTGTACAAATCAAATTAAATCTATCATCAATAAATCTTAAAACCAATAAAATTTTATAAACTTAATGTATTAAGCAAAGCTTTGACATATTATAAATATATAAATTAATTTTTAATATTATAAAAATCTATTCATTGATATAAAATTAATGTGGATATTGAATCATTTTTATTATTCGTGTTTATCAAAACGAATTTAAATTAAATTTGATGATTTACAATAGTAAAAGTTACAATTGGCATATTTGTATTTGATAATTTGTATCGTGTATCAATTAGTATATCAAGTTTTCAATATTCCCATTTTAATTTGTTATTAAAATATGAAACAATATAATTTCAAAAAGTAAATCAGTACAAATCATATAATATAAAATTTTTTAAAGTTACATACTGTTACGGCAGAGCCTAACAAACTTTTATTTTATTTTTTTTAATTTTTTATTATTTTATTTTAAAGGAAATTTCAATTAAATATAAAATCGGAACAAAAAAAGGAACGAATTTAGAATATTTAGTTATTAAAATTTATAATGAAAATAATAAGTTTTAATAAATAATATTAAACAACAAACAATTGTACAAATAAGTGAAATAATTAAACGATATAGTAATAATGATAATTAATTTTAATAACGATAATAAAAATAATTATAGTAATAACTAATTGCAATAATCATGGCAATAATAAGTGAAATAATCAAAATAATAATTAATTATAATAATTTTAATAATAATTAAACAAAATAAGTTATAATAAAAAATAAATAAAATGATTATAACAATAATTTATTACAATAATTATAATAGAAATTAAGTAAAACAATAACTTATTTTAATATTTATAATAATAATTAACTAAATTAATTAGATTAATTATAATAATCATGATACTAAATAACAAAATATTATAAAATTGCAAGAAAAAAAGAACCAAATCATGTTAATCAAAAAACATTATTAAGCACACCATATTTTTAAAATTCAATGAGACAAGGAAAGTACAAAGAAAAAAAAAATAAAATAAGTTAAATATAAGACAATATATTAAATATAATTACAATTCAATAAATAAATTGTATTTAAAATAAAAAATAAACAAATAAAAAACAGTATCGCTACCCTAAACCATCGAAATAATATATTATGAACAAGTAATATTAAAAAAAAAAAATAAAATTGCCTAACACTATCTACTTTCTCACTAATTGAGAAAATTTTTAGGAGTTTAAAAAGTGTTACAAGTGTACCAAGAAAGTCAAAAGTTAACCTGTGAAAGCTATAGAAAAAAAACTATATAGAAAAAAAAGGACTATGTAACTCTATGTAAAAAAACTGAGAAAAAGGTGAACAAGGTTAATTCCTGATCACGCAAACTTTGACATAGAAAATTAGACATAAACAGAGAAAAGTATGATAGAAAAAGAATTAAAATAAAAACATACCCTTTTAAAATGTTTCCTAAGTTCTAGCACATAATTTATATAGCTCAAATGATAAGAAATTAACACTAGCAATGATGTAGACACACTTTTACTTATAATAATTATTAAACATTATTTACACTAATAAAAACTTTTGCACCCACTCCATAATCAATAAAGGATTACCATCCTATTTATCAAAATCATTTAAATAAGTTTTAATTATAAGAAAATCATTAAATTAATCCAATGGACGCACATCTTTTGTTATATAAATTCATAAATTTACAATGATAAACATACAAAACTTGTGAAATAAAATTCTAAAACACTGAACCAAACACTTTCACTCTCTTTTGTTAAATAAAAACATTATACTTCTATTTTTGTTACAATAAATAATTAAACAATATAGAATAACTTAGTAAATAATAAGAAATTTTAAAATTTTAAAAAATACACTTTTAAACAATGATATGGACCAAATATTCATGAAACTAAAGTTTAAATTAATTAATTAATTATCGCTAAATTAAAGAAAAAGGAAAATTCATTATGATTTTTCAAGAAAAAAAAAAAACGTATAAAAATTCCCCACTTGCCCATATACCCTGTATTAAAAAAATTGTATATAAAGGGAGGAAAAATCACGTGAAGGGCAATGAAAATTCCAATTCTTTCAAGAGCAGTCAAATTTCAAGTTTTGTCAATTTACAATTTTTACTCCATTACTGGATTTATCCTTCCTGAGGAAGCTACAGAAACCACTCACGAAGCACCAGGTGTATTACTGTACTCCAAGTCAAGATTGAAAGTAAGAAATAACAATTATTGTCTTTATATATATATATATATATTATATTCGGGCTTCATTGTTTTATTCTTTTTTTTTCTCTCGTTTCCTTTGCGTTCGAGAACATTTTTCGTATTCTTGATTAGAAAAAATAAAGAGGTTACCGGTCTAACCTCAACGCGTACACTTTTATTTTCTTTTAAATTTTCTTCTTTTCACCTTTGGTGGATTAGTTCTAAGGCTTTTGTTTCGAAACGAATCATCCCTCCGTCCCGGGCTAGTATGCAAAAGCATAGGTCAAAAAGGGAGGAATCTTTAATTGCAGTTAATTAAAATCATCGCGATTTTGTTTACGACTAGCTTCGACCTAACAATAGTAAAATCAGATATAGGTAAGACAAAACCATACAGAGGTATGCAAAATATAAACTCATTCAATAAGAAATTCTAATAAATAAATATGAAAAATTTAAATAGAAGAAAATGATTGACTACACATAAATTTTATTTTTTTGTGAGAACTAAATAAATAAATAAATATATTCATATATTATATATATAGTAAAATGAAATGTTTTCAGTTTTCTACTATAATTATAGTATATTTTTATCAGCTTCTCAATTAAGATTTAAAAAAAAATAGCATATTTTTGTTGTTTACAATATTTATGTTTAGTTATAATCATCTTAAATATGAAATTTTATGATTAAATATACCGTCGAATATATAAATTAATAATAAAGAAATATGGAAATCACAATATTTACATGTGATACTGATACAATGAGAAACTGTGATAACTCTGGCTATGGCTAGTACTATGAAACAAAAAAGTAAATTGTTTTTAAAAATGAGTTTTGAATTGATTCATGATGAAAAATATATTCTCTTAAACTTTAAATAATATGTTAAATATTTAAAAATTTCTATAGTTTAAAGCAAGTCATCAGATTTATTAAAAAAGATAGTCTATTGAAATATAATTTAGTTAGTTCAAATGCAAATAATACGAATGTCGTAGTTAGTGTAAAGAGAAGCACCAAGTTTATATGCAAAATTTAATTTAATTTTGAACTCGATCAAAAAATTCAAAATTATATGAATTTATAGATTGCGAATCAAATTTTTAATAATGATACAATTATTACATCAGACGAAGATTTTTTATTTATTCAATTTCGTAAAGAATAAAAGTAACGGTATTAAAGCAATTTTTTTAATATGAATTCGGAACAGTTTTAAATTTGATTAATTTTTTATAATTTAACTTTTGAAATGAAAATAAGGATTTGTGTATATATTATTATGTAAATAAAATTCTTTTCAAAAACGTAATAGCTAATTATATGCCTAATCATTCTACTAAATTTTTTTTTTTTAATTTTTCATGTACTTAAAATTTTGTTTAAAATCTATAAAATAAGGAATATAATTTTCCAAAGACAAGCATTTATAGTGCTATCGAATGCCAAGCGATTTTCGTGGATAGAATTGGTTATTTAAAATTTTTATTCCCTGACTAAGATACATATGGAATTGTTGGTAAAAACTTATATATTAGAATGAATAGTATCGAATAATCTTATGAATCCACGCACGTACACCATAATAAATATTTAATATCTACTTATGGAAAATAAATATGCAAATAGGGTCTAATTTACAATTTTGATAGATCTATTGATTCAATATAAACTTATAAAAATAGAAACATTCGTGTTATTTTTTTGAGGTTTTGCCTTTTTATACATAAAAAATATACAATGATAGTTTGATGCTTAAAATGTTGTATCCCATGTAAAGCAAGTATTTTTTTTTTCTTTTCCAATGTTGAAGAATATGAATGTGTATAAAAATAATATTTTGCGTGCACGTGTGTGCATCCGCGCGCGCATTAGGAACACGAGCACATTCCAGATCAAATCAACACATAAAGAATTAAAATTTATATAAACTTTAGATAATCCTTAGGTAAATATAATAAATAAATGAAATGGTCTAAAATAAAATTTAAATGGATAAATACTATAATGGATAAATACACACATTAAGAGGATTAAGAGCAACGCATAAAGTGTTTATGTTAAGATTTAGAATGTTACATATTTAATTTGTAACCATAGTTCTAAGAAAAATAGTTAACGTTCGATAGCATTTTAAAAGAAACCACTTTTAAAATTTTAAAAATCTGGCACGTTAATTATGTGAAAATAGGAAAGCTCAATAAATTTAAAATTAAAAATACAAATTTTAATTTCTACGACCACTGTTCAATGAGAGTTCTTACCTTATTTCTTATTTCTTAAAAATATGTTTGTTGAAAAAAAAAATCAAAAATAAATAGAAAAACATAAATGATAAATAATTATTTTATATCAAAAAGTAATTCTTATAATCATAAAATTTAATATATAATGCAAATAGAAGTTGTATCACTTTGATTCATGCTTGTATATATAGTTTTAAATTTACATAATACTGAGTAAATGATTGTATTGAGACTTTGAATCCTAAATATTCACTTGATCTTCGAAATCATTCGTTTTTATTTTTATGTATAACATTTACAATATAATATTTTTTATTCGATCAGATTATTTATCAAAAATATGAGCATAATTTTATGTATATTATGTTTATATTCATGTGAATGAGATATAATTATCAAATTATTGTTTTTATTATTTCTTTTTGTTTATTTATCTATTCTTAATATATTATGCTTTGTTTCAGTAATAAAAATTTCGTGACTAATTTGGTTAAAATTTTATAAACATTGTTAATAGTATTCCATTAACTCGTAAAATTTTTTTCCAGTTATATTATTATGTAAGACATAATTAATAATTAAAGTCGCAAGTAAGCTATACCATTTCAATTCTTAATGCTTTCAGTAAAAATGAGATAAATAATTGATATTATAACGTGAAATAAATCATTTTAAAGGTTTTAAGTTTTCCCATTTTAATATATATATATATTTTTATTCAAAATTATATATTTATCCATGAAATTATGTGAAGTATATAGAGAATTTAATGATTTTTTCTTCTAATGTAATGTATAAGGAATAAATGAGAATAAAAAATTATACATAATTGTATTACGAGTTGAAACGGTACTTAATAATTTTATATGTTTTACGCTGTAAAGATATATTCTTAAAAATATTTAAACAAAAAAAAATGTATAAATATTATTTTAAAAAACTAACCTTATCTTCAAAACAGTAATCTATGTAGTGGAATATAATTTAAAGGCTTTCTTGTGTATTCATTTATATTTATCTTAATTACTTTATTTATTAAAACCTAAGTATAATAAACAATTACTTTTTATATTTAAATATATATATTATATTTGAATTTGATTATACATGTTTCTAATTACTTATAAAATAGTATTATTGGTTTATTGGTTAGTTTTTTAAATAATTTTTTGTAAAATATTTCTATTTGTAATGTGTTAAATTAATTTTGAATAAATAAATATATTTACACTTGCAATTGTATAAATATTTTTAAAGCAATTTATAATACATCTAAACAATGAACATATAATTATTTCTGCTTTAAAATAAAAAACGGTTAATAAATTTCATTACATATTCATATTTAAAAATATTTTACATCATTTTTTTAAACTAAAATATTATCTTTAATTTAATTTTATTATTTTATTTTACAAGTGTTGTTGAAATTTTTAAAACAAATTTATATTGGTTTTTACGATTTATAAACAGTCGAACCATAAAAATAGTTTCTTATGTATGTAACTTGTCAAGTGTGGAATGCTTTTTGTGCAAGAAAACATTTCATTCACTAATGCTATTAGAATATTAATGCTGATAAAATTTATGTATTTAAGAATCTCGAATTATTGATGAGAATCTTCAATGAGTGGCCTTATGTAAATTTTTTCAATTTGATTAAATTATTATGAAACTGTTTATTTTAATAAATTATCGAATAAATTATTTTGCCATTGCTTACGCTAAAATAAAAAAGTTTTATTAATTTCGTTTACTAATTTAATTATTATTGTATAATTAATAAATTAGTCTAGTTTTTTAATGTACAACAATAAATTAACGCTATGAAGTTTCTTTCTAAAACAGACCGTGAAATTGGCCTAAATCGATTTGTCGGGCGTGAATAATAAAAGCATTATTAATTTTATTGCAGTAATGAAGTTTCGTAAATTATTTTACCACAGTTTAATTTTTATAATAAATGAGAGACTATTAGATTTATGAATTTAATCAAGTGATTTTTGTGATGTACATACATATATATTTTATCTATATATATATATATATATATATCCTTAACTATAAACATGCATATTATGTACATTATATTACTTGATAAACTTTCATTAAGCATAAACAAATGATAAAAAGTTATTTTTTATACATAATTATTTTCTACCAATTACTTGTAATTTTGAAGACTTCTGTTTAAACTGGAAATATTATATATTATTCATTTATTCATTTACGATTTTGGTTATTTTTAGTAAATGTTACAGCTATTAAACGGAATCGATCAATTTAGTTAAATTTGATACTCAGTTTTTTGCATATTGGATATTAAATTAATTTAAGAATTTAAAGCACATAATGACAATGAATATTCAATGTAATTAAATTGCAACAAGATGTAATTATTTTACAAAGGTTTCTTTTTAAATATAAAATATATGATTTTTAAATGATAAAAAAATATTTAATTGTTGCAAAACGTTTGATTGTGTTTGTTGTGTAGACCTACGATACTAAAAATCAATAATGACAATACTAACTTCGCTTTTATTAGGAATGGTAAATTGCAGAAGAGCTTCCTAAAATGAAGTAAATAAGTTTTTTTCTACATTTGTCTAAATGGAGTTATTGCACACATTGATGCAAAGATTTAGATTATTGGCAGAATATTTACTTCCGAATTGAAATCTGACTGGTATTTATGCAATACAAACATTTGTATCAGAAAAAGAGTGCAAGAGCTCTCAAGTGTAGACCATTAATTTTGCAAAAACAAAGAGCCCGCTTGAGAGTAAAAAAGCAAGAGGTTAACCGCAGCATAAAGATTGAAGAAAACGCGGACAATTCCGAAGTTTAATCCCGTTGAAATGTGGCCAAGGAGACGTCCCAATGAATCCGAGCACTACTTGCTCAAATTGCACCGTAGTTTTAAAATAAAAAGGCGGTAGCAGGGGTGAGATAAAAATCAACACTCACTTTTCATAAGTGGCGGTCCTCGCGTAAACATCTGCCTGGATGACGATCGTAGAGTCCCTCATGCTCGGCACCCGGGTCTTGATCACTTCAAATGCTGCCTGCGGGTCACCTCCTGGAGCAACACCAATTCCAAAAGCCGTCGAACTTCCATCACTCGCACACTATTCCGAAGGAGCTTTTCGAATTGCGCGCCCAGAAAGTTGTTAGTCGTTTTGCCGTGTACGTCAGCCGCTCGCGAAAGTCGCTGCACAACTCGCGCAGCACGGGATATTCCAGGACATTGTCACTTAGAACCGACAGAGACAGGGACAGAGAAAAATAGAGAGAGAGAGAGAGAGTTAGTTTGCGCGCGCAGCTCTTTCTCCTCGATTTTTCTTTCTCAGGTATTGTTCCCTCTTGGCTTTTCTCGACTCTCTTTTCCTCCAGAGCGATAATCTTAGCGTCACGGATTGCGAGGGAAAACTCTGGACCCTTCCTTTATTCCTTGGGTTCTCAATCCTATGAAGTCCTTTAGAGTTTTTCAAAGGATCTGAAAATGTGATTGCAATTGTTTTTGAATTGCACATGCAGTAGCGAATCTCATTGTACATTATTGTATACTTATTGTATTCCATATGAACTCAGTCATATTTTTCTATCATTTTTTTCTATCCACGGGCTCATAATAATCATTCGTTTTACTTTCAAATGCTATTATTCGTGCGTGAAACACATTCAATAACTATTCGATTGATGCGGAATATTTATTCTGTATGTTTTATATCATCAACAGTTTTGTATACTTTTCATGAAAACTTTTCGTAAATCTATTCTTGTCACTCGACTTATAAGTATAAATATTTAAGCATTTAATTGACTTGAAAATAATATCATATTCTTTAAAGTTACTTAAAAAAATATTTAAAAACTATCTATTGATAATCCAATTTTTTATTATTTTATTTACATAACTTGTAAATTAAAAAAATAAAATATTGATTCAATTATATAAAATTTTAAATATTTTATTCATTAATATTTTATTTAGAATGTATTTAAATCATTTAAAATTTTTTATTTCATTTCAATAATAGACGTTTTATAATAGAGATCGGCTTTTAATTTATTAATTGCTTTTATTGCAGAAGAAATTCATGCTTATTCATTCAATATCATAATTTGAATATTAGTCTTTTTCAATAATAATTTATATTTTGCAAAACAGATTTTTTTATCCTTTATTGAACTAAGGATCATCTTTCATTGAATAATGATTGAAAACACAGATGTCGTCACTAAAATAACTGTCGTCATATGACTTATTATAATAAATTTACATTAGTTTAAAAGTAAATATTAAAAAGGAAATTTAAAAAATTCTCATAAAATATAAGAATAATTGTGTTCGTGTAAGAATGATAATTTAGAATATAATAATTTTTATATTGGTATATTTGATTTAATTAAAAAAGTATTTGTTTCATCATCCATTTTTCAATGATGACAGATAACCCTGAAATTTACAGAGACTCAAATATAAAATATTTGAATCAATTCATTACTTTTTGTCTACAAGTTACTTCATCTTAATTCAAGGACTGTGAAATAATACTTTGAATACCAGGATTCATTTGTGTACCAAATAAGAAAGTCATAATTTAATTTAAAGAAAATATATTCATATAATTAAAGTAATTATATAATTAAAATAATACAATTTCTGTAATAGCTAGTATATTTATGCACACAATACTCTTCATAATTAATTACTTAAATATATAATAATATAAATCGAATGATAAGTTTCTTCTAATAAATTCTTATCTGTTACTTTAGCTTATGTTGATATATCGACACATCCTTCTATCGGTAATTTTAAATTATGAAATTATTTATGGACTCGCTATTAATATTGAAAACAATGATTAAAATCATATTCGAATTTGACATATCGACGAGACAAGTCGTGCTATAATTCTACATTCGAATATACTAAGAGGCCTGAAGAAGACAACGAAAGTTGATCGAAACGTTGCCTTAAAACACCATAAAAAAGTGTTTTCAATCTCACTTACACCCGTAAGAAACTTTAAAATTTTCAAAATAATGATTAAATTAATCTAAATTAATTATTTGAACTTATTGCACTAACTACTCAACATTACCTCAAGAAATTTATCGGAAAAATTCCAAGTATTTTTACTCGCAGGTGAACTTCGAGCAATTGGACAAATTTTTTCTCATAGAACAATACGTGTTTATCTCCAACGTCATCTTCGTGCCTCTTAAACGGAATAATTAGAGATTCGGAGCCTACGCTCGTATATATACACAACATATGAAATTTCCTTTCAAATCGAGCCAACGCGCATCATTTATAGTAACGGAATACTTCTTTGGAACGATATTTTTTTTATTTTTTTATGAGCCGTTCTCTTCGTTTGTCTTTTTGGACTGCAAGGATTTACGTCCATATGTTTGCAAACTTGCTTCATTTTTTCTTATGTACTTGATTAACCTGTGCAATCATAAGTTTCATTAGAGCACAATATGGTTTTTTCTAATTTTGGCATTATGATTTGGTTTATGAGTCTATTTAACTTAAGAGTTATTTAACGAATTAAGAAGATAAATAGTTTTTTAATTTCGTATAAATTTTATTGATTGGCAATAAATGTATTAATGAATGAGAAATTTTTGTAGTTCATGAGCAATTCAAATCGATCTTAATTACAATATTATTTGCACATAAATCGAGTTTTTGAAGACAAAAGATTTTAAATATAAAATATGTATATACCAAAATCAAAACAATTTTATTCATATGTACTTATTGTGTTACTATCAAAATTCAACAACGTTTGGCCTCTAAACATGAAATTTTATATAGTTTTATTTCTAAATATATACGAAAACTTAATAAAAAACTCGTATTTACAATCTTTTAATTTATTTATTATTAAATCTTGAAAACTAATTTTTAACGTTTTCACAATTATCTCTAATAATCCTAAACACAGATTTCTAATATATGGTCTTAAAATGTATGGTTAACAGCATTAATTATCTCCATTTGATCATTTATTTTTTATAGATATTGAATTGAAATTATTTATCCATGTAGCATATTTGAATTGTTTTTATATATGCATATAATCACCAACTAAAGTTTAGACTTAAAAGTACTGTTTTGAAATGTTTTTTTAAAAGAAATTTTATATCATAAAAATGTAATACGAAATGTAAAATTTAAAAAAAAAAACTAAAAATAATAAAAAACGATAAAACTTATAATATTTATAAAATATAATGTTTATTTTTATATATTATTATTATTATTATATAAATATAATATTTATATAATATAAGTTTTTTTTTCATTTTATTATAAATGAATATCAGTAATAATTATTTTTACAATTTTTTTGAATGAAATAATATATTTTGTTGATAAATGTATTTAACGTATCAACAGATAGTGGTATCATAAAATTAAAAAATGTATAGTAACTATAGTAACTATACATTTTTTAATTTTATGAGATATTTGTTTTGACCACTAGTTTTCATTTTTTTATATAATTTTGTACAAATTATTTTAACTCACTGAATCTGTATAAATTTAATTATAGTATAATTGACTTTAATCTTTATTAAATCTCATATTTAGTAATCTCAAGGAAAATATACTTGCATAAAGCTGAAGTTTTTAACGTGCAGTAATATACTACTCGACATATCTATTAATTTAGTTCATAAAAAGAATAATACTGGCTTGTTCTTTTTTTAAAAAAAAAAATTGCCTGCGCGTTCAAGAAATTAATGAAAAAGAGTGACGGTGATAAATAATAAAAAAAAACTGCGGTTGGTCATCAGATTCAAGTTATATTGATAAATTCGTATGTATTACTGATTAACTGATTAAATTTTTAACTTTAAATTTAAAAATTTAAAACATTATTATAAAATTATAAATTATTTTAATTATATGAAATTATAATGTTTAAAATATTATTGATTTATTGTTTTAACTCAAATCTACTATATGCAAAATAATGGCATTAATTTGCATTGCAACAAAGATGTAGCCCTTAAAGAATAACCACAATAAAAGGTGTTTCTATTCTATCTGTATCTCATATAATGAGAGTTTAACGTTTAAAGATTTATATTAATAATAGTTTTACCAGAATATTTTTTTAAAGAGAATATTTATAATTGTTCTTTGATTAATTGTGAGGTTTAAAATATCTTAGTGTATATTGATTCAAGATTTTTAAGATCATTTACAAGCAGTTAATGTTAATAGTAAGTTTTAACAATTTATATAATTCAGTAAAATAGAATATATTATGAAAGAAAGAGAGGTTGTGAAAATTGAGTTTACATGTTAGGAAAATTCTAATTTCAATCAATACTTGAATAAAATTTTATAAAAAATTAATTTTATTTATAATCACGTATATTTATATTTTATATATATGATATTAATAGATACTCTGTATCCGTAATAGTGACTTAAGCAATAAATAAAAAAATAAATCACTAGCTCATGATTATTTTTCCCGAAAAAATAAAACATTCACGTTTGAATTTTATTTGGGTGTTCCATCTAAATCACAAATCTGTTGATTTTTGCTTCTCTAGGAGCTTTTTTTCTTGTTCGGAAAGCTGTTCCCGTTTGTGCACGAAGCTCCAAATATCGCTGGCCAAAAGCTCCGGTTCCTCGAAAGCTGCAAAATGTCCACCTCGAGGTGGATGAGTGAACTGAATTATGTTCGGGTAGCGCCCACTTAATACCGTTTCTGACTGATATATCAACTCGTGAGGAAATTGGGCACAAGCAGTCGGAACTTCTACTGGAAAACTGTTGGGAAAAAGTTGACGTCAATATCAATATTATATTTTTAAATTTTTTAATGTATAGTATATTTAAAGTTAAGCATAAAATTTCAAAATAAACGTAAAATTAAACTGTAGTTTTCTAGTAATTATTTTACATTAGTAATAAAATTTCCATAATAATTATAATATAATTTTTAGTTTCTCATTTCAATGTATAAAAAATTGAATTATTTGATTTAATTTATAGTGTTTGAGAAGAGTCTTGCCATTTTATTAATGTCCAAGTATTTCAAATATTTATATTTCTCATAATTATATCTATGTTTTTGTTCATCTGAAGACTTGTTTATCTGAATTAATGGCTGTATATATGCCTGTATAATTTCAGTATTAAAATTTGAATAATAAGCGTGTAACTCACGTATTGTATTTTCCATAATTTTTGTTGAAGGTCTCAGCATATAACCGCTGACTGCTCGTGATGGATCCCGTAACCCAATAAACCATAATATTGTCGAGTAACTCATCTAATGTAAACTTATCAAGTAGACCTCCATCATCTCGATTGATATAATTGTAATTCGTCCATGAACTGAACTTCTCAAGAATATACGCAGCGAGACCAGCAGGTGAATCCGTAAGTCCGACACCTTTATAAATCAATGATATAGTTTTAGTTAAATTTCATGAATATTTACCTACAATTATACTTAGAAAATATAGGTTGCATATCTTTTCGATTCGTGGTCTAATTTAAAGTCATTATTTTTCTTTATATTATTCAATTCAATATGTCGCAGAATTACGCGGAATATACGGAGTTTATGTATTTATAATATATACTGAAAGAAAAATAATAATAGTAATTCTGATTTTATAATTTTTTGTATGCTATTTCATGCAATAATTGAATTATACTTTTACTATGCACAATTAATTTTTTAAAAAGTACATATTATATTACAGTATAATAAATGTTTTATGATACAATATGTACTTTAATATTAAAAAATTTGAAATATTCTCTTAATCAGAAGATTCCAATAAACACAAATTGATAATTTAATTTTTCTTGATATGAAATTTAAAAATGAAATTTTATAAATTGAAAATTTTGAGCCAGATGATATTTATTCTTAGTAAATCATAAAAAACATTTAAATAGTTATTTTGGCATTCTAAACAATATTTTTTATATATTATATCTTCCAGTATTATTTGTTTATAATTTTATTTATTGATGAAAAATAAAATACAATTTTAATTTATGTTTAGTTAGTATAAATTTGTTATTTTGATTATTACTGAAAAAAGTATAAAGATTATTTTTAATATAATAATTATGAACATACCAATTGTATCTGGTTTCGTTGCCTGAACGTGCAAATAACCCGTTTCGGTTATTATTTTTGAAAAATGATATGACAAGGGATACATTTTCGAATGGTGTTCACTATTTACAATTAGAGAAGGAAAAACAGTACCAAATAATGTTAAAAAGGTACTCTTAGCAGTTTCAGCACAGCACATATTCAAATGTGCCCCTATTACGCTGTAATTATTAAAAACTGAATTAAGTAAGACTGAAACAATTTATTATTTCATAAGTGCTTAAAACTTACGATTCCGGATATAATAAAGCCATGCTTGTGGTGATTAGACTCCCCCAATCACCGCCTTGTGTATAGAATTTTTCGTAACCAAGTCTTGACATTAAATTTTTTAAAACAACTGCCATCTGTAACAAAAAAAATTTCACAATATTATAATGTATAGTAAAAAAAATTATATTTTTTATTACAAATAATAATTGATTTTTGTACACACACACACAAAAACACGCACAAGCACACACAAGCACACACACACACACACATATATTTAAAATAAATAAACATTTTTAATGACAAATTTTTATATTTTTTCTGCACAAATTAATTTATATAATTAATATATAAAAATTATTATATGTAGTATTTATAAATAATTATAATTTATGAATTCTTACGTATTTTTTAGGAATACAGAATATTATAAATATTTTAAATTGAGATCACAAAAAATCAGAAATTTATGAATTTGTATGCTATTTATATTTCAAAAACAAAATTGACTAATTTAATGAATATAAATATAAATAAATATAAAATTATTTTCATATTTTTATTTCATAAGAATTTTATTTTATTTTTAATTACGTTGAAGTATTTGGAATATTTACTATTGATTTTCTAATTATTTTAAAACATATATTTTTGTTTGTAATTTCTCAATTATTCTCCCTTTTTAATTATCAATTTCTTAATAAATATAAAGTATTGCAAGAAACTTTTCCATATATTAATTAACTTTTCCATAATTAATTAATTGCATATATGTATTAATTTTAATTTTTCGAATTATTTGGATAATAAGATTTTAGTTAAAAATATAGAGTAAAATTAATTACTATAAAAATGCATAACTAAATGAATTAAAGCAATTAAATAATTTGGAAAGATAGGTTACATCAATTTATTGTATTCAGAAAATTAAATTTAAACAAAAACGAGCATAAATAATTTTCATTACAATCCAAATAAATTATGTGTATAAGAATATAAATAAGGATTCAAGTAAGTAATATAATTGAAATAAATTTCGATATATTTGAGTGGTATATGTATTTTACGTGATGTAAACACGAGTTATACTTATTATTCAGAATTAAATACATCCACTAATACAGCATCAAGTAGACATAAGAAGTGTTTTTATTAGTTTTAAAGTTCTCATTTAGACATAAATAAGCATTGCTTTTTCATTACATTTATTTTACATCCAAAGCAAAAACCAAAATGTGTTGTTTAAAATATACTAAAAAATTACTTAGTAAACGTAAGTGGAAATGTGCATAAACCGGAACGAACGAACGTTGATTATATGGGCGGATGAACTGGACTCTAAAACGGTTTAAAAGCTGATGTACCTCTGCGTATCCCAAACCGGGTTTGCTCGTCGCCGAGGAGAACCCATACCCGGGTAGAGAAGGGAGCACCAGTTCGAACACAAAATCATTGCCTGAACGGAGGGTCGTCAACATGGGGATGATCTTCTGGAACTCGACTACCGATCCTGGCCACCCGTGGACCATCAGCAACGGCAGCACGCGCACATTCCGATCTTTGGGCAACGTGGGCTTCACGTGATAAAAGTGGATGTCCAAGCCTGAAATAATTGAAATAATTAAAATAATTGAATAATTGATGAGCACCGCGTCTGATTGACTTCTAGTTCTGTTGCTTGTAATGCATCGCGTACTTTTTGTATTCAGATTTTAATAAGAAACTGATAATACACGAATAACAATATCTGCACAAAAAGTTCAAAAAGTGTGAGGACAAATCATTAATTGTAATTGAAACAATTACATAAAATGTAATATATTTCAAATTTGTATCTTTATTTCATGGAACATGAATTAGTTGCGGGTTCTTTTAAACTCTTTTAATTCATTTTATTTACTTATACTTCAATTTTGTATTTTTCACAATATTGGTAAATACATTCTTGTGTTATTGATCAGCAAAATTATCTTAATTATTAAACTGAATGGTTCTTTTCTTTCGATAATTTAAAATTTTTGTATTGAATATATTTTTTCAGCATCCGCGGTTTCAGAGACTATAATCCTACGAGTAAAAAATCCATAAACGTCACTGCCCTGAATATTTAAAGCGCTGTTATAATAAAAATTTGTAATAACGGTTGAGGTATAGGTACAATTTATTTATCATAAATTGTATGTTTCATTGCAGAGTTAAGGAAATTAGGACTTATTCAATCTTTAAAAATGAATTACCTTGAATTATAGTTTTGAATTGAGGATATTTATTTAACAAAACTTGTCTCTGATTCCAATTATATTTTTCTCTCCAGTAGTTCAAAATTGTTTTTAAGTAAGTTGTTGAGATACCGTAATTCCAACCTACATCCTGTAGTGGCGATAGTAAAGTTTTTGATCTATCCAACCGTATATTTAAATCATCTATAATCTGGAAAATGAAGGCTGATTTAAGTTTATGAATATTATAACACTATTAAAAAATTACAAAATAGATCAATTTATAAGTTGAAATAACTCATACCATTTGATACTTATTAAATTGAAAGATTATTTAATTATAAGAAATATATTTACTTCTAAAGGTATAAAATTATTTCTTTTAAATACAATATTATTTAATTATGTTTAAGGTTTTAATACAAATTTATTACTTTCCGTATATTCAATGAAATACCTCTTTTGAAACAGAAATTTTAAATGGCTTGATTTTTTTTGGATCGAGTACTGGTTTACCTGGACCCCAATATTCGTCAGATAATTTCGGAACTTCTACCGGTGACTGAAATCTATGTAACAAAAAAAAACTTTAAATATTTAATTCAGAATTACTTTTCAATTTAAAAAACATTTTTTTATCCTTATACAATAATATTATTAATCTTGTATTTTTGCACATAATTCTTTGTGCAAATTTTTTTTATATTATAAAAATAAAAAGTTGCAAAATAATTATGGAAATTACAAATTAAGATGAATGATTTTAACACTTCAATGATTTATTTATAGGTAAGTATTTTTGAATCTTAGGTAACATTTAATTTTTTACTGCTTGACTTATATTAATGAAGATTTAGTAGTTTCATATACTCCATTTCTTCATATTATATTTAAAAAATATTATTTCAAAGTAAAATGAGATGAATAAATTGAAATTTAATTAAATATTCGAGAAGCATTTTTAAAGTGATATTTAGGTAGTAGAAATATGTATTTTATCAGTCGTATAATGAAAGGTTATTTTTTTTTTTAAACATCTCATCTCAACATATAGATTGAATATACTAAAAAATTTGAATGTATTATTAATTAAATTTTATAAATAACGGACAAATTTACTCTTTAATTGAAATAAATTACTAGAATTTAATTCTTATAAATAAAAGAATAATATAATGAATATAAGGCGACGAGAATTTCTGAAGTTATCAATTTAAGTAATTTTTAATAATTATAATTTTTGATACAGTAAAATAATTACGATGTATTTTGGAAACTTTTATAGTGGCATATTTTTAATTATAGCTATTAATCCTGAATAAATAATTCAAAAATTGAAAATACACGAGTAGTCTGAATTTTTAAATTTTTCTCATTTCAAATGGGTAGATTTTTTCCTACATCAATAAAATTTATTAAAGAATATAGTAAAAATGGAATATATTGAAATTTTTGCATAATTTTATATGCGATTTTAATATTTTACATATAACTGTATTTTATTCCATTTAGAAAACAACGGTGAAATTGTTCCAATACTAATGACAAAAAATGAGATATTTTTTATGAAAAATGTTAAGACATACAAATATTCAGGCAAAAAAGTAAGATTATATTGTGATTATGCTTAGAAAATATCCAATTAAACTAAATAGATTAAATATATACCGTTTTATCCGTTGTTATTTTATATTACTTATTATGAATTAAAGTAACTTCCTAAAAATTTTTTCGTTATTTAATTATCTTAATTATATGCATATATTTAAAATATTATGTGTAATAACTGTAAAATGTAAAAATTCATAAATTTATATAATTATTACTGAAGTAAATATAAAGTTTTTCTGAAAAATAAATTATGTTTCTTAAACAACTAACACGTATTAAAATTTTTAAAAATTTCCAATACTTATTCTTCAAAATATTACTTTAAACTTCAGAATTAATTAAAAGAATGTTTTTGAAAATATTTTCAAATTAATTGAAATAAATAAATAAATTATTTCATTTATTAAAAAAGAAAATATATTTACGTAATTCATCAGTATAACTCATGCTATGACATTTTACAAATAATTGCTTCTTAATTTTTCAACATTATATAACAATTTAGACTTATTTTTTTCTATTTTATAAATCTATTTTATAAATGGGGAGAAACTCTTTAAATACAATTTAATTAAGTTAAATTTAAATTTTAGGTAAGTTTTTAATATACAGTACTTTTTGTTGAAAATTTTTGATTTTTATGCCGACAAAAATTAATTATTTATGAAAATGAAAAATTTAGGTTCAACTATTGCTATTTCATATCAAATTAATTTCTAGTTTTTACTAAAACTTTTTTTCAAAATGATAATTATGTAAGATTTTTAAATTAAAGACTTTCTAAAATATCAAATTCAATTAAATATTGTGATATATGATATTTTTGTATTCTTTTAACATAAATTATTTCCTGTATTAAAAAAGATAAAATGTTATTATTTTTTAATATTCGAAGAATTTATATGAACAAAAAATATTCTGATAATATAATTAAGATAGTTACATAATATTAATAATGTAGAATTTTGAAAAATCAATAGAGTAATACAGAACTGACTTAGTTTTTGAAAATTAGTTAAAATCCTTATTTAGTTTTAATATATTTGATAAATTAATAAGATAATTACTTTTGTTACTTGAATTTGAAAATGAGTACTATAAGTATTTTTTGTAAATTGATTAATTTAGTAATAATTAGTTCTTATTGCTCAATTTACGTTATGTAAATATAGAATAATATAAATGATCATGAATTAGGTTTATTATTTAATATTATATAACATAATTCTATATTATAATAATTAAATCTTTATTCAAATTAATTCATATAAAATATATTATGAATCCAATCTGTAATTTTAGGTTTGATAAAATATTAAATACCACTAAAAATCATAGTCAGTATGTTTGAAATCATAAACTATGAAAAAATGTTATTTTTTTAATTACCAATTGAATATTATTTACTTAATTATTTCATTTTTTTTAATATTATCTAATATTTTTAAAAATTATCTGATATTTTGTATGTAAAAAAAAATCATTGTTATTTAAAAATTTTATTATCAATTATCAAATCTTAGATATATTTATAAATAATTTTATTTGGGTGCGAATATTTTCTTTTGATAACATTTATGTTTTTATATAATAATTGTATAAATTAATTTTTTTTAAAATATTATGTACTAATAAAAATTAAAATTTTCAATGGTTTTTAGAAGAAATTTTTTTTTAAATTCAATGAGAAAAAGTGTATTCTCTATTGTGTAATATTTTTTTTCTAATTACAATTGTAATTACGTACTTGTAATTAAAGATACTTTTGAATTGAAACTATATTTTTAAGATATTTTTGAATCTTTATTATTTGTAGATTTCTGTTAATGAAATTATTAATTCAAAATTTATTATACAAATCATATTACAATGTTTAAAAGATCTGGTTCCGTGTATCTTTAAAGGAAATATTTTTTATTAAATAATGTATTTCATATATAATATAATATTGAAATTAAATTGTTACTTTTTAAAATAAAATGTCTGTATTTAATATTGAATTGTTTAAAAGAGTCTAAATTATGTATTTTGAATAAATTTGTAAATAATATTTTATTTTAAACTATATTATCTATTAAATATTAAATATATTATGCGTTTAAAATAAATCTTTTTGATGATTCATTTATTAAATTTGAATTGATCAGTATTAAAGAAGATATTATTAAAATACTCTTTGTCAATGATAAGACTTATTTTATTTTATTTTATTAAAAATTTCTTTGTAGGATTTATATTATCTTATATTTAGAATAATAATTATCATTGAACATTAATAGCCTTTTTAATTGAATACATAATTGTAATAGTTATAAATATATGGTGTTTTCGAAATTTTAAATTTAGGTTTATCCTTTATTCACCAAATACATTTGCAATGCAAATGTGAATAAATGCACGAATTAGTAGCAAATGACTTGTTTAGTTTTAAAAAAGGCCATTTTTATAGATATGATTATTGAAATTTTTCAAGAAAAGTGTAAAAACAATAGTTACAAAATAAATAATGATTACTTTAAAAGAAATGATTATATTTGTACGGGTAAAGTTTGTTTGGTAACATCAAATGAGCTATAATTTTAACTATTTCGATAATTATATAAAAATTTATTCCATATAAATTTTATTGTTATTTTTACTTTAAAGTAATGTTGGATAATGTTATTGGGATACGCTTTAGATTTAATGAGAGATACCAAAAGGTCGAATGCCGCTGTATTTAATAAAAAAAATCACTTTTTTACAATATATAACATTAAAAGAATCACTTTGAGATAAATCTCGAGTGCTCTTTTTAATGTTACATACTTAAAGTATAGTTAACGAATTGATTAGATTTTTCGTTCAAAATTTGGCCAATTGATCCTCATGATGAGCAAAGAATAAAGAAGAGCGGTCGAGTGCGAAGTTGTGGACGCACCGAAGCTAAATGTGCGAGAGAAGGGGGAGAGAAAGAGAGTAATTTGGGCGTTTAGACATGGAGATGTAGAGAAGTGAGTACCTGTAGTGCCAGTTAATGGCCAAGAGCGCCAGGATGAGCACGGAGAGGCCCTTCCACATCCTCGGACACCGGTTGTCGGCTCAGTTGTCCTAGTCGCGACTGAGACCGAGACCGAGTCCGTGACTGAGACTGAGACTGAGACTGAGACTGAGACTGAGACTGAACTCGAACTCGAACTCGAACTCGAATTCCGATTCCGGTTGGTCCCGCGCGAGTACATCGACTGACTCGCACTCGCTCGGCTCTGTGCCACCACTTCTCTCTTGCCAACTTGGTCTTCTTTCTCCCCAGACACCCGTTATTCTTCCTCAGGATGGGAGTGGGTGATGGCGAGCCGAGCGAAGGTGCACACAACTTCTCGAGCCTCGGCCGACGTATGGACTTGCTCCAACGACTCCAAATCCCTCTTGGTCGAGCTTCAAACGACTTGGTGCGATCGCTAGACCGGATGGATGAATATCCGAACCTCAGCCCATCCTCAATTACCCGTTATGATTCGTCGCGTCACGAGCGATTGAATCATATTTTACAAAAACTCAATCTATCACACATTTACTTGTAGAGGCAAATGCCAATCGAAATCTGCCAATCATGAAAGTATACAAATTTTTCTAAAAACAAAATTTATTCAACACGTTAACCTCATGTTCAGGAATATTATGGAATGTTATATAAATTAGTTATATAAATGACCGCTCATCTGCGCTAAAATTATCTATCGTTTTTAATTCTATAATAATTATTTTGTTTGGACGAATGTCCTTGTAAAAAGAATACGTAATTTATATATTCTTGAAATAAAATGTTTCTTTAGCTAATATAACTATTGATCATACATTGTAAGCCAGAATATTACACTGTACAATCATACAACTTCTTCAAAAATAATTGATTACAAGTTCATAATAAATATGCACTTTATGAACTACTCTTTTCGTCATTAATGTACACTTAACTATTAAAATTAATTAGCTACAATTTAAAAATATAAATTAATTAAATAATAACAGGGAATATAAAATGAACCAAATAATTTAATTACATGTTCTTATTTGTTTTTATAATTATAATACAATATATTATTTAAACATTTTTTTGATACTGTATATATATAAAATAACTATGAGTGGTGATATTTCTTTGTTATATAACAACTAATCACAATATTTGAGTACATATAATATCAGTATTAAAAATTTATTAAGGACAATAATGATTATCATTAATTAATTTTATGCTAATATTATACTTATTTTAATATTATTTGTTGGTTATCTTATAAGAACATTATATGTAAATTCTATAATATCTAATATACATGATGTTTTTAATACATGCATATCAGTTTTGATCTACTTAATTAAATTAGATTAAATTTATTGTAATTGTCAAGATTACCAATACGTTTCATGAAATATCCTAAATACATCACATAAATGATTAAAATTAAATTTTTATAACTATATCATATATTTAATGAACTTCTAAAGCGTGAATTTTATTCAATAATATTTATTTAAATGACACTTATTTTTCACTTATGAAGAAAATTCAAAAGTTATTACAATAATTGCTCACCCATGGTAAGTCTCTGATTAATAATTTTACAAACAGTATGTCTGCTTCACTGCATTCTGTCACTTTATAGAACATAATTCATAAATTATTATTGAGTTAAAAAATACCGCGAAAAGCTTTAAGTAAACATAGTTTTAAATAATATTCTTAAATTTATGTTTTTCGTCTTTCATAATTAGTATATGTAAAAAATAATAACAGTATGGGTTTATCAATATTGATTAATGAATATGATTATTTAAAATTAAAATTGAAAATAAAAATGATATGTATTTAACTTTTAATATTCGTATAATTTAATTTATAAAATTTTTTCTTATAAAAATATTTGGAATATTCTAAATAAACATTTATTAATATTTATATTGAATGATGTTATTTTTCATTTTATATGTCATTTTTATTTATTTTTTGCAATTTTCTTTTTTTGTCTTGAGTAGCATTTGAATAATTTTTCCAGACTTTTAGATAATTTGAAATATGAAATTAATGAATGTTTTAATTAAATTTTAATAAATTATTGTTTTTCATCGAAACTTAAATAATTTTGATTATTCATCGTATGTTTACAAATTATTTTTTGTATATTTTTTTATTTTAATAATACCCTTTTTAGCTAAGGTTTTTGACAATAGAAAAAGTGTATGACCTAATAATAGTTAGTCGTTAATATTTAAAATTTTAATATTTAAAACCAAAAAGAAAGAGAAGAAATTATGCATTAGAAATAATAAATTATTAAATTTAATGTTTATTTACTTTCTATAATCGTTAAAAAATGTGAATATTCAATCATAATTTATTTTTTGTTATATTATGTATTTTATTTTTCAATTTATATAAAAAACTGTTTTCGAAAAATAAATTATTATTTATAATATATATATATATATTAGACATATTAATTTAATATTGCAATATTAAACTATAACATTTGGTACAATTATTGAGTCAATTAAAGTGTCAACTTTTATAATGAAAACATGTATATAAAACGTATCATACTTACCAATAAATGAATTATTAGGAATAGTTATATAATTGATAATTGATTTTAATGTTCCGAGTGAGATGACACTTTTTTTTACAATAAAATACTAATTATTGAAATACTTTTTGAATTGTATTAGACTGGAATTCATCTTGATAATATCAATTTCTTTAATTACATTTGTGTTGAGGTTTGAATGAAAAATGACTTGAAATATTAAAATCAGGTTCAATTATTTAAATTCTCCAGTATTATGAATTCTAGATTCGAAGGATTTTTCAACTTTTATATATTTCAAGCTCTTTTCAGAAAATTTATAAATAATACGAGGAAATTTAAGATTTCCACGTGCTTGTATATAAGTAATATATATAAATAAATACTATGAATTATACAAGGAATTGAATTACATTTTGAATACAAGTCTTAATAATTTTAATCTTATTATTTTTAATCTTTTTTTCACATAATTGATTATCATAATTCCATATAAAGTATTCAAGAGGATTTAAAATTAAATATACAAGTAAGCCAATATTCATGTCAATGTAATGATAGCGTAAATAAGAAAAAAAAATACATACCACGATGTTAATATCAGTAATTTTATATATGTTATATTTTTTTTGTAACTAATTAAAAAATATAAATATTTCTCCAAACTTTAACAATAAAATACTATTTTAATTTATGTGTGAAATCATTTTTATATCTTTTAATTTCAAATTTCTTACTTAAAAATAAAATAATAATCTATAATTTAAAAATCAAAGAAATATCTACCATCCTTTACATTCATATGTATAATTTATAAGGTAAAAATAAGGAAATATTTTTTTTATTTCATATAATTACAATTTAACAATACAAATTATAAATTATTTTTTTTATTTTTAGCAGATGTATATTATACAATCTTCAACACAAAAAGAAAAAATTAACAATTTGAATACCTTACGACAAATGTAGAAGTTCGTTATTTAGTTTGGTTAATAATTAAGATTTTAATTATTAATTTCTAAACAATGTTTCGGTATTTCTACACCATAATCTACCTACTAACAAAACATAGTGTTTCAGAATTTTATGTGATATTCATTAAAGTCAATACGTGAAATCGTTTGAAATGACATAATTTTCGAGACTTTTAAATAAAAATGTAGAGATGTTCAGTAGCAACTTTTTTTATGTCGTAGAATTTCAGCCATTTCAATCATTAGCGGTACTGAGGTCCAAATATCATCTGCGAGAAGTTCGGGTTCCTCCATCGCAGCGAAATGCCCACCGCGACTCATCTTCGTCACCCTGACAAGATTAACGTAACGATCCCGTATCACTTCATCCGGTTGATTAATTATTTCGTGAGGAAATTGGACACAAGCACTGGGTACCTTAACTGGTATGCTGAAAAATCAATTAAATTAGTAACCATTAGCATTTTTGCAAAACTAGTATGTCTGGAAATAAAAAATTGTTATCAAACTAGTATTTTATTCTATGAAATCTGTACATGGAAAAGATAAATTTTCATCATATTGCTTTAAATCATTCTAAAAATAAAACTAAGTGAAAACAGTTAAATCAATGTAAAATTTCATTTTAATTAAAATTCGTGTCTATTTCTGTGGATTAGAGTAAAACTTTGTTAAGTAGATACTTGTAATTGGTGTAAAAAATAATGTACTGGTAAATACTTGATGATTTATTCAACAGTTTCTGTTAAATCAAGATTTTTTTTGAGACTCACCTATCCATTCGTAATTTAAAAGCTTTTAGATTTGTTGATTCCGCGTATATTCGCATTGCACTGCTAGCTTTGTTTGGTACCCAATACATCATAAGATTGTCGATCAATTCCTCCATGGTATACGATTTTAATAAATTTCCATCATTACTATATTTGTTATTGTATTTTGTAGCGAATGCAAACTTTTCTATAATATAACTAGCCAAACCTGCCGGTGAATCAGTAAAAGCATTTCCTGTGAAGGTATAAAATACATGAATTTTTTTACACTTATTTATAATTATGTATCATTAATCTATTACGCAAAAAATTTTAATTTAAAATAATGAAATAATTCTTTTAGATATTATAAATGGAAGTTTTTAAAAAAATTATTGAATAGAAGTGTAAAGGAATAATTTTTTAAATATGAAATAAATAATGTATGCTACTAAGACTAAAAATATATGTACTTTTACTTTCGTACTAATAAAAAAAAAAATGTATTATGAAGGGATGACATGATTCATAAAAAATTGCTAATTGTTTTAATATTTAAATATTATATCAATTAATTTAAAAAATAAATAAATTAATAAATATGAATTGCTCTATTTTAATTCAAAGGACGAGGAAAAATATTTTTCAATTTAATAATTTTTATTCAAAGTTTCGTTGATGATATAACTTAGTGAATAATTATAATGTAGTTATCCATAATATTAATGTTAATAATAATTTGATATTTCATCAGTCTTCAATTTCGATTTATGTTCAAATAATTCTGATATGTGAGAGTTTTTTTTTATCTGTCATTACTAGTTATGTTTGAAAATTTTTTAATTAAAAATGGATTCATATAAAGAATAGGTGTGGTGGAGAAAATAAGATAGTTCCTAGTGTAAACAAGTGATCAAGTCCATATTTATTAATATTTTTCATACTAAATCGTTTAAAATTAATTATTAGCATAATGCAATAAGTTACATAAGTAGATAATGGAATATTTCTCATCAGTGTTTTAAAATATATACTACAAGTATCCATCAACCTTTAATAGAATAGCTGAATTGTATAGACAGACAAATAACAAATTTAATTTTTGTCCATAATACAATTATTAAGTCTCAAATTAACCAATTAAGTTAAAAGATACAAAGTGAATCTATTTTAATGAAAAATGTAAGAAATAGCTGTTTTTTGAGATTTTAATAACTGACTTACAATTGCCTAACACAATATTGCTCATCCACTTAAGCCAAAACAATGCCCTAATACATGGATTGAAAAAATTATATTGGAAAATTCTGTAGAGAACGCTGACGCTTTTTGAAGTGAGTGCATTATACAAAGTTCCATCCACCTTCTAAGTATATAATTCCATTTTAAATGGAAAAATAATTTTAATAATATTAAATTTATCGACAATCTCCTATTTAATACATGTCGTTTGAGATAAAAAAAATTAAAATTTCTATTATTTAATTAGATATATGTCTTTCTTTTCTTAAAGATGGTCTTAAACTTAGCTGAGCACCACATTAAAACTAAGAGTTTAATGATATTAACAATATAATTTTTAAATCAACACAAGCTAAGGAAGGAAGTTACCAACTCGCTCAATAAATATTTTCCCAAAAAATTCTGTACTTTTATTAATTTTAACAAATATTTCTTTATCATATATGCTGAACTTAAATTGATACAGTTCTCATTGACAAAAAAAAGTTAGTAAAAACTCTCGCGTTTTTTTTTAATCAATTAACGTTAATATCTTTTTTCTATTTCTAATTAAATATTTAATGAGATATATTTCAATATTGTATTATAAAAAATTGTTTTTTTTATTTGTCAAAATATTATTCAAGGAAAATTAATTCCATGATAAGAGTAGTTGAATTATAATTCTGGATTAAAATATTAAAATTTTAAATAATGAAAGAAAAAAAAATTGAAATTAAAATTTAAAGAAAGAGTGAGTGAGAGAGAAAAGGGAAGGGTTGGGCGAAAAAGTAAACGGAATAATTCATAAATATTAATAATAATTCGGTTTGATAAAATAATCATGTTTAGATATTTACTATATTTTAATTTAAGATTAAAAGTTTTATGATATAAGCGTTATATATCGATTCTATACTAATTATGAAAATTACTGTTACCTGCTTCAAATTTATAAAGTCTGTATTAGACATAATAAAAAATTTGTAATAAAATAATTAATAAAAATAAAATTTAGCATAATTGAATCATATGAATATAAAATTGGTGTTTACCAATAGTGTCTGGCCTCGTTGCTTGTATATGATAATAACCGGTTTCTTCGATTAAAATAGATAGTTGCTGAAAAAGTGGTAGCATCATTTCCCGTTCCTTTTCCGTCGTCAACCATGGAATTAAATTATACACTGCATGTTTTATAAGGGAAGATGGATTTACGCTCATGCATAAGTTCGAGTGCAATCCTATGACACTGAAAGTGAATCGAATTGTAATATTTCAATATGATTACTATGAAGGTACGGCGCTGAAATAATATACCTGAGAGTTTATTTTGAAAAAAATGAATAAAATTGGTTAGTTATTGATATTTAACAATATGTTAAATTTTAGCGATTTGAAAATTTGTTTGTTTTAATTACAATATTATGTCTATTATCAAAGTTATAAAAATATTTTAATAAAAATATTTCTTTTATAAATTTAGCAGTAACTCATTTTCTAGTTGTCTGGTATCCAAATAATAAATTTAAATTTCATTTATGCAATATTAAATTTATAAATTAATTAGTTTTACTTTTACATTTTTCTATAGAAAATTAAAAAATCATGTATTTAAAAAAATAATAAAAATTTCTAAAAATTATATATTTATTACTTACAGTTTAACCAAGATTTCTTATTATAGGTACATTTTTTACTACCCCATTAAATTATTATTTGTTTAATGAACATTTACATCAATCAACCACACAAATAGTACTTTTAAAAATGTTAAATGTATAAGCAATTATATTTTAAATACCTTAAAACCATTTTCGTTCTTTCGAAAAAATTCAAAATATTATTTCATATTTTTGGTTTGTGAACTAAAATGGGCGTTTTTAAATAAATGCGAGTAGGTGTTCGCTGAAAATTAAGTAGCTTAAACAAACTCACTGTTCCGGATAGACACTAGACATGTAACTAGTAACCATAGAACCCCAGTCTCCACCATGGACATAGTACTTTTCGTATCCTAGTCTAAGCATCAAATTTTTCAAGACATGACTCATTTGTAAAGCACCTAGTCCAGGTTTTGCAGCAGCACTAGAGAATCCAAAACCTGGTAAAGAAGGTGCTATCACCTCAAAAACGTAATCCACATTTGCTCGGGGAGTTATCAATAAAGGTATAATTTTGTAGAATTCGACTGTGGAACCTGGCCAACCGTGAACCATCAGCAGAGGTAGAACCTGTAATTCCCGATCCTTTGGAAGATTTGGTTTCACGTGGATAAAGTGGATATCCAAACCTAATGAACAGTGTAAAAGCATTGCCACGTGCATTTGCTTTTCTATTGAGTGTGCACGAATTTTCCAAAGCTCATTTTTTTGTAATATTTATGATCTGATCTTTAATACAATAACACAGCTTTTACAATGGAAATCATGATAAAATAGAAAAGTGTTTTTCTTGCTAGAAAAAGTTTATTGTCATATTTATTTATACAAATATCACTTAAAAAGTATGGCACTACAAATTTGACTCATTTTCAGAAACCTGCAATTATATTATATGCATATTTAAGAAATTTACCTTTGAAAATAAGACTTTATGAATAAAATATTTCGAGTAAAATGTAAAGATAGAAAAGATAGCATTCGTTTGTTGTTTTGTTACCTGTTAAATGAAGAATACTTCACAACACTCTTTAAAAATTAATTTCAATATTTTCTCATTATTATACAATTTATCGAAAGATATTTATTGCTTGACAACTTCAAATATTACGTATTGAATTTATATTTAATAAATATGACTTAAGTATATAATATGTATTTATAAGAAATTTTAAAATAATAATCCTTTTCAATAATTTATACAGATTTTTTTTCATTCGTATTTCATAATTAACATATGTTAAAGAAACATTATAATTTTATTTAATATTAAAATTTATTGAAAATTCATTAATTTTCATGTTTTGATCAAAGTAACAAAAATTTTTAAATCTTACTGTAATAAAATTCATCAGAAAATTGATACATTAAATTCCTTTTATAAATATTATTAATACTTTAGAAAAATCAATTACCTTGTATAGTAGTTGTAAATTGAGGATACTTATTAAGGTGTTCTTCTTGCTTTTTAAAATCATATTTATTCAACCAAAAGTCGAGGAATGTCGGCATATATTCACCACTGACACCATATGTCCAACCAGTATTTTCAAGAGAAGATTGCATTTTCCGTGTATTTTTCAAACGGCCTTTTAAATCTGCGATCATCTGTTGACATAAATTTCTGAAAATTTTACTTTTCTATTTCATGTGTTAGTGCTATGCTTTTGATGTACAAAGCTCTATAAAGTTCCTATACATCTATATATATATTATTATTTTTTAATTCGATATTTACACATTAAATAAGCAACAAATTTATAATTATACCTATTCCCATTTCAATTCCAAATTGTTATATTAAAAAATTATTCACTCCAATAGCAGGAAAAAACTACACATTATTTGGTATAATAAAAGATTGTTTAATAAACTATTTAAAGTTTTTTTATGTGTAGAAATTCACCTCATCTGTAAATTTTATTGTGAAAGGTTTGATAGTTTCATCTATTTTTTGTGGGTCTTTGCCTGGTCCCCAATAAACATCTCGTAGTACCGGCGGTTGGAGTTCTGATGGTGTAAAGTATATCGCAGCCCCTCCTGCTATAATCACTCCCAGCAACACCGAAATGATCCAATTCATTGTTTAAAACCGATTACCTTTATAAAAATAAAATTATATTTAAATTTTATTTATTAACGACTTTTTTTAGACTGGAAGTATTTAAATATTTTAGATTTTAGTTATTTTAGGAGTTAACGAAGTAAAATAATCAAAAATTACACTAATATATAATAAAATAATTTTTGAAAATATACATGGTCTGTTCAAAAAGTAACGCGTTTTATTATTTTTTTTTTTTAAACCATTATTTGTCGTAGCGAGTTTGTGGGAGAAAGATTTTTCTTTTTGTCCTTTTTTTTTGTTTTTTCAATTATTAGAAACGGCAGGATTTGCATTCGGGCGAAGGATATTTTTTAGTTTTATGACATATAGCGATGTTGCGACTAATGGAACAGCACTACGTGGTAAAATTTTGGTTTACGGCCTGATAAAAACACTGTAGAGATTTTTTAATGCTAAAAAAGGTTTAAATTTTTAAAAAAGAAGATTAAGGGTAACTGTATACATGTTTTGATAAATTAAGGGTTTCATCGATTACCCCGATAATTAAATTTGAACTCAAAATTTTGTACACGCATTGGGCATTAAAATCGATTCAAATTAGTTTTAAGTGCTGAAAACGCGAATAATCACCTTCTTGAGAGCTTTATGTAAATTTTCTAATTGCAATTTATACGTAATTTTATTCTTAAAGACTTTTTTGTAACATTTAATAGTCTTTATAGCATTTTATTAAGCCCAAAACAAATTTTCACCGCGTAAAGTTGTTCCAACAGTCGTTCCATCGTGCCGTGTTCGAAATTCAAAAACACGCTTTGCTCGAAGGAAAATCCTGTCACTTCTAATGATCGAAAAAAAAAAAAAAATAAACAAAATAAAATAAAAAGAGGAACAAATAGGATAACTCGCCTACATATTTTCTGACTTCTCCGAAAAAAAAAAAAAAAAAAAAAAAAAAAAAATAGAATGCATTCTTCTTTGGATAGACCATGTATGGATATTATTAGAGGTTTGTAATAATCTTCATAAGTCGTTATAAAATTAAATAAATTATTTAGCAATTAAAATTTTTTTTCATAGAAATATAATAAAGTATAAATAACGTTTTTCATATATTCATTTTTTCATTGTATTCGACTTTTAAAATTAATTTAAATTAATAACATTAGTTTATATTTTCAAATCAAGTAACTTCCAAAACCGATTCATAAATATTTTATAACATTATAAGATACAATTTTAATTAAAAATTATTAAGTTTCTGTTTTAAGATTGTAGCTATATGCTTACTTGGGGACGAAATATACGCATACATAATTAATCCATTTCGAAAAAAAAATATGATTGAAGCACATGACTCACACTATGTTTTCCATATTATTATTTCTCGGCTTACATTATTCTTCGAACAATCTTTCTAAAATGAAGTACTATTGAATTATTAAGCAAATGTTATCAATATATACTGCCGTATAACTTGTAGGCACATGACTTACATAGGCACACGTGATAATTAAAGAAACAATATTAACGAATAATATAAAATATGTATAAGAGTAATTAATTCATTGAATATAATATAATTTCACAAGTATCTTTCATTAATATATATACTAATTTTGAAATAGTTCCTATAATGTATTAAGACAATTATTTTTTTGAAAATTACTTGATATTATTTTAATAATTTATCAATTAATTATATTTGATATTAATTATGAAAGCATTTTGGTATTTACATATTAAATAAGTTAAATAAATTTGTTTTTACATATAATAAGTTTTTGAAATGTATAAAAGTGATTTATATGTAAAATAGTAATACATTTAATGCAAAACACTTTGATTTAAATTAAGTTCTTTCAATGATATAGATGAATAAATATTTAAATTAAATTAGATATGTTACTTGATGTAATATATGTATAAATTTTAAGTAGAAATTTGGAGGTTTGAACTCCCCCCTCCTCCGACACACACACACACATACACACGGATATAAATACAATATGTTAAAAATGTAATTTATTTTTCATGAGTAAGTGTGCTGTATTAAATTATTCATTTTATATACTGTCATTAAGTAATTTCTAGAGGGGTGGGTATTTTTAAATTTGAATGGTTGTATGAATGTTACTTGAAAATTTAATTTATTTTATGCACAGTTGAGATTGGTGAAAAGTTTTAAAATATTGAAGAATCTTGTTGCACAAACGAGAATCAGTAGCACAATATTTACAATAATCTTATATATTTCTATTATCTTTCGATAGCACTTTTAGCAACGTCACTTCATCAAACGTTATCACATTAATTGTTATTTACACTATTTTCTCGTTGAAATTGTCGGAAGCGATACTAATTAAATAATTGTCGACCAAATAATGATTCAGCTAAAAATATTTTGTTTCTTAAGCTTCATTATTGATATTTTAGAAATCTGACTTACCGTATATGTTCGCGGACGAAAGATCAAACCGTTACTGACTATTGTGCAGTACTTCAGTGCTTTATAAAACCTTCCAAAACCGTCTCTTTATCTTCTCGTCCCTCGATTCCTCAATCCACAGGATACACCGGGTGATCAAACAATAAGGAAAAACTTTTATTATACTAACGTCGATACTGACGAGTCGGACAGTTCTATTTTATTGAGGAAAATGTTGGTGTTGTTCGTTCAAAATGGAATTTTATAATTGAATTCACGGAAACATATAGCTCAACTCGATAATTCATTTATTATTATCTATTGATATTTTACACATTTCGTCTTCTATCTTATATCATGAATTTCAATATTAGAAATTTGAAAACATTTAATTATTGTTGTTGATGATACACGCTAACGGCCTCGCAGGATTTTGAAAATTATCCATTTTTATTCAGTCGTTTTTCATACTTTTCTCTTTTTGTGTTTCTCTTTCCTCTTTTTTCAAAATTTTTTTACTAGCACCTTTTCATTATTAATTTTTTTTTTTTATTCAATGTCTTAATTCTCTTCCTTTGTTTTATTTCTCTCTTTCTCTAATGACACTTAACTAAAAAGGGAGGACATATTAAGAGAAGTTATAAATATTTGTTTAAATTGATATGAAGAGACGGAGCTTAAATGGAAAAATTTTAAGATTACATTACATTGTAATCAGAGGTAGAAAATATTGTTTTATTAGAGTGGTAGTCAATGATATTTTTTTTTATTAGAGATAGTAGTGGAAATAACATGACTAATATATCACAGGAATATATTATTTTCTAAAGAATTGATAACTTCATTATAGAATCTAGAAAATATTCTACTAGGTTCTGAGTAGTATTATTAATTAATTGTTGCTAATGCAGGAGTCTTCTTGACATCATCATCATGCAAGACTGAGAAGAAGAAAAAAGTTTTTATGTTTTTTAAGAATTTATGTTTATTTATTCTAGTATTATTTATTTTTTGTCTAATTTAATCCGCCTGATTAATGGAAGGGTATAATAAGTCTTTGACATTTTTTTCTCATTGGGAATAATTTAATGAAACAACCAGAAATATCACACAAATTTTTATTTTTAAATATTAGTATGTATTCCTTTCATTGATTCAGTTAAATATTGCACTTTGATGAGAAATTGCTTACTAGTGATTTTTTGAATAATACATTAAAATAAATTAAAAATTACAAATCAAAAATTTCCAAGAATTAAAAATATTTTATTTATTTTAAATATATAGAATTTTTTAATATTTAAAACTTTTTTAAAATGATTGTACAATTAAGTTATATCTAAGCATTACTATAAAATTCTTCTACATAAATTTATATTTTATTGTATTTATATATGAATAAATAAATAAAATATATTTTTATTTAAATTCATAAAATTAATCTTATTTTACATACTACAATATTTTAAAAAAATATATAAAATATTTCAGTTTAATATTTTCATTGGTATTGTACTTAAAAAATAAAGGATAAATATATGAATGATAGAAGATCTTTATTCGAAAAAATATTTTAATCATCATTGGTATTTTTTATCTATTCTATTATTAATATAAATACACAAATTAGTCGGTTTTTTAATTTAACACAACTATTTTCATCATAATTTTTTGAATTACAAATTTATTTATGATAAAACTATTAAATTTTTCTTAATCTGGTTATAAAGATCGAAGTTATGAATAAAAATTTTAATAAAAGTTCTTACTTTTTTATTTTATCATTCATCAAAGATTTTCTAACACTATAATGTACGATACGCTTAAATGAATTAAACTAATTATCAAACTGCTAGTGGTTACAAATAAATATATTTTTATCTATTTTAAGATTTAATAATAGCAATAATCTTTTACATTTGTTTGAAAATGTAAAAAATGAAAAAAGTGATGCAAAAAACTTCTTCTGTATTTTGATGTACAAAAAACTTTGTAAACGATTTGTAATTTTTTTTATTAACTTAATTTTTTGATTAAGGACTTGTTCTTTTTATTAAAATACTCTTCTGCTGCAAATTGTCAATAAGTTCATTCGCTCACGTATACTACTATTGTATATTGAATGCTAAAAAGTATTTTTATATATGATAATCTGAAAGATATTAACATTTATTGTACTCATATAAAATATATACACATTTTGTACGCATTTTGTAAAATCACATATATATCAGGTATTAGTATTAATGTTATTATATTATTAAAAACACACTTTTTATATTTTTGTTTAAATTTTTATTAATATTTTTGGAAAATAATCACATTTTAAATTTTTTCTTATTTTATGTATATTAAAATAAATAATTAATTTATGACAAATTCAATTTTTTAAAAATTTTTTTATATCAATAAATTTTCGGAAATTTAATAGTATAAATAAATTTCGTTAAATCAAGAACTTCCTTTATTAGAATTCAGTATTCATATAAAATAATTTTTAAAAAATTCTAAAAAATTTAAATTAATCGGATATAATAAAATATTAATTTTGATATTTTCTACTGTATTATTTGTTAATAATAATCTAAAAATATGTAGTTTTAGAAATAAATATTTTACTATAGGTATTTTAAAAACATTTAAAAAATAAAAATATTTGAAAATTACTGTTTGTTTATTAATTTAGTACTTAATTATACATATTTTGTTTTTCGTTCAGAAGTATCTGTGATTTCGATTAATCGCATAACCCTTGACTTTGTTTTTTATGTTATATATGTCGATAAATAGTTACATTGTAATATATAACGATAAAATACGTACCTTCACAATCTTTTTTTTACTTTTATCGAATGCTTACTAAATATACTCATTTTCAAATGTTACTAATGGATAAAATCATACTTGAAACGATATTATCAAGGAAAATATTAAAATAAAATGTCAAGATCATTTCGTAGAATATTGCAGTTTTTATTAATATTATTTAATCAAATAATTCATTATACCAATTATTTTTAAAAAATTCTTTCTTGTACAAGATTAATGTTTATTGAAGAACATTAGTTGGATTTAAAATATAATCTTATTCTTAAAATTTTTACCTTGAAAAAATTTTGATAGAAGATTTAAATATTTTTTAAATGTGCCAATATTATTTTCCTTAATTTACTGTTATACTACTTATTTAATAGATAAGTATTATCAATTAATACGAACGAATAATAATTAAATTTTTTTATATTCGTGTAAAATCCATTATAATTTTAACAATAAGAACTAAAATAGTTACAATAATATTTATAAAATATTCATTTTCTTATTATCCGAAGTAATAGTATACTTATATAGCATTGCACTAGATGCATTATACTAAATAATTAATTGTTTAATTCTAAATTAAATTGTCTTTATGAATAATGTTATTATAAAAGACTTACTTTTTGAGTATTCGAAGGGGATGGAGTAATAAAAGTTATGTACATCTTTATAATAAATTTTCTGATAACTTTTCGCATTAACATCTATTATTAAATTATTATATTTACTTGTAATCAATAAGAAAAATGAAAACCATTAATTTATCTTTATTTATTTATAAATCACAAACTATGAATTATCTATTATATATTCTACATAAAATATTACAGTAAGTAGTATTAATTAATTTCAATATTTCAAAATATATATATGTGTAAAATATATTTATACACTAAAATATCTATATTTTATTTATTATTTACTATATTATATTGTTTACAATATCATTCTTTTACCAATTTTTTTATAAACTAAAGATTTTTTATTATTCAATATTAAATAAAATTATTTTAGTAAACAAGTTATAAAAATAAATTAAATAAATTCTGTGTTAAATAAATTTAATAAATTAAATTATTTCTGTTTAAAATGTAATAAATTTGGTACTCAAGTACAACGCATAAATATATCTATACATATTTATCTATATGTATTTAATAACAAATTTTTAGTAACATATTATTTATGTAACTTTAATATGTTATATGCTAAGAAGATAGACGCGCATAAGCTAAAATTAAATAAATAAAATATTTTTAATGTTTATAATAAAACATCAAAATAGGTTGGGTTCAATGTGTTAAAGATTCATAAAGAAAACGAATTATTCTAATATAATCTGTAAAATATGTTTCGATTTTAGAAATATTGCATTCAATATTATTCAAAGAAAATATGGGTCTCCAATTTCAACCATTTCTAAATCTGCTTTTAAACTTGTAGAAGAGATTTTATATACAGGATTGAGAGTTGTATGACTTTCTCAACGTTGTAGGCTAATAAAAAATTTCTTTCTTTTGAGAAACTTGTAATTCCTTGATAAAAGCTGATGTTATTAATAATGATCCAGTTAATTTTAACATATATTGGGATTGTTGTAATAAAATATCTATTTAAAAGGTGATTTTATATACAATAATAGAGGATAACTGTCAGAACTTACTTTATTTACAGCTGGATAAAGACAATAAGTAAAAGTCAATCTAAATTTTAGTTAAATACACAAATTAAATATATAAAATGTATTGGATTTACATGGTATTAATCGCAGAAATAGGAAGGCTAGGGTGTACAAATTTTTGAGTCAATTTTAAAAATAATAAAATTTATTCGTGAAACCTAAAATAACATATAGAAAGACTTTAGTACTCACGCTGATAGAATGTATCTAATGTAATTCATTATTTACACACTTTGACTAAATATCTTTTAACTTTCACAATCATAGACTCGATGTTATCAATGTAATCTGAAAACTTGAAATATTTTGTAGGATAAAATATAAATACTTAAATTAAAAAAATTCCTAGAACATAATTAAATAATAAAAAATAGTTTTGATATCAGTATTTTACATATTTCATAATACTTCGTATACTTAAAATAGACTCATATTTTAATTTAAAAAATATGTTGTATAATTAATTAATAGATAATGTATAACATATAATAACTTGAAATTTTTCCATTAAGTGAAGGTAATAAAACACGAAAAACAGAGTTTCAATTAAAACAGTAACAAATGCATATATTTCTCAAAATGTGATACAGTTTCCTTGCATTAGAGTTTGTATGTAATTCATCTTTTTTCATTTACTTATTTACTATATTTTCAGCTATAGTCTGGTATAAAATTTTATTAATTTTTTTTATTTACTTTTATGAGATTTTAATATTTTATTTTAATAATTTGTATTGGACACTTAAAATGTCCAATAATTTTTTTTTTAAAAGATATAATAGCATTTTACTTGTATTTTTACATGAAATATTTCTCTAATTATATTTTTTGAATTCATTCATATCTCTTTCTAATATAACATTTTTATTCGCTTGAATTTTTGCTATATATTATATCTAAATTTAAGTTAATTTTTTTTATTATTAAAAATCTAAGCTTAACTTTATAAAATACTTTTTTAAACCTTACCTTTATTACATATCATTGTTCGTATTATTTTAAACGATTTCTTAATTCGTGTAAAGCTTTGCGTTTATAATACTATTATTACTCAACTATGATTTACTCAATTTTATTCTATTATTTGTCAATTTCACTATAATAATAATAATAGTAATAATAATGATGATGATGATTATGATGATGATGATGATGATAATGATAATAATAATGATAATAATAATAATAATTTTCATTTACGACTTTTTTATTAATTCCTGGTTTTTATTAACTTCTATAATTTCTATACATTGAATTTGAGAAAGAAAAACAAAGAAAGAAAAATCGATCGATCCATCTGAAGGAACGCTCGGCATTCTTTTTATGTAAAAAATGTACTAACAACTGATTTCTTTAGAGTTCCAGAAAGATACAAACGATTTCGCACGAATCGTTCTTTATATTACGCTTTTATACATTTATTTTCTTTCACTAAAAATAGGTATTCACACCTTAGTTTCAACAATTTTTATAAAATTTTTTTTCTTTGTTTTCGAAAATATCTCATCGATAAAAATGTTTCACGTTTTTTTCATAATTTTTTCTTATATAAACTAGCAAGACAACTGTCTTCTATACAAAAAGTGGTACAAAAAAATTAAAGGGGAAATTTGAATCAACAAAAAACAAAACAGAATGAAATAGAAATATTCTATGATACAAAAAAGTATAAGCTTAAATAGTACCAATTACAGTAATGGTCAATCAAAATTTTCAGTAAAAAAAGAGTAGCACGAAAGTTAGGAAAATCTGGATTCCTTCGTGCGAAATCGTCGTTGTTTTTTTACATAACAAAAATATTTATGAAACGACGCAACGTGCTTCACCTTTTCGCTGAAGATGAAGAAGAAAAAATATACACATAATCAATTCTATTCCTTCGCAAATAAATTTGCTTTTTTTCTTTGTCGCAAAGGAACTCGTAATCGCCGAACGAATCTCATCTTAGCGTCGACAAACAAAAAATAAACATCTAAAAACTTAAAAAAAAAGAAGAAAAAAAAAGAAAAATTATTTTAAAGTAAAAATAAGAAGAAAAGCAGTGCCAGCACCGAAGGTTGTGTTTCGATGGTAGTGCTGATCATTTGAAAATATAACTATATATATATATATATATATACATATATATATATCATGTTTGCCTAAACACTTTGTTTTGCACGTATGTTTAAATAATAGCTAATTAAAAAAAATTACTTAAATTCAAAAAAATGAAAAATATTTATGAGAATAGCTATTCTGAATGAAATTTTTTTTTTAGCAATATAATATGTCTACATCTACGTATCTCGCTTAAGTTAATTTAAAACATTTTTTAATTAGCTAATATTAAAATAACTACTAACAGATGATACACACCTACATGTACTCACGTATATAAGAAAATGTACGTACGTAAAAATATTTCTGCATATTCATGCGTATATGTAGATGTGTACATGCTCGTACCGTACATTCTCTCTCTCTTTCTCTCTCTCTCTCGCGCGCGCGCGCTCCATTTCATATACAAATGATGATTTTTAAGTTCCCACTTAAATTTCATATAGTCTTTACTATAAATACAAATTTGTTTACTTATTTATGAAAAAGAAATCTATTCCAATATTTTTAGTGTACCATAGGACGTTTTCCGTGCGGGCGAGTGCACCAACAATTCTTTTCGGTTACATATTCATCATCATTTCATCAATTTTATTCTACAGTATATAAAGAAATATTATATAAACGAGGCAATATGTAAAAAATATGAAGAACAAGTGGAGAGGTACATTATTATTACATTATAGTTGTATAAAAAACAAAAAATGAAAAAATCACTCGGGAGGGGGATGCTTTTTATGGATATAAGGGATCTTAACCTCTGTACATGCAATAGTAAAGATAACATAGTATCACTTGTGTTAAAAACCATCACCAACGTGTGTTGTGTACATATCAATACATAAAAAATAAATAGACACACGGAAGTTGTTATAAAGAAGAAGAAAATAAGTAATAAGTAACACTCTCGGACGCGCAGAAAACGTCGGCTTTAACAAACTTGTAAGTTTCTTCAGTAATGAGCGAGTATGCAATATATTCTTACACTATCTTCCTTGTTCGACAAAAATAGAAAAAAACGATGCTCTTTGTCCTCTTTATTTTTTTTTATTTTTTTAAATATAAGGTATGGTTTAACGTAGAGAGAAATCTTTTATTTTCAAAATTCTCATGACAAATAGTAAATGTATGCTATTCCGCCAATAGAATGATTTATTTTCTCGTAGCTAATGTTTTTTCTGTATCAACTAATCGATTAATGATTGGCAGTGACTACGCCCATATTTTATATTTAGGCGAGAAAAGGCTTATTTTCTAAATTTTATCAAATAACTAGAATTGTAACTAGAACGAGATAAGCATAAATTCAAAAAAATGTTACAAAGCTGCTTCGTTGTCATTTTTATCTTTGCTCAAAGCACAGGAAGACGAAGAGAATCATTTGGAACAGATTTTTCTTGTACATTTACGTTTCAATTATGCTTTTCATTTTGTGATGTTTAATAACATTCTGTGTTTAATTAAAATGTTTTCGAAGGTCTATCTCTAGATACGTATGTAACCATGAATTATCTCGTAAATATTATATGCTTATTATATTTTGTATGAAATTTTTTTTTTGGCTATCGACAAAAGATGTTTTCTTCGGCCAGAATCACATTTCCGTCTTTAACTTTCACAATTTAACGATAGGGTTTTTTTTTGAAAAAATTTTTTTTTATTAGATTTTGTGTGTTTGAGTATATAGTAAAAAAATGAAAATGTACGTAGATTTCATTACGTATAGCATGCTCACCATTTAAAAAAAATTCTGTATAGGATTTAAGTGCGAAAATACACTATTAATATAATTTACTACATGCATACAATTATTTTAACACTTTCGGAATGGTACTAATAATTGACAATCAGTCAAATAGAAAATCAATGTATTATTGAAATAGCCATTATTTTTATGATAAACTAAAATAATGAATATATTATTGATAATATACATGCACAAATAACTGAAAATAAACAAATAAAACTTATTCACTTTTGCACTTTACTAATAGTGTATGCATAAATTTATTTTAAAAAAATTTCAAACTCGGATAAAACAGTAAATTGTTGAAATAAAAATACTATGATTTACTGATAAAAATAAAAACAATATGAATAATGATTTGGAATGTAATAGTGCTTTAAAATGAATTTTAATTTTGTCACAATTACTTTGTAAGTTAATTTAAATAAATATTAAATGCAATTTTTAACAAAGTATTTAAATGTAAAATATAATATACGTGGAGTAATTTCACTCATATTATTTTATTTTTTTTTTAAATAATGTATGTTATTTGTATTAATTTCTATTAATAATTTAAATAGATAATATTTCGTATTATAATCGTAGAATTTTCATAATAAGCTTTTTTATTTTTATTTTATAGGTCATAAATAATGATTATTTTATATTTCTACCAATGATTAAAATAAAAATTACAAGTCTTAACAATTACTTATACCATACCAACAGTGTTAAAGTCAATTATAATTTCTACATAAAACGTATTTTTTTTTAATAAAAATAATAAACACAAATAGATAACTCATATGAACATTGAATTTTAATTGTTTTAGTTTTAACTAAAATAAATTAACAAAAAATCACTTAAATAATATTAAGTAAACGTTATAAAATTTAATAAATTTTTCAAAATAAAATTAAACACTTATACATAACATGCATACATGTACTTATATAGGATTCGTGAAAGTTACTGCATAAGTATAAGAGAATCTGTATGAACTTTTAAATTCAACTTACAATACCTACTATTAAACTCTGGTACGAATTTACATTATTTTTCTAAAATAATTTTTTCCACGCACTAAAGCACACAAAATGTTACCTTAAGTTTAAATGTGATTAGAACCATTATTTTCTTCTCTTAAGAATAAAAATATTTAATATATATCAACAAAAAAGGAGACACTAGTAGAAGAAAAAAATTTACAAAATGCTGACTTCCAGTCTTGCATAAAAGTTAACACATTCATTAACAATAATAATAAATTTAGTTTCACACTCTCATAAACAAATTGCCAATAAATTCGTATTATGTTATTGTAAATAATAGTTTCTCCTATTAACATATATGATGTATATAATTTAACAATTTCTCTCTCTATCTCTCTTGTTTTTTATATAATGTTATTGAATTTTTGTTTTATTCGGACTTTCATTAAGACTGATATATAGGTATCATAAATTTTCTTGTATTTATATATATTTTTTTCAAGTAATCTATCTATACATATAACTATGTACAATTAAGGGTTTGGTGTAGGAAAATGATATAAGAAGATAAAGATTACTTTTGTAAACAGAAAAAAGAATTAAAAAAGAAAAAAAAACTTAATAATTATGAATAAGTAAACAAACTAAAAGGTTCTTCTGTTCTTGATAAATGAGAAAAAAAAAGATAAAATGAAGTTTTATTCGTTCAAATATTGTTGAATAAAAATCATAGATTTCAATTTTCTTCGAAAATCGATCATATTATTGATATAAATCATTTTTAATATGAATTTTTTTTTTCAGTATAAATTATAATATTATTCGAATTAACAATAATAATTGTGTAGATTGAAAACTTTTTCAAATAAGTCAAAAGCTGTACATGAATAAAACTAAATTCATAATCAATCCATAAAATATTACACTATAATATAATATCAAATAGTAACAATAAGAATTATTTTAAGTAGTAAATATTTCACTCCACTGGAGTAATAATAATAATAGTCTATTAAAATACAACGAATAGTCAGCTGTTTGCCTTAAGACAATTTATAAGGTTAAGACATATAGCGTAATATTTGCACGTCAAAATTTTCATAATGCACAGAATTTTTTCAGAACTCACAGAATTCATTGAATTTTTAATTACAACCGTCTAATAAAAGATTTATTAAAAATTTGTCTATAATATTTAAATTCTATTCGATTTGAAGAATTATTTTTCTTGAAAAAATTCTCAAAGTGCACTTTCATAATTTTATTCGAATATTTTTGCGCGACATTGTTTGTTTGAGTACAGAAAAAACAAGTGCTGAGTTTCATATGGAAAAATGAAGTAAAACTGTCAATGATTCGTTGCTTTATTTTCACCTGTTGAATTGTTTTCAAAAACTAAAAAGCATCATCTACCCGATATTGAAATTATTTATGGTATTAAAAAAAAAATTTCCAAATAAAGTAATTCAATAAAACATCCTGATATCATTAAGTCGTTCTTGTAAAAATTATGAATTTAAATTCTGAATGCCGGAAAATGTGTACATGGTTTTTGAAAGGGTAAGAATATGGATCGGATAAAAAGAAAAGTTTGGAAAGATGAAGCTTTGAAAAAAGCTGGGCGTTAGTCGCCCACCAAATAAACTTTCCACCTGAGCTGGAACGTCATTTTCATTTACACTTCATTTCGCAAAATTTTCTTGACTTAGAAACTGTCGCTTTGGCCGATTGACTGTACGAATTTTATTTTTTGCTTCTCAAAAAGTCACTGCTGTCATACGCAGTTATTGTTCATTGTTGTTCTACTGTTGTTGCTCTTGTCGTTATTCTTTTTTTGTTGTTACTGTTATTATTGTTGCTGTTGTTGATGTTGTTGTCTTTATCACCGTTTTCGTCGGGTCTCGATCGTCATTCCTAATTTATTGAGAGAGATGTGTGAGTGGTCGTCGGTGTATTGGAACGCGCTTGTATGTATGACGGTGTTTGCGCGTGTGTGCGCACGACAGACCAATTTTCATATAAATTTTTATGCTTCTTTCTCATTCACATTATATATAGATTCATCACTCGGGAGTTGTTAATTTTGTTTGTTTGTAGATGCGGTTACACGTCCGTGTATTTGCTTAGCTTGTCGCGCAACAACATATTCTCATTCTTTAATCGGTCCAGCTCTTGTCGAAGACCCATATTCTGAAGCAAGAGAAAAATCAAATTTCAATTATTCATAGTTAATGAAAATAATAGGAAAGTTAGGAAGGTTAATGACTTTCTGGGTTGTTTTTTGCTACTTTGAATATTATTTTGAAAGTATTTATATGATAAAAGAAACTTAATACTTTAGACATGTATCTCAATAGATATTAGGATTATGGATTGCGTTAATCGAATAAAGTTAAGATAATCAGAATTTAATCAATAAGTTATATAGGTATAGATTTATATACATATATAAGTAAATATTAGTCTGTTATAACTAAGTACGTTTCATGAATGAGATATTTTTTAAATTTTCAAATAACAATTTATATTACACAGAGAAATTCAGGTGAGTAAATTTCTCTATCTCAATGTACTAAATGTTTTTGTAATTTTTTTATTCTGAACGTAATATCAAACCATATGTTCATACTCGAATCAATTTTTATTACTAAAATAAATCCCTTGTAAAATAAAAAGATCATAGAATTATAAATCTTTAGTAATAACATTAATGATTGCAATAAATTCATATAATAAAAATATTAGAAAATCTGTTAAATACGTGGAGAAAGATTGATATGTACTTGTTAAGAATAGTATTTGATATTTATTAGAATTGATCATTTTTTTTCTGAGTACACGAATAAGAAAGTAATTAGGACAGTTAAAAAATGTAATGAAAAATTGAAAGCTCACCTCCTTTTCAAGAAATCCAGCTCGGAGAGCGATTTGGTTTTCCTTCATACGACGAGCGTCCCTTGATCGTTTGGCCGCCATGTTGTTCTTTCTGCGACGCGCCCAGTATTTGTCATCCTTTAGGTCGTCGGGAACAAACTGCAGGACCAGTATTTTAAATTAGATTGATAACTAATTAGTCAAAAGTTTTTGGTTGGGTATTTTGGGGATGCTTTTGGTTTTTAATTTTTGCTTTTGGCGATTGCCCTATTTGATGCATTACTAATATAACTAAAAAAGCACAATTATAGTATTACTACGGGTCTTGGAAAGCTTACAGCAATTTTTGTACAGAAATATTTACTATTAATAATGGGATATTTTTGGAGAAACAAATTATTTTATGTGCAAAGTTAGATTTACTGAATAGGAATTTAGGAGGTGTAATTATATTTTCAGACATAAACTGCATCATCATATAATCTACGTTATATATATCTACGTTTTATAGTTAAAAGTACCGAAAAAATTGTTTAAAGCAATGGTTATACTATTATTATTTTATTTCATATCTTGAATAGTTATATTAATGGATTTTGAAGTTTATCATCAATGGTTTGTACGTAAAGTGCAAAATGCTTAAAAATATTTTATATGGCTTGTATCAGAATTTTCATCTTTTTTTTTTTTTAAGATGAAAGGCTAAAATAATAAAACATTATTTACAAATATGCATATAAAAATGTCTGTTTAACAAAAAAGTAATTTAATATATATACTCCATTTTTTAGACTTGTATTACATAAATATAAGTAAAAATTATGTTTGGTAAAATTTTTTTAAGAGTCGAGTGATTCTATATTATATTGAAATAAAATTTAATTATGCTTGAATTAACTTGTAAATAAAATTTGAAAAATTTTAAAACTGAATAAAACATTGCGATTAACTTTAACTCAATTAACTTTAACTTAATTTGAATTTCTTGATTTTTTTTTATTTAAGATTTAAAAGCAAATTAATGTATTAAAAAGTATGCAATAAATTAAAAAATATATCGCTTGAAATGATTCTAAATCATTTGTATACCATAGTAAAAATGCCTAAAAATTATAAGGCGTATATTTATAGCAATAAATAAACGATAAGTTATATGATATTTTATTGAATAACTTTCGACAAAAGCATCAAATTTTAAATGGTTTTTTTTTCTCGAGAAAACGAACGCTAATTATAATTTTATATTAATAAAATTTGGAATTCTGGGTTTGCAGATGTGAAATTTGAGGAAAACATCAATTTAAAAATTATGCATATCGAGAGATAAGTTTTCTTTTAAACCAATAGATGTATTTGAATAATATTTAACAATTACTTTCACGTGCCCAATCAGATTTTACGATGGATAAGTTGAATACGCATAATTGTTCCGAGTAAAACAACGAGGTTCGGGATTTGAATGAGAAGAAAATAGTTGGTCAAAGAAGGCCGTTTGCATGTCTAATATCAGGATAATGTGTACGTAATGAATTGATTTTTTGTCGAAAGTTGTGCAATAATAGATGAAAGAAGCCTTGGCTCTCATCCAGCAATGGAATTGAAATGAAAAACGCTCCAAAGGAAATGTGAAAATGCACGTGACCGGGGAGTCCAAGAGTTGCTAAAAACCCAAGTGCTGCTCTAACATGGAGACCAGACTTTCTCCCAACGCCCGAGTCCCTCGCCGGCAATAGTCCAGCACCATCGAGAGAAAGAAAGACGCCGCGAAAACAAAATAGAATAGTGAATGGAGTTAGCCGTGGCTCTTGTGCATTCCCGGAAAAGCGGAAAGCGGAAGCTGGGGGGGAAAATAGCCTTACCTGCTTCCGTGATTTCTTGATCATCGGCTGGGGCTTGAGCTCCTCGTCGGAGAAGGCCCGGGTCCGGGGATCGAAGTCCCGTCCCGATGAGGCCATCGAGAGCGCTACAAGAGACAAGCCATATTGTATTCGTGACGAGTCCCCCGAGTCTGGCGGGGCGGCACCATACACAGGAATTCGTAACGACTCAACGTTAGTTGCGGCGAATCTAAAGCGCGGGCATTCCGAAGTCCTACCCTCCGGTACTCGTACTGACAGGAACTTCACCTGGGATTCGAGGACTGAGGTTCAAGACGGGCGCACCCCCTCGGTCACTCGACCACTATCCTCTGGAGAATCAGGTGTCGAGTTCCTGCCACTACTTTCCCGTCCCACCGATCTCGGATTTTTTCACTGCGTGCCCCATCCAGTACATCAACTCCATTAAATTCTCGGAGATGCCTTACAATCTCATCACTCGACAAGCCAAGATCATTTCCATAAAATATTCCGTCGCATCAGGTGCTTATTTTAAAAAAGATTCATTTAGATTATCCTCCTGTCTTTCGCGTACAAGAGTGTGCAAACAGTGAATATCTTTACGAGATCAACGGTACGGTTTCTCCGACACTTTTTGAGCAATCCAATTCATTAATCATACATTGATACTCTCTGATAAATTTTGTAAACTAATTAATTAATTATAGTCCTTCTATTCAATGAAATTATAAATTTTTCAAAACATTTGTTTGAGATGGTACTACAACTTTTACAACTTGGTCAAAAATGCTCGTTTTTAATCTTTAAATATTTACATTAAATAAATTTACAGATTCTTTTTTTGCAGTTTTATATATGTGTCTCTGATCGCGTAATAATTTATCAATTGATCTTTAACTGTCGATTTTGTATTATAAAATTTCTTATCGATCAAAAATTAAATTATTGTATGAAAATAGATATTTTTTTCTATAATGTTCAAATAATATGCACTGATTAAATTTCATTAAAATTATTGAAAATACTATAAAAAATCATAGAAAAGAATTTTTTTTAATCGCAAGGGTAAAAAATATAATTCATAGATAATTTATTCACATGTTAAATTTGCTTTTATATTTTCACAATAGAATATCTTTAATAAAATGTTTATAAGATAGAATAAATATTATTCATAATTCTATTTTATCAAAGAATTATATTTTTCATAAAACTATTAATCAGACGCGTATTGGTTAGAAAGATTGTTAAAAGAAGGACAACAACAGTCAAAAGATATAATTTCTGAACGCGTGATATGAACTCTGATATTTAAGTTTTTTTAAAACGAGACTCAAAACGACAAGAATATTGAGCAATAATAATTTTTTTTTTTTTTATTTCAGTTTCAAAGACTAAAAACTTCATATATTTGTATTTTTATTGTCAAAAAATTTTTTGTACACATAGTATATAAATATAATAATTTATAGCAATAATGGCTCTCTAGTGTGGAGTTATTTTGTAGTTTCGACTTCTAATAATGCACTTGATTCGATTGTGAAAAAGAAATCCAAAAACTATGTCACTCTATTTATGCAGATTTAATTTGTATATTAAATCAAATCAGATAAAATAATAAAGAAACAAATAAAATTTATAAAATTTTAATAGGTTTTAAATCTATTTTTAATAAATGATTACATTTATTAGACTTCGACTGTTGAGTTTGAATTTTTAGAAATGACATAAAATTAGAATTTTTCTTTAACGGCTAAGATTTGTCGCGATTTTTCAGAATATTTTTCATTATTTTTATTTTTAAAAATACATTTATTATTTATCAGAGGATAGTTAGAAATTCCGTAAAACCACTTAATATATAAATTTCCACATTTTTTTTAGAATTGAATATTTATTACGTGTAATTTTTAATCACACCACTTAAAAACTATTTAAGAATCACTATCATAACAATCATTATCATTAATTGAGTTGTTCAAAAAAATTTTTTATCAATCTAGTTTTGTGGATTATAAATATATATATGGAGAAAGTTGAAGATTATAATTAGTTTTACGAAAAAACATGCTAGAGTGATCATTCAAAAAAATAAATATAAGTAATACGTGTAAATACGTAAAAATAAAAATACGGTTTCATTACTTGTGAAGAGAATGAAAAATTGCTAGAACATCTCCTTTAGAGAGAAAAAGGTTCTTTAATTTATCGACAAGCTTACTTTTTCATAATTTGTTAAAGTTAATCTATCAACGATTCGTACAAAATAACATTTCTCGCAAAACCCGTTCCGATAAAAGTTTAAGCTACACGACTTCATTTCACATTCACATGGCTCGGGTATGTTTTTCGTTGAATTGACAGTGCTTTTCGAGCTCGAAAACAAATCTGTGAAAGTGCCTCGAGATTCGGGCAAGTACCGGTATCAGTTGCCTCGAGATTATCACGATATTTATTATGAAGAGAAAGCGCGTGGATCGTGGTTCGAGGATCGTGGATCATGGATCATGGATCACTTCCCGATCACTCGTCGCCCGACAGAAACTTTCAATGCGTGCAGCGATAAGAAGGTAGTCGAGCGATAAATCGGCCGCGCCTTGTGGAGAAAAAGTAAGCTCTGTGTCGTGTAGACTAGTCGGAAAAGTAAAAGAGAAAACCCCCGGAAAAAGCACTCACTGGAATCCGCGGGCGAGGGTGGGTTGAGGGTGTCGGGCGAGCAGCACTCGCTGGGTGAGGGTGAGCGCTCGCGCTTGGTCACCGGCTCCAGGTGGAGGCCCGCGGGTCCCTGGTGTCCGCCTCCGCCCCCACCGCCTCCGCCGCCCGTCGCCTCGCTGTTCCCGATCTTGTGGAGCTGGCTGGGCTGCATCGCACTTTGGGCTCCACCACCACCCCCGCCGCCGCCTGCGACGCCGTCCACAGGGATGCCATTCTCTGAGAGGAACTCGTCCAGGTCGACGTACTGCTCGGAAACAAGACAGACAAGGTGGCTCTTTGCTGCTAATGTTGTCGCATCTATCTTTTGTGATTCGTGACTTTATTTTTTGCTCGCGCTCTTGATTATTCCAATTTTTTCCCGATTACCCCCACGCTTTTTTTTATCACCCCAGCGCCTCTTTATTCAAATCAAATTATATTAACCTTTTGGATATTTGCCAAGCTCGGCTTTATTTCTGCTTTATTTCTTTCATGCAACGACTTTTTTGCACACCCCGCGATTTTACTCGTGAGCTTTCACGTTTGGTTGTTAAATGAAATTGATTACATTGAATAAAATTGACAAAATTATATTTTTTTTTAAAAAAGGATTTTCTTAATTTATAAATAAAATTTAACTTTAACTTTTCAGAAGATTTTTAAATGGTCAAAAATATCTTGGTTTTCACTTTTTTATAAATCTCTTTCTGATCTTTTCTTCTTAAAAATTAACAATAGAATATTTTCTCGTTCATCTATTATTATTTATCTAGCTTTTAAACAATTAACAAAAAAAAAAAAATAAATCGCAGATTTTCTAAAAATCAATAACAACAAATTTCAAGTTGACAATACCTTTCAACTTGTAACGTGTCACTTAATTCCTCATATATACTTGCATTTTATATCCACAGATATTTGAACATAAACATATGCTCATACAGAAAATATTATAGCTGTAAATATTTGTACTATACGATTGCGACGGATTTAATCAATTTAACCGTATATTTCTGCTAATCTGGAGAAAGTGTATTTTTGCTTCACTCTACGCGTTTATGTGTTGTATGGTACAGGTATATTTACAATTCCACTGAAGAATCTAAAACCAAATTTCAATGATATGACCTGACTTGTATTGTAGATAATTATGTTAATAAAAATAAACTTTGTTTCTTAGGGCTTAAAATTGTCAGATCTTAAACTATAATTCATACGTACTTAATATAATACAAGCATATATAATTAGTATTAAAGAAACTGGTAATAGCACTGAATATAATACTTTTAAATTGGATGTAATTTCTGCTGTCGAGTGTGCAATTTTATACGAGATCGAATGAATTGTGTCGTATTATTTCGTATAAAAAAAATTTATGTAATCATTGTATTACTTTTAATTTTTAACATAAAATATGAAATATAATTGCGCGAAGTTTTTATCAATTTTCATACGACTATACTGATTATATATTACAGTATAAGATTAATATTAACAAATGATGTTTAAATTAATTGATTCATTTTATTAATCATTAACATATTTATTTTTAAGAAAAATGTTACAAACATTTAATTGATTTACTCTTATTGTTGTGCGATGGTATCAGCAATAACATTTTTAAGAATTTATACTGAGATTTTATATTATCAATTTATTTATAAAAAGATATCGAAGTACTTTATTTGATGAAATATAATTAAAAGTAAAGAAAAAAATGAAAAATAAAGATTATGAACATCTATGATAAAAAATACGATAAACAGTATTTAAATTTAAAATAAAAACTTTTGAAAAAATTACAATTTGTATGAATTAATTATTGGTTCATGTACCATATTATATTTTTTATAGGTAATTATAATTTAGTAGGTAAGTTATTTAAATAGTTTTGTATTATTAAAAATTGTAATTTTGACAATATATAAAATTTATATGTTAGTTTTTAAAATGTTCACCTATATAGTTTCATGTATATTTACATTACATTAAATGATAAAATATTATTGTAATTTAAAAAATTTTGTTTCAACATTCATTTATATTTATGGTAATATCCTTATTTAAAAATTAAAATATATTGTTTATCTCCAAATTGAATATAATTTATTCTGCCAGCATTTAATTATTATTTTAATAAATTAAATGATCTGGTATAATTATTCGTTTATCTTATTCTTAGTATTTTATTTGTAGACAAGACAACATAGACTATTCATGTCATATTAATATTTGATCGAATAAATTAAATGCATAACTATATATTATACAATATAATATAAATTTAAAATGATAGAGTACCATTCAAGTTTTACGTTAAATTTTGGTTTAAAATATTTATTTTGTATACTAAGCATTTGGAAACTTCTGTAAAAAATTTTTCATTTTTGAACAAAAAATTCAAAATAGTGAAACTAATACAATGTCTCAAAATATAAAAATATTGGCTCATGTACAAAAATGTTCACATCACTGGTGACGAAAGTAACGAAAAACTACAGAATTTAAAAAAAATGAATTCTCGACTGTAAATAGATTTATAAACGTATGAATTATGAATACGTACGTGATATTGCCGATACGTTCAATAAAATTTGAACTATATTAACTGTTAAGAAATCATAGGCTAATTAGAATTGCTGGTAATAAATAATGCATAATCAAAAATCGAAAGTCATATTTTAGCGAGTATCGAAAAAATATTTATTGCGCTATATTGCAGCTCTCGGATTTCAATAGATCACGCTAAAAAGTAGGCACTACAGTGTATCTCATTTCTCGACGTGATAAATAAGAAAATACTAGTAAATGAATAAAAAGTTTACAGTTTCATAAACTCACGTGGAAAATCTTCGTGATCGTATATTATTAGGTTAAGGTTCCAAGGCTTTTCTTCTAGTAAAAAGGATGAAAAATGTATAGAATAAAACCGTGATACATAACGGTAAATTTTCCGAGCTCAGCTTTTAATTGTTGGTAATTTACATACATATGAAAACGGAATTTTCAAAAATCCACGAAGGATGCTTTATAAACCTGGAAACTTGTAAGCGGAGGTGATTCTGACACATTTTTGATTGTCATTCTTATTACATCCATATTTTTTGCCACTTTCTAGCTTTACCGTTTTTTTTCCTAACCTAATGTTTTTTTATAGCAATTCATTAACTTCTCAAAATATCCATGAATGCAGTAGCTGAAGTCACTTGTGACTAAGTTATGAGTACTCGTTAGATTGGTGTAAAAGTACACCAATTATCCTTTCTAACCAACGTTAATTTTTTTTACTTTTCTCATTGCTTCTTGCCTTTAAATCCCGAAATTATAAAGTATTAAATTACAATTTAACTATTTAAAGGTCATTTTATAGTTGACACTGTTCATTACATACCATTTAACATATTATCTTTTTATGTTCATTTTATGAATACATTAACCTTTATATTGAAATTCTCCCAATAAAAAAAGTTTGATTTAAATGAAATAATAATTTTAAAAAATAATTTTAAAAAACTGCTATTGCAAAACAAATGGTTCCAGCGTGTAAGTACAATTCAAATTCAGAATTATGGTGCTACTGAATATTACCGTATATTATTTTTCGTTGGTTAAAAAACATATTTTCCTTTTACTTCATCATACACCTATTATCTATATTTCACAATTGTTTTAAACTTTATTGAGATAATTATTGTTGCTATTGTCCTTGAAAAATGTAAAATTCGTAACAATATAGACAGCCTCAAATGATCCATCAAATTGGAAAATATTTCACTCGCTCATAACTTGCTCTCTCTTGCTTTATTTTTACAACTAGTTGATGTGATCACTACGAGATGGAAAAAGTCAAGGTCAAGGAAGTATCTCTAGTAGCTCAGATAGAAAAAAACGCAATCTTTCGATAGTTAACGCGCAATAGCGATCGCTCAATGTGAATTATATTTTTTTCTATTTCTATACTTTCCTCTCCCTTCTCTCTCTCTCTCTCTCTCTCTCTCTCTCTCTCTCTCTCTTACTCTCTTTATTTCTCACTTTCTCTTTTACTCTTTGCTATTCAAACAAAAAGTTGCGTATTGTGTTTCGAAAGAATTAATGAATTTTATATAGCATGATTTATTGAAGAGGCGTAAAACAGATAAAATGAAATATTTTATTTTATAAATAAATACATAATTTTAAAAGAGGATCACAGTAATAAAGTAAATAGTTTTTCTATAGATTTGATGTATAGCTTTAGTATATTTGATCAAGAAAATAAAATTTTTTAAGTTGCGTTCTTGTAATTTTTGTATTTGAGAATGTATCATTATCTTAATTATATGATTCCTTCTAAGAATGGTTTGACACGTATCAAAAGAAACAACGCGTGTACGTATAAAAAATATCTTTGCATATATATAACAAACTACAATATTTTATTCAAATATGAATAGTATTTTTTGTTGAAGTTTTTTAAATGTTACAATACAAAATTCAAAGAATATCCGGATGGAGATTTTTACGTCCAATAATTTTTCATAATTTGTGAGTTGAAATCATGCTGTTTAAAGTAAATTTATTAATTTAATTTACAATATAAATATATTTTAGTATTTTTAAACTTAAATTATATAATATTTTAATTTTAAAAATCTTGAAGTAAAGAATTAAAAAAAAATTAAAATATTGTAATAGGCGCTACTTTTATTACCGGATAAAATTTCAGAATAATACAAAATACATAATATTCATGCTTATTACCCAAGCAAAAAAATCAATTGCTTATATATACTGCTGATTTTTAATTAAATTATTTTAATTTTCAATATATAGGGTATTAAAATTTTTATACATCATTTTATATTTTATGTATATATTATGAAATACAGATATCTCAATTAAATTTTGTGTGTCAGTATTTTAAAATGATTCATTCCAGAATAATTGAATGCTTTTATAAGAATATTTCTTATCATTAGTACCTATCTATTTCAATAGTAATCATCGCAAATATTGTATAGTAACTAGTATTTTATCAAAAAACGTACGTGTATGGTATATACTTTTCTAATGTATTATCAAATGTACGGATATTTCAAAGTAATTTGAAAAACTCGTGACAAAACACACGTTCATTGTATTTTAAACTATATGAAAAGTGATTTAGCTCATTTTCGAACGAATTCTTAAAGTTATCGCAAGCATTATTTGGAAAACTCGGATTTAAAGGAAACGCATTCTCCAAAACTACATTTCATTAGTTACATATTTCGAAAGTTAGTAATTATCAATTTGATGTAAAAAGTTAACTATACATGAATTATTTATATTACTCATTAAAAATATTGAAAGAAATTTACTTTTTTTTGCATAAAAAAAATACATATCTATACAGAAAAATTTTAAGGAATCAAAAAAGTGTATGAGATTTTGTGAGATACAAATACTCAAAAATTTATCAGTTATTATAAATTTTAAGGGTGAATGATCAATGAGTTTGTAAGATTATTTTATAAAATAAAATATGCAGTATTACATGTGGATTTTAAGTTTTATTGTCAAGTAATAAATTAAATTATGCTTGAACACCAAAGATCATGAACCACATTTGGAAATTCAGCGATATAATGCTCGTCAATAAACGTTTGCTTTTCACGTGTTTATTAAAAAATTGTCTCTGCTTTTAATGTTAAATTTCTACAAACAAACTAGACGCAGACAACTTAATGACATGTGAAAGCTGCTGTTATTTTTTACTGATAGAACGTATCTTTGATAAATCAAAAAAAAAAATTTTTTTTTTAACGAATTTTAATGTTTCACCAAAGAGAGTGCGGAGATAAAAATTTTTGCTGACGCAACAAATTGATCGCAGGGAGAATTGCCAAATCGAAACCGACTCCTGGAGCCAACAAACTATCAGCCTCCGGAGGTAGATGAGAAATTATCTATCGGATCGGTCATTATCATCGTCGTCGTCGTCATTATCATCATCATCATCATCATCATCTTGATCGCTTTGCTTATACTAATGAGGAGTTCGTCTAGAAATTACCGAGGATGACGCGACGAAATCGCCGGGACTTTCGGTCCTTGATCTCAGGGCAAGGGGCGTCGAGAACATAATCCGCCCGACGAGAGTCCCTCATCCTGGGAAAAGCAAAAATTCCGGAGCCGCCGTTTCACCTGGCAACAATTTTTGTGCTCGCGCGACTCTAGAGAAAGTCGAGGCGAGAGAGAAAGGTCGAAGTGTCGGAGATTTACACGTCACGCTTGCGAGACGAGGAAAGGAAAAAATTGTTGAACCAGAAGAGAGAGATAGATAAAGAGAGAGAGAGAGAGAGAGAGAGAGAGAGAGAGAGAGAGAGAGAGAGGGACGGGCGAGTTTCCCTTTTCGACTCGACGAGGCCGCCCTCGCGTCGACTTCCTCGTTCACCGAGGCATGACGCCAGAGAAAGTGACCACCAGACTCAGCCGTCACTGTTGTGTTCCGCTTTCGTTCGCCGTCTGGCTTCCTGACTTTTTCCGCGGATGACGCCTCTGACCGAAGACGCTGTGCTTGCGGCTGATGCGTGGATGCAACCGGAGATCTTCCTCAAGACGTGACTCACAGGCCTTTCGGATCGCGAATATTACTGACAATGACAGCGGAGCTGCTTTTCATAGAGTGCATTAATGTACGCGTACCAATGAATCAATTCATGACTTGTTGATGTATAACAGAAAGTCTTTAGGTCATTGCACTTTTCTTCTCGTCGAGGTATTATTCCATTCGGTAAAGATTGTAATTTTATATTATGTCTAGGTGAGCAGTACCTAACGTTACACTTACAGTGAAAATGAATTTGTGAAATTAGGATCCGTTAAATTAGCCTAAACAGACAATTGAAAATTGTACTTCCATTTCCTTTTAATTACTTCGGTGTATAATAAAATTTAGCTGTGTAGTTAACGAATTAGAATAACAAGACATCGAGAATTTAAATTCTTAGAAGTTAAAATAAATGATTTGCAAGAAAATAATGAATTTATTTACCGCGAAAATAGGTACTTTTAATGTTTTATATTTGATTATGTTCATTATATTTGTATTTAAATATTGTATTATAAAAAATGTACTTCATAGTTAAAAATCTAACATGCTTTATAAATGCTAAAATAATATTGCAATATTGAGACATTCCGTGTTAATAACATTATATATATTATTTTCAAATATAATTAAGAAAAATTTATTATAAACTGATAACAACATGCATAAATGCAGATCCCTTATTTTTATTCATTTTAGTAAAAAGAAAATCTTTATTTCAATGCTTGTAATTAAAATGTTATTGATCAAAACCAAAAAATGCAAACTGAATAATTTGTTTCCCAAAAATCGATGCAATTATTTATTAAATTATTGATGAAAAGGTCAATGAATAGAACTGTCTTTTTAAATTGAGTATTAGATACAGAAAACTAAAGCTAATACACATTTCAAGCTTTCTAAAAATTAATAAATAATTTTTAAATAATGTGAAATAATTTACAAACCGATAAATATTGATGAAATAAGTGAAAGAAAATAAGTTAATACTATTTGACTTGTGAAAACTTTATCAAATCTTAGACTACTCTAATTTATATGAAAATATATTGTTATTCTTTTCATATGCAACTAAAAACAAAAATTTTTATAAAAAGTAAGAATAATCTTAAAACCTTTTTTATCAACAGACAAAATAAAATCATAAAGTGTAAAAGTTTTATTTAAAAAAAATTAACCAAAGAGGCAGATTTATTGTGCGTTGAAAATAAAATTGAGCAAATTTCCAAAATCTGATTAATAATAATTAATAAACCCAAGAAAAACGAAAAAAACCAAAAACGTTCTCTTTTCAAAAATAATATATTCCTCTATTGTGTCTCTTTTGAGGCTTACCGTTTCGCGTTTGTGTACATACATGATTTAATACCTTCAGGTCGGCATCATAGGGCAATGTTTTGTCCCATAAATTGGGCCCGAGGAAGGCAGCTTGGGCTTCGACGTTGCCCCAAAGTTCGCCGTCCGCGTCTTTCTTCTCATCTGGGACATCTTTTCCTTGTTTCCCTGGAAAAGTCAAAAACAAATACTTAAATTGTTTTATTATATATAAATGGTAATGAACGATTTAATTCAAAAGTATTATTGCTAAATCAGTAAATTTTGTTTTAAAGGTTCGAAATGTTAATTAAAAAATACAATCAAGCCAATTTAGTGTATTATGAATAAGTAGTTATACGAGTAGAAAATTTCTACGTAATGGAAAAATTAAGAATGATTTTTATTGAAATAATAAATAGCTATTTCATGCATAATAACAAAATATGTTTCTAAACGTTGTTTTAAAAAAAATTCTCCATAGATATATGTTCTATTGGCTATTTAAAAATTTGATTCATTTAAATCTTACTAAAATTGATTTTTTAAATTTTATTTTGAAATTTTACTAAATACTTCAAAGATTTTTTTACATTACTTTTATTGAATTATTACTAGTAAAATAGATTTTTTAAATTTACTTTATATTATTTAACTTCATTTCAAAAATTAATTTATACATACGCATTTTTAAATTTAATTGAGAAATTTTTTTTTGCAATTTATAAAAAAATTGAATATTTTTAAACGTTCATAAGGCTAAAATAATTGCACAAGTATTTAACCATTAATCATGAATATTAAAAACATTTCTGTTCATCATACTACATTGGAGAATGTAATGAATGTCAATCGAATCTTTAGAAATTTAACTTATACATCTAATTGCAGGCAATAAAGATATTGAATTTTATAAACATTGTGTATCTTAGCAGAGGATATTAATCAACCCAACTTTTCTAAAGAAGCACTTTTAATCGTTAAGCTAATGTCTTTCTCGGAAATATTAAAAAATTAATATATTATTTATTTTAGATATCTAATTCAACAGCTCGTAATTTTCTATTTTTCTTTTTTTTTACAATACCATTGATACATAGCCCAATGAGTAGTTTAATAAACTAAAAAGCACATGCTCAAACATCCAGAATTTTTCTTTTATATCGCGTAAATAAAAAGAAATAAAAAAAAATGTTGGAGCATCAAAGGTTTTATCAGTTATAAGGTAAAAAAAAGCTCTAACTAGTGCTTAGTCTATATGTTTTTTTGACACTCCGAGAGAAAAAAAAGTTAGAAGTCAGATTTGAAGAATTTCGTTCTCCCGAATCAGCTCTTGTACGCGTTGAGACGTCAGTAATCAAAATTGTTGACGGATGATGGGCAGCACCATTTCAGAGCTGAGAGTCATTGCGAAAGCTTGTAAAAGTGTTGGTGAACCAAAGCTGGTAAATTAAGCTGGAGAGGAACATGGAATACAAGGTAAGGTAGGAAGATGAAAAAAAATGAAAAAACATGAAAGCCGGAAGGGATAGAAGGGTGACAGCTCGGGTATCATGGTATTTTTGGGCAATGCCAATACCAAGGTTAAATGAATACACACGGGCATTCGATGTTTGTTCCTCTTGGTCAATCCCTTTGTGTCTAATCCTTCTGAATTCTGATTACGCGAATCCGAATATTTGGTGCCCATTGCGTCCCCGAATTCAGAACACCTAACCTATTGCATTTTTTGTTTCAGAAAGCTTATGTACATGAGCTAAAAATAATGACATGTGGCCGATAACGAAAAAAGTACGTAATGACTTGTGGAAACGCTTAAAGATGCCGTGATGGTAGAGTGGGATCAGAGAAACTTACCTACAACTCGAACCCGTTAGAACCCGTTAACTTCGAAAAAATTCTAAGCTAGTGGACATATATTACAGTTTTAGCGTGTGCTCGGCAAGAAATAATTTGAGGAATGAGTGACTCACTCGGGGGTACCTTTAAGAGTCCCCGGAAAGCCACCGAACCATCATGGAACCTCATGGAGGACCGAGGGATATCTGGGGATACTCGGTGGAAGATCGACGACTGTCGGCGCACGTGCCAACCGAAATTCGACGCACGAGCACACGTACACGCACGCGCACCTGGTCAGAAACAGTTGTACACTTCTGGGAAAAGGAGGATTCCGCGAAGGTTTCGATTATCCGGACTCTTCATTTATCTCACTCCCCCGGTGCTGTGCTCCTTTTTTATTATCTCGTATATTATTTCTTCGTCATAGGCGTCTTAAGGCAGAGCCGGAGATCGAGTCGCTTGTCAAGGCTTCGGTCGAGGCTCCATCATGCCCATCATATCCGTCATACCGAGCAAACGCGTATTCGCTCGTTTCGTTGTACTCGCAAATCTATTATAAATGGATTGTGAGAGGAAATCTGATAAAAATGACAAGAGAACGGTCTAATCCGGATGTCGATCGTTTTATAGCCAAACTTGGTCAATATTTCCTATTTCCAATTCTTGTTTTAATCACTACGGCCTTGTTTCTCGTTCTTATTTTCAAACCCTATGAGAATAATTAAGAATTTTACTGCACTATAAAAAATTTATATATTGACCTACAGAACAACGTGGAATTATTTAAATTTAGTTAAATATTTTTTAGCAATTTTTATTTTCGTTCTATTTATCTTTGTTGCAAATACCTTCCTATTCTTTCTATGAAAATTACGTTTAGTTATGAAGTTGATGAATAAAAAAAATTTATGTCATACCATTACTTTTCTTTTGCCTAAAGGTGAAAATTAGATGGTTTTCGTAAAAAATCACCATCTTTAAAATTACTTTTACGAAATATTGAAATTTTATAAAAAATTCACGATTTTTTTATTTCTTAGGTATATTGAATTGTTTATAAAATTTATTCAACATTATTCATCTCCTCTTAATGTAGTTATTTTTTCAAAATATATGACAAAAATAAATTTCGATGGAAATCAATATTTGAGTTCTAATGTTATTAGCCATAATGACAATTGTTATAATTTATGCAACGATGCCGATCGTTCAATGTATAAACATAAAGTCCATATTTTATCGCCTACACTCATTGTTATCATTGGTTAACGTGGGCTTGCGTACAGCAGAATGTTAAGGAATCAAAGAAAGGTCCAGGAAATCATTGAAATTTCGATGAGGATAACTTTGTTATTATATGAAATGATAATGTTTTTATACGCTTCGAATGTATTTCTGCAAAATAAATATTTTCTAAAGCTCTTTATACTATCGATACCTAAATATTTATTTGATCCATTTTACAATTAAAAAATATGTAAAATCATTTTTCTGATTTTAGTAGTCTAGATTATTGATAAATTTATTTTATGGTATTGAATTTATTTCATTGTATGGTGTATAGATTTTAAATTATAAGTAACATAATCTAGACCACAACTCAAATTAAAGTTATGATTTGAATTTATTTTTTACACATCTATTATAGATCAAATAATACATACCTTAAAAAACAAACATTAATAAAATTTAAAATTTCATGATCAGTTCATCATTTACATATCATATGCACATATATGAGATAAATATTTTAATACCTACATAAATCCAGGTATAAATATATTTATAAAATGTTTTGATTTCACAAAAACAATTTTATTTATACTTTTCATGAATTTGAATAACATTTGTTTGAAATAAACTATATACTTCAATTGTATTTTCTACATTTGAAATGAAAACATTAGATGATTTATATGCAATTGTAAGTATTATATATAATAAAATATTTATTCATTTTATGCAGAATAACGTTTCAAAAACTTGTATTAGTAATTCTGTGCCATCAAATAATGTGTTTTTTATGTTATAAAATAGTGTTGCTGTTATAGTTATAACAAAATATTTTCAATTGTAATTTTATGCATTGAATCAGCTGTCTTAAATATTATTAAGGACAAAATTAAAAATAAGATAGTAATTAAAATGAACGAAGGATGAGTTTTGCAGAAAGAAACAGAAATCATTCGGCACGAGTGATTCGCGAAAGAAAACGAAGCGCAAAGAATAATTTAGACATTTGCTTTTTGTCCGTGGTTGTTTTGCAATTTGATAAAAACATTACATAGCTCATCGGAAAAAATGTCCTCTAAATCTGCTCTTGATCGTGAATCATTTTGCTCCAATGTCAAGGATCTACGCGATATAAATTACGAAGCATGCGATCCAAATGTAAACGGTTGGAGCAATACATTCATATATTAGAATTGCAATATCTCGTGTTTTTCACGGCGACTCTGAAGTTATGCCAACCGTGAAAAATCCTTGAGATCCTCGCAGAAAAAATGTCCGAGAAAAAATACGGATTGAATCGACAAAGCACCGGAGGAAGTCGTCGATTGCGAGTTTTTTGCTGAATGAGTGGCTAACGGTAAATCGGAGCTGAGATTGAAGATGCGAAAAAGAGGAAAAATGAAAAAAAGAACGAGGGGTCCTTGATTTTTTTAGTTCGGACACTCCCCGCTTGTATCTTTGGCGAAACATGGAACCGTGAGGGGATCGTCGTTTTTTTTTTTTTTATTTTTCCTCCCAAAGAGGCAGATGTCTAGTTTTCATGGATGGGGTAATTTATGGTTAGCCATTGTTTAACGATATCGAACATAATTATTACACTTTAAAACCATAATTGAAAAAGTCGCAGATGCGCAAATTTATTGTGATTGTAAATTTTCAATAACCAGAGCTGCATCCCACAATTGTCCAAAATTTTATCCACATGCATTAGAATATTTGCATACCATGCGCCTGTTTTAATAATTTTGTATTAAGATGCTAGATTTGTTTATTTATTTACAAAGCCAGATTTGAGTGGATAATGGTTGATTAATAAAATACATAGTTTTTGTAACTATTTTTCAACCTATTATTTTGTAAAGCTTTCTTATGTTTATTGGTTATCCACGTATGTCGTATTTTAAACAAATTTTTATTTAAACAAATAAAAGTGAATTGACCGTCAGACATTCGAGCGAACAGAAAATTACATTTTAATTTAACTGATCATTTCAATATAATTTCACTATTCGTGTATTAGTTTAATGTTAAAAATGACATTTTATTTAAAATCATTGAATACTTCTTGAGACATGCAACATAAACATTTAGCAATTATTCAGATCTAATAAATACATCTTTTGGTAAAGACTTCATTCAATTAATTAATTAAACATAGCTCACGGTAATTCTTTATTGAGAAGTGTTACCTTTATGATCTGCGTATTAACAGCAATTAAAAAGGAAATATGTATTGTATATGCCAGTTATTTAAGAAATGTACATGCACGCTCTGTTATCATAATAAAGGAAACGATTAAGTGTCTAAGAAAATCGCGTCATTATGTTTATCTTACTCTATCAAGGTCATTAAAATGATGAATAAAAGATAGCTCAATCGTCAAAGATGCATCGTAAATAAAGTCATTATTTAAAGTCACTCTTCAACTCACCGTTATCAAAATTTAAAATCTGAGTTTTTGGTAAATTATTAATAATTTAGGCAAAGCACGTCGGGTGACGTGAACAAAAAGTGAATATGGATTAAGGTACAACTTCATTCGTAATTTTGGAATGGGCCCGCACAAGATTACACCTGTCAACAAATGTTGCAAAGGCTGAGACCGCCTGAGCAATTCGTGCCTCGATCATTCCCCGCTTTTCTCTATCGGCGAGCGCGGCTAAGTGCGAAAAGGAAACACAGGGGGAAAAACGAGCGGAAAACGGTCATTCGAACCTGAGAAAAACGGCAGGCAGCTAAGGACACGTGCCTGTGTCCGTCCGCCTCTCCCACCTCACGCTTGGAGACGCAAAATGTGACGGTGCTGATGAAAATGACTCACGGGCGTTGCCAATTGTGTCCGCGACTCGGAAAATTAATCTTTCTTTTCTCACCGCGACGGCGACACGTCGCGGGAGCAGCCTTGGGGCTTTTCCTGCAGCTCAATTGAGAGACATACGATGCACGAAGTGAGCGTGGGAGGCATTTGCACTATCTGCGCATCAGTTTTTCCGTTTCCCTTTTTCATTGTTGTTTCCATTACAGTTTTGTTATTTCTTCTTAGGACCGGGAATGGCGAACAAAAACGAATTTTTGCTTATAATTCAAGGCTGCGACCATTTTTTGATAAATTATATTACGTGTTGCTACGGCATTGTCGAGTTTTCAAAAGATGGCTCCTGATTTGTTAAGGCATTTATTCAATCGGTTTATTTTGTAATAATACCTGTTAATAATTGTATTTGTAATACGAAATACTAAATATTAAAATCGGTAATTTACACAACAACTCTCGAAATTAAACGGAAGTAAAAACATCGTTTTTTATAAAACTGCTAATTGTAGATCTTGATTTTGTAAAAATAAAATTAGTGTTTCAATTATATTTTTAAAGTTTACAACGAAAGAGGTATCGCACTGCTACTTAAAACCAGATAATTAGGTGCTGTAAAAATAAGGAAATAATTGTAGATATTGCATAAAAGTACATAGTACTGGTGTATTCTACTGTTCAATAATTATTTATATACTTTTTTTAAAATAAAAATTATAATCTTCTATAGAAGATACATCGGTTTTCTAGGTAGTAGAAAAACATTTAATGTTCTTTAATTATTTTAAAAATTTCCAAGTATTAAAGAAGTTAATAATATAATTTATCAATAAAAGTATTCAAATGTATTGGTAATATAATGGATTTAAATATTGAAAAAATGTACTATTAAATTTAAAGATTTAAAAATAAAAAATGCAATGTATAGAAAAATTAGTGTCGAATAAAACCGTTTCCATTTCATTTGTCTTTAGTGTAATAAAAATATGATTATCATTCGTGACTATGGTTTTCTTCACATGTCATAAAACTCAAGGACTTTTAACGGTCTTGATTGTATCAAGCAACTATTTTTTTTTATAATTGATACGAGTTTTAAATGAATATTGGAATGTGAGAAAAATTCAATTAACTTCAGAATGAAAGGATGTACTTCAAATACATATATACAGCTAGAACTATTTTTATTGCGAATAATCAATATTAAATGCACTTATAAAATATTAAATAACTAAATGTTATGTAAATGTAATAAATCATAATTCTGTTTATTTTTAAGTTTTAAATTTTCTTAAAATTGCAAATAATTAGAAACAATAAATCTTTATATACGTATAACTTCAATAAATATAGCTAGTCATGTTTCTTTAATAAATTATGTTTAATATTAGTTTTATACAAAATAGCAGTTATAAATATAAGAATTTGTTCTAATTCTGCTTTATTATTATTACGAATGTAATTTATGAAAATTTGAAATAAGGCCAAATTTAGATTAAACATTATTGTTGTATATTTTTTGAGATGTAATGATGCATAATGCGAAAGTTAAATTTTGATAATAGAATATCGACTATTGAATGAGGAGACAAAATTTTATTGAGAGCGACATTGTTTTTTTCTGGTCTAAATGAAACATATAAATGAGGAAAGAGAATCCATAAAAAATGGTGTAAGAAGTAAAATTCAATTTATTACTTCAAGAACTTTAAACTCGTATTTAATATCCATATCTACAGTCACCATCGAATATTTACTACAATTTTAAATAAACAGTACACAGTTCAAAGGAATAAGATGTACAATAAATCATTTAATGAATGCGCTTGAATTTTCTTGTGGTCAGAAGAGTTGATTTTACGTTTGAAGCATTTAAAAATTTTAGACACAATTGTTGGATTGGTTACCCTGTAGATGACGCAATAAATTGTTTCAGAAAACTACATCACTGCTTTATTTGTGGTGGCAACAAAAGATCTTCCGAATTTCTCCTCAATCGCACATGGGTAGACGAACCAGAGTTGGACCAAGCTTTCCGGGACCAATTCCGGGACAAGCTCTGTTATGTTTTTTAAGGGTCTGAGCGAAATAAAGGCAAATCAGAGGCCGAGTTAAGGGACTTGAACTTCCTCCGCTTCTCGATTACGTCATCGAGCTCCCGGTAGGGCTTCTCGAGGTCGCGGACTGCGAAAGTGTATTGCAGGCGGCTCGTGCTAAAAAAGTAGTAAGCTCCGCGAAGCTCTAGAGCGAGAGAGAAGGAGAAGGTAGAAGAGAGAGATGAGGAGCGCCAGCGATAACTGCCCACCGTCGTCTATTTCGTCCCTCCGACGGCCGAAATAGACGAGCTGCCAGGAGGCGGCGGGGGAGGGAGCGAGAGGGCGACAGGCGACAGACAGCGGGAGGATCGCCACGCCACACCGCGTCGGCCTTGAGCTAAATTACAATGGCCGCGGTTGTTTAGATGTTTAGTCGCACAATGAGCTCCTCGGACGTATGCAAGTGCGAGTGCACATAAATGCAAGTGCATCGGTTTCTCTGTCACGCGCCGCGTGATCGAACATCCGCTCCATTTTCTCGGCGCATCCTCCCCACCCCCTCTCTCGCACTCTCTCGCTCGAAAAGTGTTTGAAAAATAACTCGTGGCTCATGGAGGTGAAGGGAAAAAATGACGGCGACGTTTAGAAGCGGATATTTAGAGCGAGGCGAAAATAGGCGCGAAAAACAAGGTGCACAATTAAAACTTGTATTACCCAAATCTCAAAAGCTCGACTATTCAGGTTAATTTTCACTTCTCCTCCACCCGCGGCTCTTAATTTTAGACCTTTTCCTTTCTATTGCACTAAATTTTCAAATTAAACCGAATTCATTTAGCTCTAAGTGGAGTATACTGTACTTCATGCTGCACTCTGCTGCTGTTGCAGCTCGACCACTGACTTTGCGAGGCAATCTTACGGGATTTAATACAATCGAAGGGATGTAGTCTACTGATACAATTTTCACATACAGACACGACCATTTCATTTTAACTGGAAAATTATTATTAGTTTGTTCCAATGTTTTTTGACAAACCCCTGTTTGGCTCACATTTTAACAAGCATCTATTTACGTAAGCTTTAAGTGGTTTCATTAGTACTTCTCACATGGCTACACCTGAAAAATCCACTAGAAGAACACACATGACGAATTCATACGCTCATTTGCCAAAATAAATAAAGAAATTTTGTATGCCCGTGCCTTATTAATTGAGAAAAGTTGATGAAATTTTTATTACACATTTTAAATACAATAATTCAAAAAACTGAAAGAATAATAAAACCAGTTTCATTTTTCACATTTTACCCAAGTCACCTTAGCGTGGCGTTTTATAAGGTTAGAGTTTTAATATTATTTGTATTTTTCCAGTCTGAAATACAAAACTGTTTCTTCTTATAAAATTATAGTACAGTATCATCGGAAAATCAAAATTCTGAATTATTTTTGCGATAAATTTCCATTGAATATTGCAATATATTTAACCGAAATGAATGCATAGTAAGTGAAAACCGCGAGGTGCACTGAAACTTAGTTTGAATTTTAAAGGAGGAAATATCCATTTCAGAAGATATGATGTATAGCTCTACAGGTGTAGTTGGCTCTAAATGCTCTTGAGTTCCAATTAACATAATTCTGTGGCACATAAAAAGAAAAAATGTGTTACGAAGGAAAACTTTTACTCCTTTATTCCGCGCGATGAAAAAAAAATATTCAGAGTTCATTGAATGCACCGAGTAAATGTATTGCCTAATGCTTGTTTGTGTCAAATAATTCATTATGTAATTCATTAGTAATTTAAGCAAAATGTGCGAGTTGAATTTTAAACAAAAGCTTAAGTATTTTATTTTATTAAATGATGCTTAAAATTTACAAAACCATGAAAAATGATTGATCGTGGCACTTGGATGATGGATAATACCTGAACTTTCTACAATAGATAGTGATTGATTCTGGCTAAACATTTGTTTCGTTATCATGATTGGTCGAATCTCGAATCGTATTGCAATAGCTTAAAATATATAGAATACGGGATACACATTAAATATATACACCATATCAAGATACCAGCGTTACTTTCTTTTCTTCTAACTCCGGATAATAACATAATAATAGAAAATATTTGTCCGGTATTGGCGAAAAAGTAAGGATTGTTCTTGAAAAAACCAAGTACGATTCATCACTGCAATAATTCGATGTGCAAAAATCCTTAACAAAGGAGCACCCCCGTTCTCCATTATTTAAATTTGTGATCTAGGATTTCTGGCATAGGGCCAGGAAGATGAACACTCACGAATTTCACTGTGCAAATGCTCGCTCGAAGCACTAACAGACCCATAACATCAGAGTTGCGTAACCCGAGCGAAACCACGCGACAATGAGTTCGCGACCATACGCGTGTATACGGTTACCCGGACACGCGTGCACGGTAGCTATGGTTGAGGCGCCTACTCGATCTCGATGATGAGCGACTCACATTCCGTCGTTTCAATACATATTTCGGGAGTTTTAGACTTGTCTTCGACAGCCGATCGGAAATCTTGAGCCACCGTAGATATGGTTGAGCTTATTTATAATCTTGGGATTGCTGCTAATGTAAACGGAAATGGAATAATCACCAGAGAGCCCGGAAATTTGAGATGTAATGTTTTTACATAAATTCAGTTTTCCATTTGTTTCTTTAAAAATAGACTTGGTATTTTAAATTAAACTTGTCAAATAAATGTACAACACGTGGAGAAACTTGTTGCTTCATTGTATATCTTGCATGATTTATTAGAGATTTTTATGAATAATAGTGTGTGATAGATAGTTGGACTTTAAAGATCAATATATGAACTGCATGCAGTAGCGTTATATTTAAACAGACAGCTACCTAAAAATTTTGAAGATTAGTATATTTAGTCCGCATTCCACATAATAGTGGATGATGTGTTTGATATTTAAGAGAATATGAATACTTATTTTTTTTTTGAATCCTGGTAAAAGAAAGAGAATGTTTTCCAGTTATTCGGATTGATTATGTTGGTTTTTCCGAGAATGAATTATTATCGAACACTATTGAATATTACAGTGGTATCGCGTGTTTTCATTATTAATTCCCATTGCACGTTCACAATGCCAATTGATTCTTCAATTTTTGCTTCCAAACGAAATCCACGTTCACATCATCTACACACCTCCGAAAGTCATTTAGGAGTTCTAGTTTGGGATCTTTTGGTTTAAGCAACCTTCGAACTCGTGCACAAGAGCACAAAAAGAAAGAGGAGACGTGGCCGAGGCGATCGGAAATGAGATGTACCGAGATCAACTGTATGTCTTCGTCTGAGTCGCTGCGTTTCGTCTGGCAGACTTGTGTTTAAAATAGCCTCACGTATTCAAGGCCGGAAGAAACGATCGCCAAACAAATGGAATCAATGCACGGATGAGTTTAGAGTCCACGAGCTATCTATTTTCGCGGTCTGGGCAGACGAGAGACCGATTCTTTTTTACTTCTTATTTTTTTTTTCCCCAGGGATTCTATGAAACAATATTTGAAGTGAAATTGTGAGGCTCTACAAGAATTTTTAAACGGACTTCAAAAAATATTTATGCATCGACATTCTAAACTCCGGCTTTGTCATTTTTAATTTTACTTCCAGTTTAGTGAGATTAAAACTTTAATAAATAAACTTTAATATCTACGATAAATGGATTAGCTGTCAAGGTGTGAGAATTGATTATTCACTTCTAAATATATGAAATTTTTTTTATTGAAAATGTACGGATAATATCTGTGGAATAAATTTTAAATAAAAAAATTTGATGATTATTGCAATTGTTATTTTATATTCAATTGAAAAACATTATATAATAATGAAAAAAGTAGTAAAGAAAATAAAGTGAACAAAATAATTCAGAATTTTCATTTATTTCTTACAACAAACAAATAAAACAATAATACAAAAATATATTTCATTTTTGTGGTTAATCAATCTCAATGTTAATCAAAGACTTAAATATTTGAATAAAATTAATACTTTCTCTAAAGAAAGCACTTGGAAATTAGAAATTTTTCATTAGGAATTCAAATCTGCAAATGTAAATTACAATTTTCATAAGAATAATGGAATCCTATTCTATTTGAGTTTCTTTTTAAAAAAAGATTTTTCTTTTGTTTTACACATCGAAAACACTTTTTAAATGAGTAATTTGTATTCACATTATAAAAATACTCTAATACACTTCAGTATTGAATTTAAAAAATGTTTATTTAAATTTATTAATAATTTCAGATCTGCATATATATATATATATATCTCTTTGATGATAAAAAAAAGATTTAATAATTACAAATTTATAATACTTTGAAAAAAAATTTTTATTATTTAAAATACATTGAATTTACTTATAAATTTTTGTTTTCTATAATGGAAAATTGAAATTATTTATATTTAAAATATACTAAAATTGTATGTAAAAAACATACTCATTGAAATCTTAAATATATATTCTTTTATTATTAAATAAATAATATTAATATATAAAATATTCAGTTATAATCAACAGCTTCTTAATACAATTAAAATTTTAAAATCATACAAATTGAATTTAATCATGAATTATTAATGATAATCAATAAAATAATTCAAAAATTTAATGTAAAAAATAAAATTTTAAATTAAATGTAATATTAAGTATTCCATTTTTGTTAAAAATTACTTAAAATTTGTTATTTAAAGTTTTATTTCAAAATTTATGTATTTTAAACAGAAATAACATTTTCAAGTCCAAGCATCTTCTAGAATTAAATATCAATTATCTTGTGTTTGTCCTTAGAAAAAGCTCATATTTCAAAATTTAAGAAATATAGAAATATAATAAAAAAATTTTCCAAATACAACGTACGTTTCTTACTAATTAATATCACGTGTAAATAAAAATATCTGATGAACAAGCCGTATAATTCATAGGAATTACTTTCATAAACGATTAAACCATAATTGATCAATTAAATGAATTCATTGGATAATTAGTTCGCGTTGAAACTGTTCCGTTTATACAGCTGTCGATTGTCAATCATATTTATTTGAAAAAAGGATTTATAATTACTTTTCCAAAGGTCACGTTATTACTACGCATAATATCCTTCATCTCAATATGAACAAATACAGTCAATTTACTACAAGTTACGAACACCAAATAAAAAAAGTGTTATAGTCCTGTGCATATTTTACCGCATCGTCTACGTACATCAATGCTCTTTCTCAAGACAACAAACAGTCAAATGTGTATCAATTGTGAATAATATTGACCAAGCGCCACCTAGCGTCACGAATGACACGCCTTGCTATGTAATCGAATAGTCAATGTGAATTTGCAGCCGAGAACATGAACGAGCCCTGTGACGACCAAAAATGAAAAAATTGTGCCTTCCATTTTACGCGCGATCGTGTTCCTCTCTCTCTCTCTCTCTCTGTTTCCTGTCTCCATTCCCACCACGAAGAAAAGGATTTACTTTCGTCCACGTTCACACGCTATGATTGCGTCGTTGACGGTTGACGTGCAATTCAATACGCCTCGGTCCCTTCGCGAGTGATACCGAGGACAAGTCGCGGTTCAACGAGATCGAGGTGCTCGCGAACGTAACGCAACGGCTATCGCGAATCTGTGCTGCTCAATGCCGTCCCCGAAGGTGATTTGATTTGATTTGCCAGGTTGAGACCCGAGATTCGTCCCGAGGTCTACATGTCTTCTCCGGGACGCTAATGGTTACGAGAAACGCACTGCAGGTGTTTCTGAGATTAGCTCTTTTTGGCAACTCTCAAATGATTCGAGAAACTAATCCTCGGGAAAGTTCAAGGGTTCCAAGTACATTGCTATTATCATGATGAATAATGTTTAACATGAGAATTTATTAATTCCTACATTTTTTAAAAGATGTGTACGGGATTCGAATAGATTAGAATATTTTAAGCAGTGTTTAAGTGCACGTTTGACTTTCTGAGAATAATCTACAGATTTAATTATGTGTTGAATATTTAAGTATTATCGAGTTACTTAAAAATGTAAGAAACATAAAAAGATCCTATTCCATAAGAAGTAGGATTATCAATACTAATAAAATGTATCGTATAATCAGTGTCCCTCTTAAGCTGTTTAAATTCTGAAACCATAACGTAACTTTAAAGCGATTATTAAGAAAATGATCAGATAATACTCGCGGTAATTCAATTAGATAATTATTATTTTTAAAATAAAAATAAAATATTGCTTTGAAACGAATTACAAAGTTGAAAAATTAATCAATGTTAATCATTCGAAGAATATTAAAGATAATCATTTAAATTTTATTAAAATGTATTACTGTAAAATTATGGTAAGCGTACCGATTAGTGGCCACGTAAATCTTGTTTTTAACCACCAACTCATCTAGATTTTTTTTTTACCGTTAAGCCTCGACAAAGAAATATTAGATGACTTTTATTAATGTAGAGTACAGTAATGTACAGTGATATAAAGTATTTATGCATTGCTTGTACCTCCTCGCTGAATAAAATTGAAATGGCTAGAAATCATAAACACTAAATTGCAAAAGCCAATAGCATGAAAAATGAATTTAAATAATATAATTACTATTAAATGTAAAAATAGATTATATAAAATTCTTGACTCGTTACGTGCCTGACTGACATTATTTTTAACACTCAAGGGGACGCGTTATAATGACCTTCACCACGCGACTTACCGTAACGATTGTACATGGATGAACTGCTCTGAATTAAATCGATATATATTTTAATCTACCCACAGACAAAATTTTATCTTTTTATGAATGATTTTCAAATCATTGACAAGTATTGGTGCACGAAAACTTCAGCCTTTCTTCGATAGGAATGACATTCTGACATTCTTGACTGCTGCTGCGAATCATTTGGAAACTCCTCCAACCAAATTCTCTTATCTTTTTAACAGTGTGAATTGTAAAATTTGATAGTGTTACTCTATTATAAATAGTTCAAATTCAATAATATCACAAAAGTGCAAATGTTATGCAATTCAACAAGTTTAAGCTTGAAAATGATGGTTGCATTTTTTTTCTAAACGAGGTGAAAAATATAAGAAGAAAATTGGAGTGTCTACATGTATGATGATTTATTCAACGAATTCATTACAGTTCGTTTTTAATGTGTGTTTTCTATCTCAAACTTTATCACACAATTAATACATACTTTCAGTTGACAGGCAAAAATAATAGCCAGTGCACCATACAAATTTCATCCGAAAGTGACTTACTCTTTTTAGAATCTTTGTAGAAATAAAAGAACGTCCCGAAGGGGTGGATATTAGGGTGAAAATTAGTTCATCCCGTTGAGACGAAGCAAAATGCTTTTCACATACAGGAAATCGGTTAAAAAGGTAAAGAGGCGCGCGTTTCTGATAGACTCGTGTCAGATGCTCCAAGTGAGGGGTAGTTCGTGTATTCCTCGATAACCGTCGAGGTCTGTTCGTGGAACCGACCCCCCGGACTCCGAGATTCACGATCTCCCCGAGAAAGAGGAGTAAAAATCGACCGCGCGGTTCTGTTTCTTCACATACGAGCGCCTCTAATGAAATTGATAAGAATGCGCACAAGTGAAGCGCGTGGTTTACCGCATCGCGCCCTGTCGCCAACCATCGGACCGGGCACTTTACGGCTGTAAATCAGCGTTAATTATTTCCTTCAACGGGGAGAGACCGCAACGCAAGACGAGAGGCGTCCGGGGTCTCTAGGGAACCCGATGAGCTCGCCCGAGGTAAGAACCCCGACTGGGACTTCACAGAGTCCCCGCTCTTTTTCACTTGCATATCTCGCCCGATACCCTCACGTTGCATCAGTTGCATTATAAATGCAAAGAAACGCTTATTTATTACCTCAGGACTGTAATTAATGGAACGCGAGCGCGAAAAACACGCGAGATGCGATTGCCAACGGATCCAGGAGTCATGAATGAAGACGAATGTTAAATGGCCAATGAGATTTATTTTCGAAACGAGGATTGAGATATCTGCGCTTCCAGATAAATGTGTATGAACATTCCCATAATTACCTGATCTCCATTCATGAAACTTATCTACAAAGTTAATAAATTAAGTTCTTTAAATTTTGGATGGCACATGTTCCGATGAACTCCTACTTAGTCATACGCTAGCTATTTTATCATCAGATTATATCACCAATTATTCTTATAATAAGTAATACTAATGAAGATTTCAATTTTCAATGCTTTAAAGTAGTTAATTTTTTATCAGTGTACACGTACTTAAAGTGGTACAATTTTTTTTTTAATTTTATTTCCATCATTTCTAACGTTACTGGCATAAATTATAGAATTCAGAAATTCAAATTTACGTATAGCATATTTTATTAACACAAAGAAATAATTACCAAGTAAAAGATCTAAAATTTACTTGACCAGGAGAATAATGTTTGCATCAATACAGATGTGATGTAATTAGATTTAATTATAATTTGATTGAATTGAAGTACACTCATCGTAACATACTAAACTTATTATGTAAAAATTTACATTGAATATTAAATAAATTAGTATGTATAAATATCAGCAAGTTAAAAAATTATTTTGATGATTGTAAATAAAATTATCTTTTCGTATAATCTCTTGGCAGAGATTATCATATATGGAGATTCATATTTTTTATAAATAACATCATAAAAACACAATTTTAATATGAGATAGTTAAAACATAACTGAAATAAAATAAATTACATTTAGCATATGATGAGGATTAAGTAAATAGTCATCATTTATATGGATTGTTGAAAATTATTACTTCATATATTTTATTTAATTATTACAAAAATGATCAAATAAATCATTAGTCATGTTTTCATTTATTTATAATTAATAATAATATATAATGAATTGAAAAATTACTTTAATCCGTATCACGATTTTTTAACGATTAATGATTACTTAATTTTCTAATGTTTTATAAATTAATCAAAAAGAAATAATTGTGTTTAAAGTAAATTCAGTGACTTAATGCACTTAAGTGGCTTAATATAAATTGTATGTAAATTTAATGTATATACACTTAAGATTTGTATATTCTTATGGTAAATATACATGCTGCTGAACATTTCTAATTCAACTAAATTATTTGAAAAAATTATTAAATAAATGATTAAAAACTAAAACAAATTAGAAATCTATTTTTTTTACATTTTTAAAAGAGTATTAATTTTTATTTTTTAATAAAACAATCATACGCTTTTTATTTGAAAAGCAAAGTATCAAATGAATTGATATGAAAATTAGATATAATTAACTAACTCTTATTAATCATAAACCTTTTCTAAAATACAGAAATGAACGATAAATGTTTTAAAATATTTGTATGTAAAATTATTTTCTAAGAATATAATTATAGTATTTATTATTACAAATATTTGAAATTACAAAAATTTGAAATCTAAATACACATTAAGTAATTTTATATTAATTATATATTATTAGTTATTCAAAAAAATATAAAAACTGTAAATATTAATAATGAAATATACGATAGCTTTGCAACTTTGAAATTAATTAAAAAAAATATTCGAAAATGCATTAATATTACAGAAATAAATAAAATTTTTAATATGTTTAATTTCTTTTTAAAAAAAAAATCACAATTTTTGAAATATTTTTAACATTTTAATAGAATTAAGTATACAAACAATAAATATCTAATATCATCTTCAATTTATAATTTACTACTTCAATAGATCATTGAGTGTATAATAAATTATTTTAAACAGATAAAATAAATAATTATACATAAATTTTATGTAAATAAATGCAATTCTCGAATGATGAAAAAAATAAATAGTATTCATATATCAATGATCGTAATTCGTCATTTACCATTATACAAAATTAAAGATCGAAAGCGATAATTTTTGCAAAAACTGTCATTGCAACTGCATATACATATCTTTTTTATTCTGTTTAGCTGTAATTCTGTAAGTATATATTTATTACTGAATATCATTAACATATTTCATTCGAGGGAATTCAAACATGACACGTAGCTAACTAATTGGTTGAATTAACTGAAAAACTAACTGACCTTACTTGTAAAAATATTAATAACAAAAAATAACACATCACAGTTCGCATGGGTAAAATATAAACCCAACATTTCTACAACTAACTACTAATTAAACTTATCATAAATAAACATTCAGAGTATGCAAATTTTTTATATACTAAAAAAAGTAAAAACAAAAAAATTTGTGCTAGACTAGTCGAACCCCATGATACACGAGGTAATGAAGATCGGTTGTAAAGTCATGAACAACAAATAATAGAGAAAAGTCCTTGGCCACTCCTCGTCTATTATTAAAAGGAATTAAAAAATAAAATAAATATCAAAAACTTCATCATTTTGACTTCACGTAAGCTCGAATTTATTAATCTATTAAATTGATAACATGTCATCGCCTCATAAAAACCATACCAATTAGGGGATATTCTCTTCATCTTTCCTTTAAAATAAAATTTTAATAAAATAATTGAGAAATACATAATGTTTTTCTATAAATTAATAAAGTTAAAAGAAATGTTTAGAGGTTATAAAATAAAAATACTTCAGATGTATTTTAGAAATTTTACTTGTGTTATCTTTCATAATGTGAATAATTAACAAAAATTTAGATTATTTCAAATAATAGAAAAGTTTAAAAAAATCCTAACTGAAAATCATAAAATATAGATTGTATACATTTATTCTTAAATGAATACATATCAAGTCTGGTCAAACAATATCTTGATAAACTAGACATGCATTTACGTACACATACAATTACTGTTTATGTTATCTCGAAGACTTTCTCTTTTCTAGAACCATATTCATATCACTTGAATAACGAAGAAACACATAATCTAAGTAAAAAAATTTTTTTAATACATCTATATTCAATTTGGTGTAAATTATATAAACAATAAAGAACTATATCATTCAAAATTATTTTTCTTGATTGAATTTCTTTTATTCTTGATGTATTTAAGATAGAAAAAAATGCATTATTTCATAATTGCAGTTAAAGAAAACGTAAATAATTTAAAATTTTTTACAAAATAGAAAAAAGTATTATTTTAAGTCGAAATTTTGAATTTTTCACAAAATTTTTGTAAGAAAAGATTTTTTCTTATGATAAAAATTTATATTGAATTATTACAAATTATCAAATATTTACAATTATGTAAATTTGGCAAATATCTTTTGGGAAATCATAGAAAAAAATTTGATTCCTCGCTGTATATTAGTTTCCAAAGCATTGTAAAATGTAATGTAATGTAAGAAATGAAAAATTATTATTAAAGTAAAAAAAAAAAAAAATATAATTAGTTATTTACAGATTGATTTTAAATGAAGTGATTAAATCTGCGATTGCAACGTCGATCTAACTAAAGATAATTATCTAAAATTGGATCTTCGCTCAGTCTCGCACCAGTCATTGTCACCTTAACTTGGTTTTGGTATCGAGCATTATATTTGATTTGGACTTGGTGTTGCTTATTTCTGCCGTCGAAACTTCCTAATGAAAAGACGTATAATCAATAATTCAAGGCGTTATCGATCAATTTACATATGATTTCGCGATAAATTAAATAAATTAGCGTCATAGGCTTTGATTATTTCAGTGGTCGTGATCGCACCTCAAAATTAATGCCACGCGGATATTAATTCTCGCACCACGGCCACCCGCGAGAGGATTAACGGTGCAAATCCGTTAAAGGAGGAGCAAAGGGATAGCCGCATGTCGGGCTTCCCTCCGATCGGCTTTTCGCGCTTTTTCTCTTTCCCTTTCGCTCCTCAAGCTCAATTTTCAAACGGGCACGGACTTGGATCCGAGTTTTCAGTACCTGCGGATTTCCCGACAATTATCATTTATACTCAACTCACTTCACCTTTAAGCTTATACCGCTTTATCTTACCAATTTTATCAACTTACCACGCATATGCTCTTTTCAACTTCTACATTTTGCTCTTAATTTCCCTTTCAACATCCACTTTTCATTTAAAAACCTAGTGCAATTAATAAATATTCAAACTGGACTCTACCTTATGATACCTTTTATCTTTCTTTTTATTCTGTCAAAATACAAACATTTATTGTTACTGGGTATAATAATTTAGTCACTTTAAGAAATATAATCAATGATAATTTTCATTACGTGCATAATTGTTACTGGTACTTATCGAACATTATTTTGTAAACTTGCGTGTTTAGTGCATAAATATTATTTTTAAAAAAATATATAAGGACAACTTATTGAGTCTAAAATGACATTACATGTCTCATAATTGACATAGCATTTTCAATGCAAATAAATAAATAAATAATTATTAAAACTCTGTATATTTAAAATTTTTTAAATACACTTTTTAATTTTTATTCGGAAACTAATAGATTTGTGTGTAAATTAAATAAAACTTATGTCATTGAAATAAAAATGTATTCCTGCGCGCTGTTATTATATATATTTCTTTTAATTATTATATCATTTTTCGTTTACTTCTCATAAAATTTTTCTAGCGAAATTAGATAAAACTATTTTTAAATATTTATAAATTCCACATTTTTTCAACTTAATGTGAAAATTTTAAATAAATGAATCTTAGACTCCAAATATTGGTATCGTACTACTGTAATTATGAATAAAATTAATTCTCAGAAATGGATTACAAACAGCCATTCAGGCATAACTTTGGAATGTAATAATAAATATGGAACTAATAATCTTTTAACTAAACCCGAATATAAAAATGTATGACTTTTATCAAGCACTGCTATTCACATTCGTTATCTCATTAGTAAAATAATATTTTTCTTTTTCGTTGACACAAGTAAATAAATAACTTTTAAGATACTTCTATTTTAGGTTTGTTTTTTGACTTATTCCATTTTTTAGTCTCCTGTACCAACAAACACTTAAAACCTACTAGCAGGAACGATAGAAAAGAGACGAAATAAGAAAAACTCGGTATGACAGAGAAAGTTCACGTTTACTGAGTGTGCGTGTGCATGCAAGCGAGCGCGAAGCGAATAAATTTAGAAATTTCGGTTCGTAAGTCAGTCTGTCTTGTGCAGCGAAAGCAAAAAATTTTGGATTTGTGAACTAATAAATATTTGAAATTATTAATTATCTTATTATATTTTCTATCGCGTTTATCAATAAATTTTAGACTGTTCTTTTATCAATTCAATGGGAGAAATAGAATACAAGTATTTCCAATAATATTTAATTTATATTCGCTTGAATTTAGAAATTGAAATTATTTTACAGGATTATATATTTTTCCATGATTTGATTATATATGTGTTCTTTTTTAGTTTTTACAACTAAAAATATTATCAAAGAAATGATTTTAAATTAATTCGAAACAAGTGCAAGTAAATTTTTTTTTTGACGACTATACAATTTTGAATAATCTAAATATTTTTTAAAGGTAAGGATTATTTCAAAACTAATCTATACTTATTTTGTGAATAAAAATAATCAATAAATTATTTTGAACAATATCGTACTCATTCCTGATTTTAGTTAACTTAAAAAAAAGCTTTGTGTAATATTAAATAAAACATAAAATTTTATTTTTTACTCATTCGTAATAGGTTCATGTACTTAAATACTAGCCATTCAATTTTTTCTAAAATTTTTTTAAAAACTTAATAAAATTTTTTTAATATACTTCCTGGATCGATCTTACTGAAATTCACAGCTAGTAAAAGTTATGCTCTCACTATTTCAGCGAGGGCATCTCTCTCTTTCTGTGTTTTTGTCTTAAATACATCTGTGAGAAAGTTTCAGTTATTTTCAAATTTTTTTGCTATTTATGTATTTAGACTTGACACTTTGAAAGAACCGTTTTATAACTATTCATAGAAATCAAATTTGTTGCAATTATTGTAAGCATAGTAAACAGAAAATTTGAAATTCTTGTTGATATGAATTAATTTATAGCAGTACAAAGTAAATTAAGCTAGTTCATTCATAGTAATAATTTTATCAAAACTTAAAATAAGACTGTAAAAGGGATATTAAAAAATTTGTATCCATGATATCTCACAAATAAGATAAATAAATAAATAAATGAAAAATATTTGAACAACAAAATTAAAAAATTAATTATGTTGCATAAGCAAAGAGAAGTTATTTAATTATTATTTAATAATCCATACAAGTATGTGTAACTGATTAATTATGAGAAAAATTATCGAATACAGCTAAAATACTACAATTTTTAATAAAAAAATTCTTGGTTTTTAACATATGATGTAAAACAACAATTACATTTATTAAATTATTTAAGGTAATTATAAGATTACTAAGTACGCAATAAATGTTATCCATAAAGATGAGTTTTTAAACTCAAGAATTGACATTTTTAAATATTAATTTTTGTTAATTTTTAATGATATATAAATAGCTTTTATATAGTTAGTAGATCATTAACAATTTTCCATTTTCAATAATTTAATTTACATTACATAATTGCTGTTTAAAAAATCAAAATTAAATTAGTCATAAATGATGAAACAGATAATTAATAAATTAATAAATTAGAGTTCATGCTTTATATCAATACATAAAAGCTTTATATCCGATCAAAACTTTTCAGATATGATGCACCTCTTAATGTATAAGCAATAATGCATTGATTTAAAATGTTGTTCTGTAAAAATTTATAGATTATGGAGACGATCGAAAATTATCGAAATCATATTATCTTGGTATTTGTTTTATCTTCAATATATTATTCAATTAATGACGATACTGGAATTCACAAATATATAATTAACTTAATTATACAGGGATTTTTATCACTGTAAATGGCATGTATATATATTTATATAATAAACCGTTATATAAAATGATATTATAAAATTCTTATTGAATAAATTTATCGACATTAATAAACAAAAGTAACTATGAACCTACATTAACAGGCTAAAGTTTACCTCGCATATATAATAAATTAAAATAGAAAACAATAAATACGTAATTAATTTTATCTCACTAGTTTATTAAATATTATTTCACTTTGGATAATTCATAAAAAACGTTATTGACGAGAAGTATTTGTATTAAAACACTTTATCAACTGCAGTAAGTCGTAGAAAATTAGTAGCTTTTGTTAATAGGCATAGTAAATGTTGTATTTATTATTGATAAATATTATTAAAATACGAGCAGGCTAAAAATTTATGAACAATAATAAGAACAATACTGATAATAATTACAATTAGTCCACAGGAGTTATCGTCGAGAAGCAAATCATGTATTTATTTGAGCATAGTAGCCATATACGTAATTATACCATTAGCAAAGTTGCAAAGTACGATAGTCAAGCATTAATACGAGTAACAAAATGAAAAACGTCATTCTCTGAAAATAAAAAAAATTTTTAAGTGGAACGCTCAAAACTTTAACCTTGAAGTGCTCGAGCGATTAAAATAGCGCTGATAATGAGATAAAATAGAAAACGAAGTGGCCTATAGGGAAGTATGCGAGTCCATCCCATCATCTCGGACACTTTATTGTTCATAACGTAAAGCTGTCCGCATGCCCATAACTCATACGGGTGAGTGAGCATGCGCGAGCGCGTGCGCAATATCAATGGTACTTGTGCGCAGGCGTGCGCGCAAAGCTTCCATTCCATTATCTGGTGGAGCAAACCGCGGTTCCACACCGTTTACTCGCTTTGTCATATCTCCAATCACTCACGTACATCTGCAAACTCGGATGAACCTAAACCAACACGGACGATCACACACACACGCAAATTTTCAAACACACGAAGACTCCAGTGAAGTTTTTACTGCTTTTTGCGTTTTTTTCTTCGACTTATCGATTTGAAAAAATCATTTTTCTCTTCTGACAGACGAACCGATAAGTTTACAGGTAAATCTGATGATTAACGTCAACCAGCATTTGAAAGCAAGAATTTTTAAGATAAATGGCGATAAATTTAAGTTGCTTTTTTAAATTATTAACACAAATGTTCTATATAAAGTTAATGGTTTTTTTGTTACTATTATGTAGATAAAGTGTTTTTTAGATTTTAATATATAATTGTGAAGAATGCGTGATAAGAAAACTGTATAGTATTTTGTGGTCATGTACAATTACTCCAACAATTTTCTTCCCTTTACAATAATTATTAAAACTAATTAAATTATGTTTATGAGTTGCGCGTAATTATTTATACTATGAAAAGGCGTAAAATGTTGTCTTTATTTAATCGAATAGTTGCATAAGATGTTTTTCCTATTAAAAATTCACAATTTTTTAATTATTGATTAGAAAATATAAAATTCATAAAAAAGACATAGTTACTATTATTTAATGAAAACTATTCATAATAAAAATAAATAAGATTAATGAAAATCACTTTTAATTTAATTAAATTGAACATAATATATTTTTTATTGTACAACTTTCACTAGCATGCAATAAAGAACCTTATCAAATTTAAAGTTCAAATAAAAAGACATAATTAAATATAAAAATTTGAATGGTGCAGTGAACTCTGGAGAAAGCTTTTTGCTATCTGCACTAGTGCCAGAGAAAGAGAAATTTAATTTGTTAAGTTATATTAATAAATATTGTTGACTAATAAATAACACAGCGCATAACATAGAAGATTAATAAATGAAAGACCGAAGAAACTATTTAATGCATATATACTGGTACATACACATGCATAGAAAATACTTATTTACAAAATAAAATATCAAATAATTACCTTGTCGTTTTTTAATTTTTTTAAAAATTATTTAAGTATTTATTAATACAAAGTGTGAATTGGATAAAAGTTTACCATTATTTTTATGAATAAATGATATATTTCATTTAAAAATAAAATGCTTTATTCGCAAGTTTAACAATGTATTTTATATGAGCGTGTGCACAAGCGCTTGAAGTCAATTAGTTATAAATTAAAAATTAAAAAATTATTGTTCTGCACGATAAAGTAAGGCTTGCAATTATTCTCGTATATTATTAAAACATATTAGAATGCACTTCTGTAATTGCAATATATGCATAGCATTTGGTGGTACATTCCAATTTATAAACGCATAATACACGTTAGTTAAGGTTTATGAATTATATTATTCTGCTTAAACATGGAAAGTAAAAAAAAATGCGGAACAAATGATTATGAAAAAGACAGAAAAGTTGCAAAAAAAGAACCCTCCTGGTCAGCGGCAGCAAATATAATTTTTACGAAAATAGAATACTTGATGCGTGCACAATAATAATTATTCCTAGGCTCATGCGAATTGGTGGATCTTAAATTTGCGAATCTGGAAATTTGTTGACGAAAACATTATCTCGGATTTGGTGAGCTTAGGATATTTAAAGTAAGTTAGTTCACAAGCATTTTGAGTTTTGCTGGAAAAGTTCAAAATCAGGAATTTACGGACAGAATTAATCGAGCATTTAACTGAATTTAGAATTTTCATGTTCAAAATCATATGTTTATTTATGTAATTTTATTGTATTTTCATAGACATTAACAATTATAACCCGAAAATGCATGTTTCAATTAAGAATGAAATTTGATTTGATAATGATATGAATGAAATTATATGTAATAATTGAAAGACATTACGCGCTTATTTATATATTTATTACTATATAAAATTCCTTCCATTTTCCACACGATTTGAACCGAAAAATTAAATAATTATGAGACCATAGAGAAAGCTGAAATAATAACAGATTCTTTGTTACTGTACTTACTAAAATTTAACATTAGTGTAATTTCATGAACGGAGTTTAGATGTTGCAATATGTGAATATGACTTTTCACAAGGACATCAAAGATCATCAATATTTTATGATATCTTGAGTGAAGTTGATTAAATTTTGTAAAACAGTTTTAAATAAGCTTGTTATATTCAATATTTTAATAAAATATTGTAATTTTTTGTATACTATTCGTGTAAAGTACCAAATACAAAACATATTATATTTATATTACATTACTATTTTAGTATAATAGTATAATAATATTTTTACACGAATAAGAAATTTAATAACAAAATCATGTGTACCGCAATAGTTTAGAAATATCAATTAAATTGCTAACGCACTGTAAGTGTACAAAACTATTTATAAACATTTTATTGCAGAAATCATGGAACTACTCTATACCAGGCTAACACTCCATATTCAAGGAATTTAAAATATTGTACAAAGTAACTAAACAGAAAAGAAAAGTTTTCATGCAAAGAAATAGTACAATAGAACCTCGTCAATGTTAAATTATTTTAAAAAAGGCAATTAAATTCCTTTAAAAATGAAAGTGAAATGAAAAAAAAATGAGACAGAAGGACGCACGAGTCGGTAACGCAAAAGAAAAGCGGCGGTAGTCATAAAAATGCCAGACAGACAATCTAGATACCAACACAATTTCCCGTAGTTTTCAATCTTGATAATTTAGCTCCGAGTTCCGCGGTTCTCGATCTCCAGTTCGTCGACCTTATGAACGCAGACGCCGCGAAATCGCAGTGCCAAAAGGCTCCCGTAAGGTCCAAATGAAAACAGCTCTCCCTCCTTTACCACCATCTTGGGTCAGAGAAAAGAGAGATCCTCGAATGTGGTGGAAGTACTTGGTGGTTAATTTTACCTGAGTTTTCCTCCTTTTCCTCAAATTCGCGGTGCGGAGAGCTCGGATCTTATCTCCATTACACGAAAGATGAATTTGCTCAATCTCCGAAACTCCTTCCCAAAAAAGCCTACGAGGGAGTCTCAAAAAACACGAGTGCAATGCATTCCGCTCCAGGTGCGAGTGACCGAGGGCTCGGTCTCGGTCTCAGTCAGCACGGACACCAACGCACTTTCCTGAGCGTAAATAATTAGGGGAGAACGAGTATCTAAATATTCATTCGACCGGGTCCTCGAGTCTCAGTCTCGGTGGTGACGTTCAAGAACTCGGTAGTGAAAGTTGCCGAGGCCACTTTCCCCGCGGTCGCTGCTACTTTCCGCACACTCACACGCGCGCGCGTGGTGGTTATCAATTTCCTAAGACGGGTTCTCGCGGTGCTCATGCTCACTTTTTATCGCCGTCAGTGTTAATGGCCTTTCCGCGACTTTTAGCTTTTTGCTTTTGCCATGTGAAAATCGATCTATTTTGCTTTTGTCTCGGATTCCGAATACCGGGGTTTAGCAATCTCCTTCTCTCTCTCTCTCTCTCTCTCTCTCTCTCTCTCCTCAAGCGATCGTGAAATTTACGGGTCTACCTGTCAACATTATTTAGCCGAAGGCTATTTTATTGGGGCGAAGGTAGCCTTTCATACCAATTCTCTAATTCGATTTTTATCCCGAGGTGAAAGGAGCTTTTTCCTGGGTTTACGATTGATGCAGATTTTCGAATGCTGCTTACTCGCCAAACGCACTCGCACGCGATTTCGAATGATTTCACTTGACCACTTAATGATTCAATTTGCTCTTTTTAAACATTTTTGTTATTTAATTTTTGTGATGTAATTAAAAATAGCTATCGTTCCATTATTTGTAAATAAACAATCTGTCGGAGTTGAAATAATCTTGCTGCGATAACAACAATTTCTCTCGAGATGATTTGATAAAATCCATGTAGTAAAATACCTACGATTAATACGACTGTCTCATAAAAACTATAAATAAAAACGAGTTTTCATATTTATTTCTTATTTATCAATGAAAAATTTTCAATAAAAATTGTACTTTCTTTGAATAAAAATATTTCCCTTAATTATAAATTAGCGTACTATTACAAATGTAGGGAATAGATTCCACCATTCCCGGAAATAAATTTGCTTAAAAACGTTCCTATCGATTATGGAAAAAAATGACAATAATTAACCGACTTGTCGATTAAGCCAAAGTCAATTTGTCAAAAAGTCAAAGACACATCTGACATGAATGTGTTAAGTCTACGAATTCGTGCATCTTTAAACCTCGGGCTCTTTTGCTCATAAAAGTGACAAATCGAAATAGAATGACGGTACGTCGAAAGAAAAAGTCGCGATCATCACGCATGACGTCTATATCTGTGTCGGTGGATTCGAAAGCGAAATCTCAAGAAGAATGAGGAGGAGGTGGAGCTAGAGTGGGGATGGAGCACTTCCTGGTGCACGACGATCATGGCGGAGTCGGGACGCCACAGGATAATATGTTGTTACGTTCCTAATGAGGCACGGTCTCATCGGCGTGTGAACGCGGATGAAACCATCTTTTCCTTTTCTTGGGTGAACTTAATGAGCTCCATCTTTCACTTTAACATAAATTCTTTAATTTTTCTGCTACTTTCAAATTCCTGTATTCATCTTTAGAACAAAACCATCTTGATTACTTGATTTTGTGACACTGACAAATACTCAAACGAATTATTAATTTAAAAATGTGGTGGTTAATTAACTAATGTAGACTCTGACAACTAATTAATTATACTTTTTTCCAACAAGTAATCTATGAACTAGATTTGATCTTAAATTATTATCATTTTCGACTAAATTTTTATTGATTACAATTATTTTGAAATTTTTAGTCTAAATAATCTATACCCATTGTAAAAAATTTAAATTGTATTACATTACTTTTTATTTCAAACGCAGTTACATCCTTCTAAGGGCATTCCAGTTCAATAAGAGTAATTATTATACTTCATTAATTAACTTCAGATAATTATTAATTATCTAATAAGTTTTTTTAAATAACTTCTTAAATCAAATTACTTAATCGTTAATAATATTTCTTGTAATATGATAGTAAATCCAGTAAACATTAAATAACTTTAATGCAGTAATTACCGAAGAGTAATAACTTGTAAACCAATAATATATTTTTAATAATTTGGGGAAAGTTGTAATAAAAAAGCTGTATAATAGGTAATGTAAACGATTAGTAATTATAGTACTTAAGTACCTGTATATGCATTGGATTTATCTAATAATAACATTTGCCGTTTCTTTAAATATTATGGTAGAGAATTATTAGAGCCATTAATTCATAAAAGTTAAAATAAAATTCATGGTGTACTTTCACCAATAGATGATACCAAGTCTATCAGAAAATTACATCAGAATACCTATTTTAAGTTAATAAATACTTGAACGATTAATATAATGAAATATTGATAGCTATAGTTTACTTTTTTAATATCATGTTGACACTATTTTATTAAATACTCAAATTTATCAATTATTTATTAATAATTTTTTATTTCATAATTTTTTAAAAGCTAGTGATTGAATATTAAGAAGCATTATTCTCATGATGTATAACTTTGATAAGAAATAAGAAATTAAAATAAAATAATAATGTTAATATTAATAAAATAAAATGTTAATAAAATATTGTGACAAAATTGCGTGAACGAGAATGCAGCTACGTATTACGTAGATTTTGCAAAATTAAACTTTTGAAAAAATCTTACTTTTTTATCAAAATATAATGCTGAAAAACTAGTGCAATTATGATTTTAAATTCAACTTGAACAATAAAATCCACTGAGTATAACATATAAATAGGAAGCTTAGTTTTATAGCTTATAATAAAAATGTATGTTTAATAATAGAAGTATGTGCAATAGAGTAAAAAAAAAAACGAAAGTAGAGAAGATAATCATGAATTTTCGTCTCACTTTTCCATCAGGAGAAAAACGCTTATCTATCGTAACCGTACATCTGGATTCCATAGTATACCATAATAACGTGAATTACTCGTGTGTGGAAAACACAATAAATTCGGAAAAGCGCAACGCATCCTTTTCTGCACCCCATGAAAGCGTAACGAATGTGTTCAAAAAAATGTTCGCCAGCTAATGACCCTTCCTGCTTATCAAAATCGCCAAGAAGTTTTTTCGCCTTTTCTTAATTGTCCGAAAATAATTTTGCATTTAGTTTGCTTATTTTTCTAGTCAATTGCGTAACAAAACAAGGTTTATAACGATAAAGTAATTCTCGAACGAAAATGAAGTTCTTTTATTTTACAAATACTTTTTTGGTTTTTTTCTATAATGAGAATATAAATAATTATAGAGTGAGATTAAACTGGTATATAAATAAAATTTTAATTCTTTAATTAAACCAATTAAACCAATCTATTTTTAATGATAAATAGAATTGTAAATTAACAATTTAGAATTAACAAAGCTATAAGCTATTGCAAGAATAAGTAAAATAAATTAACCTAAATTTACATTTGAAGTAGAAATTAAGATAAACATTTGAGAAAAATAATTTAAAAAATATTTAATTACTTATTAACAAAGAAAATAAATACTTAAAAATTTCTCAATTTATTCCTTTGTTTCTAGTTGAAATTCAGTATAAAATAAATTAAGTAGACCTCACAAACCTTTAACTTACTTTAATTTACCAAGTATATAACAGTATTGTAAAAAAAATCTCTTACCTGGAAAAAAACTCTTTTTAAAACGATTTACAAGAGATAACGAAATAAATAATAACATTAGTATTAATTTAAACAGGGTATTATAATATTAGTAAAATTTATTTATCTAAAAATGTTTATAACTTATATTTCAAAATAATTATTCAGCAAATACAATGATAGTAGTATTGAATCTAATCACAACATAAATAACGGTAAAATGAAAAATAATTGGGTAATAAAAAATTAATTTAATCATTAATTGGATAGCTTAATTTCGCATTATCATGAATTTTTAATTAATGAATTTATTATAATAGATGAAGCAAAACAAAATACTTTAACAATGCAATGCAAATGCAAATTACATTCAATCTTGTAATAAGTAATTCCAATAATTGACGTCAGTCAATGTGTATTCATTAAGTAAAATCGAAAGAAACGAAGACGACGATGCATTAGAGAGGAAACCCGGTCACGTCTACAACAGTTATTGTTGTGAATCAGTTTTCTACGTGACTTTCGCCTTACCGTAGTTACTCAATAATTACATCGTCGCGGCAACCTTCATGCAATATCAATAATAATTATTGGACTCGGACCGATAACAAGATTCTGCTGCATAATGGGAAATACTGGTTAAAAAAATGCAGTTGGAAAGAGATGTCTACCATACGTTGCTTATACCTACTGAAATTTTATTTGTAATTCTGAGATTAAGTTAATTTACTCTAAGATATAATAAAGAAATATTAAACGAATTTTACTAAACTTTTATAAAATTTATGTGAAATGTAGGCGAAAGCAGTTAATAAAGTTTAAGTAAAGTCAATAAAGTTAGCAATGTTTCAAATTATAATTTTAGGCACATTTTTTATTCTACATTTTTTATTTTAATTTAAAAGAATTATATTAATTGACTTTTTTATATATAAATGATTTATTTGTCGGAATTTAAATTCAAATTATATTATATTCGACTGCAGTAATATTGTAATTGATATATATATGCACTATAGTTATTATTATTACCATTATTGCTGTTATGTTGGTACATAGAAATACAAATACTTGCTAATAATTGATCTAACTCGGTAATAAATTATAATTATATCAAGTGACCGTAAATAATGTTAAAGAATTAAAATATCTATAATTGAATAAAAATCATGAAAGATTAGAATTTTTTTACAGGAGTAAATAAAAAAAATTGATCTTGGAAATTGTAGACTAATGAGATGCAATGACAAAATAAAGTGAAATGTGAAAGTGATTAATGAATGTAAAGAATTAGTGACGCACTAATGAAAAAAGAAAAGTTTGCTCTCTATATATCGATTACGTAAGGAAAATATTTCTTTTCTTTTCACGTAGGTATCTTCCATAATAAAATATTAAATTATTTCATTAAGAAAAATTCAGGCATCTCCTCATTTGAATATTGATCATTAAAATAGTTTTCGGGTATCGCGTTTCAGTAAACTGCAAAATAAAAAAATTATAAATCTCTAAATTCCTGGGAAATAATCGACATTTGTTTGCAACACAAGGTACCTTGCACAGATTAAAAAGCATTGAAATCACCGCGGAAGGTATCTTTCGATCGGAAATACGCGTTTAAGTTGTGAGAGCAATAAAGTTGATCTAAATATCTTGGGGAATTTCAGAGTGTGGCGGCCAAGGGGGGGGGAGGGTGATTGCAAGTGCGAGTAGTAATGGCCGCGTATGGCTGGACTGCGGAACCGAGTGCCTTACGCGATCGGCACCACTTATCTGGTAATTGCACTCTTACTCTCTTTCGCGGTACTGTCCTTCCTCCTGCTGTCAGAACTCGAGCGACAGCCGAGTTTTCATTTTCATTTTCATTTTTGTTCTTCAATTCGAAAGCACCCAGTCATCGACATCGAATTATTTATTCCTTTTACACGGCAATTCGTGCATCACTGCGACTCACATTTTCACGTTCTTACTTGCTCATTTCTTTGTGTTGAGGAAAATCACGATTAATTTGTGGTGTTTTTATTGATAAGTCGATCTTGGTAATATATCTTTTCTATAGAAAAGGCATTTAATAACGGTTAAAGATTCCTAAACGTTTTTTCTTATTTGGATTTTAATCTTTTTACCCCGCTTTAGCAAGTCTATTGTTTAATTAATTCATGCTTGATGCGCGGACAGGTGAAATTCTTAGCTGGAAATCATTTTTTTTTTTATACAGGTACATTGAACTAAAAGATTATAACCCGTCAATAAACGTTTATTGCACATACTAAAACTTACTTCTTAATTTCATACCAATCAAATCCGTAGAAAAACACTCGGGCATTTGTCGCCAAGTGACAAAACGAATGAATTCTTTCGAAAAAAATGGACATGCCGTTACTCATCAAAAATCCACTCGATTAAAATAAATTTTCTTAAAAAAATACGTTCTATAGTGAGCGTGAGCCGCATTCAAAGTAACAGCACAATTTCTCTAAGAGATTTAATTGTTTCGGTAACAGTGGAAGGCAGTAAAATCCGATCGGGGACACGTGGTAGTCCGAGTGTCCCCGAACTCGAGGATCCGGTCAGGGGTATTTTTTGGGAGCTACGCTTTCGATTCCGTTTACAGCCAAACGCGCCTTACGCAATAATAAAATCGGCGTCGCACTCGCACGCACTTTTTTCCGTCCCTCTTTCACTTTGGTGTTGCGAGAAAGTTTGAAAGCGGGACTCACGCACGCGCCTGCTCCTTTTGCGTATCGTGTCTCAACTTAGGCCCGCGACCAGTCTGATATAAAAAATATAAATTATATTATATCCCCGAAATGAAGAGGTAAAAGTTGCTCGGCAATTCAAAGCCGTCGAACTACTTTGACGTACGGCCACCGAGTATTACTTTATTTTTTTAAATCCTCGTTTCACTTTTTTCGGATAGAGAGTGAAAAAGTCATTTTTCCAGACGCTTGCCGGGCATAGAAAAATGCCTAGCCTATTATCTTTGCGAGATTGCTGGGTAAATTTAGTTGAAAGAGGCAATAATTGATGTTTGTTTGCACAATGAGGACGAAAGTTATCCGTTACTTTGTTCTTTCCGCCAATGCGCACACAAACGTGCCAAGGGAAAAAAATAGGGGCAATGAGCTTTACATCGAGTGTGAACTAAGACTAAATTGATGCAGAATTACCGTAATATTCGCTTAAAACTACTATGTATTAATGCGTATTGCAATCGACATAACTGAAAATCAGGATATTTTTTCATGCTTATAAGAATTGAATTTATTAATTTTTTGGTATCATATCAACAGTAGTTATCTGTATTTCATAATTTTATTTTATCGATTTATCATTTCATAATTTTATTTTACCGATTAACATAAAGAAATATAAGTTTATCGTGATAAATTAAGAAAAGTATGGTTAATCGAATTTTTCAAAATAACAAATATATTATTTTCATCGATTAAAATTATTAGACTAATTATGATAAATAGAAATCTAATAATAATTTAATAAGAAAGTAACTGGTACCTTTTTTAGTACCACATACTTAACTGGTTGAATATAACTTTCAAAAAATATTTGCAACTAAAAATCAATTTATTTATAAAGAGATTTATTTTAATAAAGATAATTCGAATGAATATTTTACGGAAAAAATTTTATAACGTTTTATTAATGCTCGATCAATCAATTCACCGCTGTAAAACCACAATTTAGAATTTTTCATTAAATGTTATTGGACTAAAAAAAATGTGGTGAAACTCTCGAGAGAACAAAGAAGTAGTTTAGCTTAAAAAAACTAAATAAAATAGAAATAGAAGTAGTTACGAATTTAGTCACAAAATGCTCGGTAATTCGGAATTGGCACACCGAAATGGAAGCAAAGGTTCGCTGGTCATCAACCCATTGGAATAATGTCCTTAACATGAAAGCATAAATCACGGACAGCGAGTTAAATTTTTCCAAGATAATACCTTTTACGATTCTTTGTAATCCGTCGCGGGGGTTCTTTTGACTTTTTTAATGGCGAGGTCCATGGGAAAGGAACGATAGGGTTAGACTTTAGTTGAGAATAATGGATTCGCTTTTCGACTCGCCCTTGTGACGCTTCAGTTCCATGGAAGGAAGAGTGTCGCACTTTCATTTGTCAATGCTCGTAATATCTTTATGGGAAACTATTCTTGAGAAATCGATGTCTTCGTTTGCTTGTAACCTAGGAAGCGGAGGTCATGGAGTTCAACTAATTTACACATTCTATTTTGTCTTAGTATTAAGTAACTGAGTTATTAAAGAACATTGCATAAGAAATAAAGACAATTTGATTATCGTGACAATGTTAGTGTACACAAATAATTTATCAAATTGAAAAAAATTAATTTAAAACGAATGTATTACCCATCAGAAAATTAACCTTCACTTCAACTTAATGCTTCTTCAAAATTGCGCACTCTATATCTTAAAACATTACAATTAAAGACTTTGCTCAAACATACAATTATTTGATGGGAATAAAGTCAGTATACTAATACATGCATTTTTCCCTATCATCATAAAATAATTAGTAGCATTTCTAGAGATCCCCATTCCATACTCTTCGGCTTTTAATAAGCAATGAGTTCTCGTTTGTAAAGGGAAAGCCGCCGAATTGATCAGAAACAAATGCGTGAATTCTACTATGCATTAATGAAGCCATAAACGAGTAGTAAGACGGTTTTGCTTTTGACGAGTCTCTTTACCCTTTTTCTTCCTCTCGATCACTTAAAGAAATGGTGTTATGTTGTAATTGTGTTATAGTCTTTACTTTCCTTTTACACTTGCCTAGCTCTGACATTATCAAATTAATCAATTACCTTTTCTCCATTCGTTTTTTAATTGTTCCTTTTCGAACCCTTTTTCGAGCACTTCAAATATCGTGCAAGTGACAAATTCTACTGAATGGCTTCGAATGAAAGAAATGATTTTTTGTTTTACGATATACGTAAAACTTGTATTAGATTTTTATTCTAGTTGTCTTTCTATAAATTTCAAGAATAATATTAAAAACATTTTTTATTACAATACAAAACACATTATGAATCCCTAGGACCATTTTTACAATTAGAAAATAATTTTTGTTTAAGAATAAGTTTTATTTTTCTAAGCGCCATTTCAAACATTCTGTTGTTTAATATATTACTTTACTTTTTCATGATAATTTAAAAAATCATTGTATTTATACTTTTATCAACAATTAAATATATATTTAGCATTATTTATTAGAGATAAAAAATAAAAAATATTTAACATTATTTATTTTGTTTTTAATTTTTTTTTGGATTATTTATCATAACCTTATGCTATGTTTTCAAATAATCATCTATTATAAACATATTTTAATAAAAATATACTTTTATAATCAAAATGTATATACTAATTAAGACTCAGTTATAAATATATAATATAATATGTGGTGTATAAACATTTTTATAGTAAATTTAATTGAGAAAACTTCATCTTAAATAAAACAGAACTAACATAATTATGTTAAATGCTGAATTTGATTTATTATAAATATTTTAGTTAATTATAATATTATTTTATTCAAATAACTAAATTGATGTCGAATAAAAATTTGTATTATAATTTAACATGATAATAATATTTGTATTTAATTTGTATCATTAATCTACCATATCTTTTAAACCAAATTATAAATAAAAATGGTAATATATAATTAATTAGAACCGGCTACTAAGTAAAAGCAACAGTTATAAAATCAGATAGAAATAATTCATTAATGAAATATTATTCGTCCAATATTGTTTACAATTAGGACAAATTATATTTAGTATACTAACATTGTATTCTCGTCAATATAAAACATATTTAATAATAGTACAGACTTAAAAATAAGAGTTTTTCAATTTTTTACTTTTATTTGCTATTATATAAAGATATTTTGGATTTCGTACAATTGAACACAAAAAATACAAAAAAATAACCTTGTTTTCAAACAAGAACCTATTTATACTTCATATATAATTACAAAAATAGAGCCCACTTTAACCAAATTTAATAAAATTAATAATTTTAAAATGAAATTAAAATCTAATTTAACTTCATGTAGTTAGTTTACATGAATTCAACTTTACTAATTAATATTATTTAGTAAAGTTTATGATAGAATTAAACACAAAACCTTCAAAGACTTATGTATATAATATTACATCCACCAAAAAATTTAATTTTACAACAAACATGTGAAATATAATTTTAAATTAAATTCACATGTTTTTTAAAATTGTATAAAAATTGTTATTCTATACAAAAACGTATAAAATAATTATGATATAATAATTTTTAAAGTACAAGTAAAATGTATAAGATGATATTTAAACACACAAATATGATGAAACTAAAAAATTGAATAATATATGCAATGTGATATATTCGGAGATGATTTACTACTATAAGTTCAATCACCTCGCACAATTAATAAAGAAAATTCTTGACACATAAAATGCATTAAAAACTATATATATATATATATGATATATATATATGATATGCTTGTATTCTCAATACATCGTTTTAGTCTATTCATAAAATTAGATTTGTTTTTTAGAATACATACTAAAACTAAATATTAACATAAATTTAAATTCTATATTAAAAAATTTTTAAATATGATTATTTATCATGAACTGTAGATTATGTACAATAGTTTAAAAAAACAAAACAAAAAAATAAACAAAAATAAATTAAATAAAATATATTGAAATTTTTTTATTAAATATAATAAACATTTTTTATCGACTAATAATTTTTTTTTATAATTTAATATATTTAGTATTCACAGTAATAAATACTACACAATATACGATTGTATTCATAATTAAATTTTTATTGCATCTCATTGGACATGAATTCTCAAATTAATGTAAATAAGATATATCAAGTTGATTATTCTTAAATAAATTAATTGGAACTAAATTGTATTAAAATAATTATTTTAATTATCCTTGGGTATTTTTTTATCTTTTTAAGTAGTTTTCGACAAGGAATCATCGGTTTATACTTCATAAAAATGACTGTATTTCTCCACAATGCATTCTAATGCATGAAAACAAGTTGACCTAGTCGGACACCGGACGCATAATCTAAAATTAATTCCTTCTCTATCTTCCTTTTACCCCTTTACTGTTCTTTCACTCGCTTATTACCCTTTTATTATGCATTACATATGTGCATCTGTGTAGTACAATCACAATGTTTATATTTATCTCACTTAAAGGAATTTCTAAATTATCAATAATATATGTATATAAATTATATATAATGCAGATTTATTATATTGTAATTCAAATTATTTTCATTTATTGTATTTATGAATTTTTATAAAAATATAATAATAAGTTGAAGTTTAAATATTGACATAAAGTCGATATAATATCTTAAAATTAAAAATGGAATGAATTATTTTTGAAATACATTTTCCAGATACTGAAATAAATTATTTCTCCTAAAATACCAATTTATGTCATATATGTCATTCAGGTCCCAAAAAAATATTTTTATCAAAATAACGGACGAACGTGATTTGATATGTTAAAAGGAAGAAGAGTAAGTTACATTATAATCAATGAAGATCATTCAATACAACGAAATTTCACCTTTTCATGAATATATTATTATATAGAATATTACAACAGTAAATTCGACCAAGATTAGAGAAGAAAATAATGCACAATTAAATATGAGATATCCTGAAGAATATCATATATATATATATATATATATATATATAATTATAATTTAAGCAATCACTTAATTCAGTTATATTTACTATTTATTTAATTTGTCAAATATCCAGTTATAAAAATCTGAATACGAATTTTATATCTACTTTTTTTCATTAACATTTTAAAAAAATTTAAAATAACATTCATCAAAATTAATTATAAGTACATATAAATGAATTATAAATCATTTTGAAAATTATTATATTTAAGTTAATTTTAAAATTAATATTTACTTTTTCAATAATAATAGATACGATTTTTTATATTATATTAAAAATAAAGAAATTAAATTGTTAAAAAATTAATATTTCAGAATCGATTAACTTAATAATATCAATAACATATGGTTAACAGTTATTTCAATAAAAATCCACTGACAAAATAATCATTTAAGTTATTAAAAATCTAAAAAGAATATTCTACGATTATTGTTAATGAAACAAAAAATAAATATTTTCATGTATACTATTATATGAACCAACCAACAATTATCTAGCATTTCCTTATTCTTATCACTTTATCATCTAAAATCTAGTTTTTAGTAAAGAATTAATACTGAAATATTATTTTTCTAGAATTTTAACGAGTATATTTTAATGTACTTAAACAAATTTAATTTTAGATGTATAATAATAAAGAAGAAATAATGTAGAAATACTTATAATAACTAAATATACCATTAAAATTAAACAATGATATTCATTTTTATTCATATACAAACAGAAAAATTAATTTTTCAAGATCTATAGTATTAGTGTGTATCGTTAATATTCGAAATCATTAACGGATACTTTGTATTATTATGAGAACCAGTCATGTTTCAAACATATTATTTGTAAAATCTTGAAATAATTATTTAGTTTATTGAATTATTTCCTTTATTATTTATTATAAAATTAAACTTGTTCTAGCACGTTCGACTTATTTTTGAATTTTTTTCGATGATTACACTTTGATGGACGTTATCAAGAAAAAATCACGATAGAGAAAATATTTTCGAGTATAAAATAATATGTAGAAAGGGATCTTGGATATTTGAAAATGTTTCTCTCTAAGACATCTAATTAGGAAGGAATCGAGCAATGGCCTCCTTCTACTCTCCACGTGTTGTATTATATGAAACCAGGTCGCACATTTTTTCCTTCCTCTGCCCAAAAAAGATTCGTTTTCGGCAGAGGTAACTATGAGAGAAAGTGTGATCTTTCATTAGACGAGCATTAAATTCTTCTTAGACAAAATACCGTCACGTGGCCTTCCTAATAAGTACCTGTACCTTGTTGTAGAACTCGAAAATTATTTCTTTAATTGTATTTAGGGAACTAATACTCATTAACGGAGTAAGCGGATTAAATGCTTATACAATATAAGGGTCTTTATTCTGAACTACAATAAAAACAATAATTTGTTCGAGTTAAGAAATTTATAATAAGAGTTTGACTATTTAACTTATTTAAATACAATTGATTGAATATAATAATAAACCAAAATTGAAGATTAATCAACACTAAAAAGTTGCTATTTTATGAATAGTATGTTGGTTTACAGAAAGATAAAATGCATTTATTTTTAAATAATAAGAACATTACAATAATAGATTATATTATAATGTTTATCATTAATGATCTGAGAATAATGGAATTCAGCTGAATTAGTCTTGAGTAAATTCATCGAAACTGATAAAAATACCAATATATTTATTTTATTGGAAACTGTGAAGATGCTTAATAAATCTGCTATTTGAAAATAATACAAACAATAGCGTACTTTTAAAAGAATTAATATTGAAATTCCTTGAGCTCGTACCAGTTCCTTATTATATTTTAACGACAACTAAAATTAATTAAATAGTGTGTGCAAAGTTACCGATAACGATGATAGTAATAGACATAAATAATTATTTATTTTTCAAAATTATTTAATGTATTATCGTGTAATATATCGTTAATTATTGCGGACTTGATAATTTTTATACGTTAATTCGTTTTGAAAATAAGAAACATTTTGTTCGAATACCTGCAATTATCTTGATCTTTCACGTGTATAAGTCTCCAGTTGAATTTATGTTGGCATCATCCTTACCGTTGCTCACTTTCACACCTTTATGCATTACACATTATCGCCTTTTTCACTTTTTGCACGAATGCATATCTCGTTTTAGAAGTAGATGCCTTATCATTACATCTTGGCTTTATGATGTAGTTAATAATTATCGATGCATTATTGGCTCTTTATTGGCGATATATCTATTATTTCGAAAATACGATTCACGTAGATATTTATTTATTACGATTTATAGTCGATTTGACGCTGTAATTTTTAATCTAGCAACGTACTTGTAACACCTATACTTCAGGCTGTTTATTATTACGTAAAACATTTTTAATGCAAATAGACATAATTACAAGTAGCTTTACACGTTTTAATTTTTATTTATTTAAAAAGCCATGGTATTTTTCTTTAAAAATAAAAAAAATATTTACAAGAATCAATCCGCTATAAATTTTTCAAAACAATATTAAATGAAGATTTTTCACACACTATCATGATTCTTGTGCACATCGCCAGTAAAAATTCATTTCACTCATTTAACATACACTTTTCCCTCATTTCAAGTCTCCCTCGATTTCAAATCTCCCTTCATTGATAAAAAAATGTTTTAAAGACACAAAAAGTACTTTAAGACTGGAGATGCTTTATCAGTGTCCTAAAATTTAAGAAAGAAGAGGCTTGAGAGATTTTGAGCAAAGCAATTAGCGGAGGCTAAAATTGTTGTTCAAGCCTCGGAAGAAAAAAAAGAAAGTGTCCGTTATGTGCTTGGTCAAATACTGACTCGATTACTTTAGCCAAGTCTTTTAATTCTCTTTCTCCTTTTACTCGAACTGCTGGAAAAATACATCAAATGAAAGAATGCGTGAAAAAAGCACACGGAAAAACGTAGAGCTTTTTATGAGTGCCAATTTGATGAAAAATCAGAAGAAAAGTAAATGACGGCGATGAAGGTGACAATGATTGTACACGAAATTGATATTTGCCTAGAAGAAATTATAGGTCGTTCAATGAATGACTTGAAATTTAATTTTAATTTAATCCATTAATTGAAGTATTTAACACAGATATGATATTTTTATTTATTTTTTAGTCCTGCTAATTTTTTTTTTTTAATCGGTAAGCATAACTTGTTGTATGTTATTCCCCATTAAGTTGAAAACTTTGCATTAAAATCTCCTGCATTCAAATAAAGAAAATGTAATTAATAATTAGTTTAATTGTACCTTTAATACTAAAAAATTAAACTAATTCAATAATAATTAAAACAATAATGTTAGTTACAACATTCAAGATGAATTTAGTCATTAAAATTTCAACATTTTATAAGTATCTACTCAATTAAAAAAAATAAATTTATAATTTCTAGATGATGCTAATATTAATATAATCTAATTTTAATTTCATTCAACCTATAACAAAAAAAAATTAGCGATTCAAAGAATGTACGAAATTATTATTTGGAATGTAAATCATTGGAGAGTGGTGCAAGTGAAAGTAAAAAAAAAAAAAAATTTCTTGTGGCGTGTAAGTTGATTTAAATTAATCTTCTTGCTATTAGCAAGTGAAATTTTACAATATTATATAATATATTATATTAATTAATAATTTATTAAAATAATAAATTATTTTATTCATTTGTTCATATTAAAAAAAACAAATTATACTTTAATGCATAATTTACTAGAAAAAAATTAATTTATTTAAGAATACTGTATTTTACCTTAAAGAATTTTATAAATGTATAATTAAATTTTATTGTGTAAAAAAATAAAAATTTCTTAATTCTATACTGGGAACAAAATTATAATAAAGGCCACATATATTATTTGATTTATAATTATAAAAATGCAAGAGCAAATTTAAAACCTATGAGTACATTAAATAAACTAGAGAACCAGATTAAAGAAATAAGATGAATATTTCAAGAAAGATAGTAAGATAGAATTTTTGTTCTATATTGAAGGCTTATACTCTATTCGTTTGTATCATTGTTGAAAATATGTTTCTTTTTCTATACAATATTATAAACTTGATTAAAAATAATAAAATTAAATCGTATTGTTCAGGTACTATTGATATTTAAAACAGAGTTAATTGAAATTGAAATAACATATAATTTTTGTTACCTTTTAGATGAAATAATATTCTTAATAATAGTTTTATTTTGATACAGAGAAACCTTACTTTTATATACAGTTATAAGCTGAAACTTAATTTAATTAAGTTTTGCGAGATTATTGTCGTCAATAAAAACTTTTATCTGCTTACACATTCAAAACTTATTAGTGATAGTCCTTGATTATGTTTGTTGAATAAATTTTCGAATAAATTTGATTGAATATATGTAACCATTACTTCAAAACAACTATATATTTCTGATGAATATTATTATTTGAAAAAATATCATTTTTAATTAAATATTATTTGTGTATAAATATTATATAATAATATTAAACCAAAATTGTAAATTTTTTAAAGTATATAAAAAATAATGATTAATTAACACATAATATGTAATTGAAAAAAAATTGGAACAGCAATAATATAATAAGCATTTAACAACTACTGAGAAATATAAATTTAAATTGAAATCTAATACACTTATTATAAAGATACTTCATGGCTACATTAATATTTTATCTTCCAATGCAATCACATTGATCCTTTCTGCAGAAAAATAGTGTAGTTTTGTTAGAAAAATAATCATTAATTTGATTTCTTGGAGTAAACAATCTATCAATGACAACGGTTTAAAACCACTGGAAATATTGTTCTTCGGTGAAAACAGCTTCAAGTTATTTTTGAAATCAAGATAATGCGACGCATATGATTAAAAGCTAATGAAAATGAAGAAAAACAATTTCAAGAAATGAAAAATAATGAAAATTCCGCCAGATAAACCGTGGATCCTTGAATTGAGATAAAGCCATGGAGATAAAAATTAGTCGGAGTGGGGAGTATTTGTCTTTATGTATGCCTCTGGAAAGTCATAATCATCAGTGGATATGCACGGGTGTTGGGGTCAGGGGGAGAAAAAGAGAAAAAGATGTACACTTTCACTTTCACAACACCCACAAACTTACACGTGGATCGAGGTCATGACTACCATTGCTTACACAAAAACATTTTTGTTTTCATTTTCGATAATTTTTTATTCTTTATTTTTTTTCAGATCAACTTAAACTCCAAATGAGTCGATTTTGAAAATTAAGAGAGAGAGAGAGAGAGAGAGAAAGATACTAGGTAGAGGGTGGATAGTAGAGGATTGTAGGTAAAATGAAATTAGTTTTAGATTTGATTGATTTCTTCTTGGTTGCGAATCGACATAAACTGAAACTTTTTTATTTTTTTCTCGTTAAAAATAATCATGGCTTTCAGTGTATTGAAACATATGTAAAAATTGTAGAAACAAAAAAAATCTCAAGTTAGACATGCTTGATTTAATTAATCAATCCTATTATTTGTTTGTTTGCATTTAGCTCGTACGTTATTTAAGTAGCGTTAAAACTGTTACTAGTTTCAACAATTTTCAAGTCAAAAATAAGGTTATTAATTAAAAAACCTTATTTCTATTAAAATCAACGTTTTTAATACATATTTTTATACGTGATTTATTTATTATTAGTATGTTAAATTGTAATATTATCATTTTGAAGATTAATTTTTATATTTACGTCCATATAAGCTTCAGAAATATATGAAGCTATATATAGGATTGAAAATTAACATATATTTTGTGCAATTAAAAAAAAAAGTGTCTGACATCTACCATTCAATTGAAATGATATTACTTTTCTTAATTTATAATAAATCACATAATTTAATAAATATAAATAAAAATTTCTCACGTAATAAATTACAATATATTAACCAGACATTCTAATTAAAATTGTAATTGGCTCTTTAACAAGTAGTATGATACTTTCAATATTATCCAATGTAGTAGCTTACCTAAGAGTTTAATATAGAAAAATTATAGTTTGATTTATCAAACGTGATTCTGAAACTATATGTGTACAAATCTGTGGTAATTATAAATTTTTGATTTTATTAGAAATTAGATATGATATTTCAAGATGAGGATACAGAAAAGAAGAACAGAAGTCATGAAGAACAGAAAAAAGAATTTTATATTTTTACACATAGAAAAATAAAATGCTCAAAAATTTGATATGAAATATTTTATAATTTAAGAAAAAAGTAAAAATTTTAGAATTTATTATTTCCTTTTTCGATTCTTGCAGTGGATATTTTACTAATGTTCACGTTTAAGATTTTTATTTTAAGAAATTTAAATTTTTTTTCTTTAATTATAATTATAATTAAGAAAAGTTATAATATCACATTCAAATATTAAATTTTCATTTTAAAAAATTTATTTTCGCAAGTAAATTAAATTATTAAAAAAAAAATAAGATTTAAAAAGCTGGATAAAATTTCTAATATTATAAACATTTTTATTATAATTTTAAGCGCTTGAATTTAAAATTTCTTTCGTTGAAATATTTTACAATATAATAAAATTATTGATATGTAAAATGTAATATGTTATTGAATATAATATGTACCAGGTAGGGATCGTATTAAATTGTTATATATTTCAATAATTTATCAAAGTTTATTTAATGTAAATCTAGTATTAGCTTACAATTATTATTTTTGTTATAAAAATAAATTCATATTGCTTGAGTTGAATAAAAATATATATAAAAATTAGTGTAAGATTACATATAATATTAGTTTTGAATTAGAATTTTAGTAAAATAATTAATTTAAATTCAACAATATATTGATTATAGTCATTGTTTATTACTTATTAAGAAAAAAAATAGTAGAGTACCATAAAAAACTTTAAGTGACTATGTACAATGACATTCGCTATTGATTAAACGTAAATAAAAATGGTGGAAATTATTTTAAAAATACTTATTGTTGCCAAGGAAATATATAATAACTTGAAAGTGTTAGCAGGAAAATTACATTTAATTAAAGTATTAAGATTTTAATCTTGATGAACGTCAGACATGCAATGAAGGTACATGCTTACCTTCAGTTTTGTAAAAGTCTCAGGAATGAAGAAAAATATGCTTCTTACAAAATTGTTGAGAAATGTTTTAAAAAAAGGCCTCTGTGGTTTCTCATTTTCTGATTAGAAATCGTACTCATCGGTAAAAAAAATTGAATCCCAGTTTCAGCAGAAGTACAAAAATCGAAGAACAACGAACGTTTCACGAAATTTCAAAGACATAGCTGAATGGAATAATTAAAATGGAAAATAATACAGTGGGACAGCGATTTTATTAGAAACGACGGTTCCAATGAAAACTAATGAAAAATCTGGGTATGAGGGTGACATGGGTTTGCCTTGGGTACGTGAGCTGTCATTATAATATGTAAATGCATGGAGGTCTTTAATAATGTTCGTACCGTTCCTTGATAGAGATTAGAGACGCTGGCTCGATTTGATTTACGACAACAAGTGCTAAATGTATTAGTTTTAATAGATTTTTTTAACCTGTTTCACTCAGCATCTTTTCTACCGCGGGTGAAGCCATTGCAATGTAAAGTCTTTGGATATCGAGAGGTTTCGTGAAAATGGCCAACGAATGAACGTCTTAGCTCATCTCTGAAATCTCTGAAGACCACAGTGAACTAATAAATCACTGAATCACCAAAAATTAAATTATCGACGAGTGCAGAGACTCTGATTTTCAGAAAAATGGGGGCGGTCAAGGATTTGTGATGATTTTATGGTTGGCATACCAGTGTTTGGCAACTTGCATCGAGGGCACTTGATTTGCTCTCCATTTTTCTTAGATTTAAAGTAATTATCATATTTTACGCATCTAATATCTCAGAAAATTTCCAAAGTTTTTGCAGGACATCACTAGCTTATAATTTTCACTCTAAACATGTAAGAACATAGTTATCATTTTTTAACGCGTTTTTCAAAATAGAAAGTAATTAATTACCGAATAAATCGAAATAATTAGTTATTATTTTATTAACATCGGGCATTGATAATAATTTGTAATGAGCCTCGTACAGAAAAACGAAAATTAAGATGCAATTGCACGAGCAAGTCTAATTAGATCCAACACAGATGGTCTTTCGATCTTCTAAATAATAACTACGCATTTAAATAATAAAACGATATTTTTTAAATAAATATTTTTTAAATAAATAGTATATCAAATAAATAAAATATTTGATATACTATTAATTTTAATTTTTTTCAATTAAATAAATTCACATGTAATGCAAATATCCAACTAAAATTCTCATTTATTTAAAATAGGTCAAAATCATATCAAACATAATCACATAATAACATTACAGTAATTATTTTGTTGTGCAATATTATATATTGAATTTCATAAGTTCACTTACTTTGATCATCAAACAAGAAAATGTAAAAGATCAAACACCTTACCTGCAACATAAACATTTTTTTTATTCGATATTATAGTTTAAATTATATTATATTAATTATGAGATATAAGCTTAAGCAGTGCTATTTTTATAAAAATTTATAAAAATTTTTAGACAACAATCATATAGAATAAAGCAGTTTACAAAACTTACATATTATACCTTTTTTATTACATTAAATGTCAATAAAATCATATAAATTCTAAGAATGTCACTAATATTTAAAAGATATATTTGTTAGAGTTCATATTTAGAAGAATTTAACATTTATAACTATTACACTCCAATCATAAACAAGAAAATCAAAAAATTTCTCTTAAAATCAAATATACTAATAGTTTTATAGTATTCAAAAAATATGTAAATTCAAAATTTATAACTTATGATTTTCAATTTTCATACTTAACGCCTTTCACTTGATTTATTAATTGCAAGCTCCGAAAAACATTTACGAAATATCTTCAATAAGTATTTAAAAATTTAACACATTATTTAATGAATTATATAAAAAAAAATGAAACAATTTCTAATATCTACTTTTAATTTTTTAATGTATACTACTTAATAAATTTAAATAAATATGTTTGACAAACATTTGTAATTAAAGAAAACTATATATATATATATACATGGTCTGTCCCCGAAGTATCAAGTTTTTTTTTCATTTAGCGAATATTAGTCGTAACGATTGAGAGGGAATATAAAATATAGAAAAAATCTTTTTGCATTAATCCCTTTTTTTTTGTTTTTTCGATAATTAGATATGGCACAATTTTACTTCGCACGGAGAGGGTGTTTTTCAATTTTTTGACACGGCGCGATAGAGCGACTACTCGATAAAGTTACGCGATAAAGTTTTATTTGCAACTTAAAAAAAACGGAAACATTTAAAATGTCATATCAAGCTTATGAAAATAACTGTATAGCAAAATCGCAAAAGAGGATCGGGAAAAGATCATTGACGAGTCCTTATTTGGGCGCCTAAAAAGCTCTCGAATCGCTTCGAATACAAACCGCGTGCTAAACATTTAAAATTCGGAGCTCCGATTAAGAGTTAGAGCAATCACGGAACAATTGAATTTAACACGATCTGCGGTGCACAATATAGTGCAAAAAAAAAATTTAGAAATACGAAAGATTTGAGTAAATATCAAAGCTGAGGAGTTTCAGATTACTTTTGAGACTTGGAAAAGTAGCCTTCGTAAATGCGATGATGCAGGAGGAAATTATTTTGAACAATTCAAAATTTTTATTTCAAACTGTTTATAAGTTCAATAATAAATAATATTTCATTAAAAAAGATAAGTGTTTTCTTTTTTTTTAGAATCTTTAAACGAAACATGCTCGCGTAGCATTTTTCCACTAATCGCTTCAACGCACCATATCAAAAACTATTGAAAAACATCCTTCGTGCGAAGTAAAATCCTGCCGCATTTAATTATCGAAAAAATAAAAAATAAAGGAATAAATGGAAAAAGATTTTTTCTACATTTCAGGACCCCTTTAAAAACGTTACGACCAATATTCGCCAAATGAAAAAAAAACTCAATACTTCGGGGACAGATTATGTATATATGTACATATAAAATATAGTATAAAATTAATCAAACACTACATCCCACAAGAAAAAGAGGTACATACAATATGGCTAAATGAAGACATTTAAAACAATGGTAACATATATGAATAGCTTTAATTTAAAAGAAATATTTATTAGATACAATGATACCATAAAAATAATTGTTTTAACATAATTATACTTGAGCATTTTAATAATTCGTAGATGTAAATTATTAATATGATAAAAATTATTTTTAAAAATTAAATTAATAAAATAAATTAGTATCAAATTTTTTTTTATTTTAGATATTTAAAATATAATTAAATTAAATTATAAAATATTAATATTAATTTCATAATAAAATAAAATATTATTTCGAAAAAAAAAAATTAGTATCTATAATGTGTTTTTTATTTCACACTTTAACACCTAAGCATAAATGGATTTAAGCAATTTAATAAAATTTACAGAGTTAAAATATCAGGAGAAAAAGAAAACTCAAAATTATTATGAGGTGTACAAATTCTGAAAATGTAACTTATCCTTTCATGCGCATCCATTTTCTTTTTTAACATTTTTACGAGATAATACTTGAATGTACGACTATAACTTCACTTTCCATTGGACTAAAATATATAATTAACACTGATGATTAATGTCAATAAAATTATGCATTTTTCATACATTATCCGAAGATTAGAAATACTACCAAAAAATTTCACTTTGAAAAAAAACTTGCGAAATACGGAAAAAATACGCTAATGAATTTTCATTTTTTTTTCTCAGTTTTAGTAAATATTAATATTTTGTCATTGATTTTGACTTTTTTAAATTAAATCTAGTGATAAATTATTAGATTCAAAATTATTTTTTAATTTAATCTGATATTATCGCGATATTTAATATTTAATAGTCTTCAAACGTAAATTTATTTTACCAAAGTGCTACTAAAAAGGATTTATAGCAGTCGATTTATATACAGATATTTGTAGAATCATATGCATATTTTATGAATTCATTATAAATGTTTTTGAAAGTAAATATTATTTAAAATCCCGATAAAATTAATGAATTATAAATATTTCGATTAGATAAAATAGTGTACACATTGGCAAGCGAAGATATATGTAATTTCAGAACCAAAAAATTATGAATGAATATTAATTTTATCTCTAAACATCAGACATTTCAACAATTATAAATATAAAAAAAATGTAGGATGTATGTATATATATAAATATATATAAAAGATATATAAAAAATCGACTATAACGATTATATCTTTATATCAATAATAAAACTTTCATGATATATTCCTTGAATATATATATCCATTAACAAGTGACATTCACGTATATTGCGAATTTCATAACGAGAAATATCGATTTTATCAACTCAATAAATTTACACATATATGTATAAATCTACGTACATGCATAAATCAACAACTTTTAACATTTGCACTTTTTGCGTAGAGTATACAATAATAAAATCCAAATTCAAGAAAAAACAATAACAAATTTCTTAACTTCATACTTAATTACGCTCTTGCAGAAACCCGTTAAATAAATTAAGAATCACTCCAGAATAATTTCCCTTTCTAAAAATATCTCTATCACTCTCCCTTTCTTTATCTCTCCTACGCGGAGGTAGACATTATTTCAGAAAATTATACTTGTAAAATTAAAAGATAAATGTCTGGACTTCTAGTTGCACTTCAATGATTAAGGTAGCAGCAAGGGAAAAAGAAAATAAAGGAAAAGCCGAGCTGATGTGCACACGGAAATGAGTCATTTCGTTCCCTCCTCCTTAGCGATGTCACGCAGGTGAGAGAAGGTGAGAGGCCTCTATCGGTGCTTACCTTAGCAAAAGACCTGGAGATAAAGAGAGAGAAAGGAGCTGGTGAGACCCGGAAGACGGCGGAGTCAGTGCTCAGGGTGCGCCGACTCTCGGAGAAAGTAATCACGACGCACACCATCAGGTTCCAGTGATTCACTTCTTTCTCTCTCTCTCTCTCTCTCTCGTTTTGTTTGTTTTTTTTTCAAGTTACTTTTCCACGTTTCGGATATTCATCTTTTTTTCACGAATTAGGCACTTGTTTTTCCTACGATTTTTATGTCGATCATGCTTCATCAATTTTGTATGTAACTTTCTTGGGTTGATTTTTTTTGAAAAAATCAACGCCGATTAATTTGAATTCTCACGTATTTAAATTTCAATATGTTGAATAAATATTTTCGATAGTGTTAGATTTCAATTGTGGTGCTGTATAATGTAGTAGCGAAACAAATATATCGGAATCACTTATTTATAAGCAGTCAACTATCGACCAGCCAAAAAATACTCATACATTCTACATTTATGAGTGTAATAATATGATAATTTTCAGATAAATTAGTCTCAATATTTTAGATATGTGTCTAAGATATTACCCTGGAAAACTTTTTTACATTGAACTTTTACTCAAATAAAATGAAATCATAAGTTTCTTCTTCGTATCAAATTATTATTGAACATGCATTTGGTAAAATTTTTAATAACTGCATCAGACTTTCTAAATATATTTTTGCATTTTTATTAAAAACAGAAAAAAAATTATAAAAATCGAAGATACTTGTGCGTAATTTACCACCCCATTGATGCATGTCTGGATGAAAAATCTTGAAAACCTAAAGGACTAGTGGTAAATCGATGAAGCTTTTACAAGTCATCGACACTACTTCACGACCCCAAAATTACGCAACATATGTATGAAAATTCTAATTATGAGCTTCCCAATAATCACCCTCTCTATTATTTTGAGGTGAGTTCACGCTATAATTAAATGATCCATTTTTTTCGTTGGAAGTATTTTTTAATTAATATACAAGCGACGAGGATAATTCGCGCAGATGAAGTTTCAGAGGTTGCGGTCCCGGGTAATTGTAACGAAATCTGCAAGACTGCGACGAAAGAGAAGAACGATTTTCCCCAAGGCGAAGAAAAGTGAAAATGGTTGGAGCTCGATTGCGAGCTCAGCTTCCGTTTTTCACGACTCGGCGTGCGCCGCTGTAATTGTAATCGTAATTGTAATTGCATTAAACGCTCGAGGCATTTCGCAACTTCTTTCTTCCCTCCTCGAGAGAGCGGAAAGCAGCCATTACTTGCGATGTTCATCGGTACTATAACCACTCGGTGAAAATTGCCGACCAGATGATGTGTTTTGCTGAAATTAAGAGCCTACATTACCGTTTTCGATTCCTTCTATATTGTGGCATGGAATTTTTTTGGTCACTTCCTCCCCGATAACTCCCAAGTGGAAAAACTGTTTCGCATTGTTTGTATCTTTCGGTAATAACCATTGGTGTCAGATAATAAGGAAATAACAGTTTTAATCACAACAATTGAAATCTGAAGAATTATAAAGCTACACTGAATGATCAAGAAATTTTCTTTACACTTATTTTTCGTAGTCTTCCCAACTCGTTATATTTAAGTTTAATCTTCATTCTTTTTAGCAAATACCTATGTACAGATAAAATTCTTATAGTATTTCTCGAAAAGTGGTAATCATCGTAGCAAATATAGATAAATAGATAGCAAATTGAAATACGTGGAAAAAAATTAATCCAACAGTGGCAACGTGTATTTCTAGTACTTGCATTAATTAATGATTATCAATAACACTATATACACATCAAAGATTAATAAGCTCTCATTTTATTAAACACGCATGAAATATTAGATTAAACTTGACTTTTTTTATGCAAAACACCCTAAAAAATGTAGAGTTAAAATAATAAAAAAAGAAAAAAATATTTTATCAGATTGATTCGTTATAAAATTCTAGGGCTAATAGTCCAGTAAAAATTAATTCTTCAATACATTCGAAACATTTTAATCGTGTTTCAAGCGTAAATAACGAAGAATCATATGTGATACTGTATAAAAGTAAATATTAATACATCTTTATCGGTGCTTAATGCCATCTATTTTCATACTCAAATGTTAAAAGATCATAAGGCAATTTCGGAACGAGTCCCAGGGGCGGATTATGTGTAATTATTGTCAGGTGACGGACAAGTCGAGGCACAAGTGATAAGGAGCAAAGTTGCGCAGCTGATAAGAAAAATAGTCAGCAGTTAACGGTATGCGTTTGTGTTTACGCCAATGGTACATCGTCTTTTTCGTTTTCGTTTTCCTTTTCATTTTCATTTTCGCTCGTGTGAGATACAGCATGCCATGGCCTTGGACGAAGCCTCCTGGCCAAGAATTGTGTGAAACTGTAAAATATATATCTCATTTGTGTCAGGCTTTGCTTTCGAATGCTTGCATGAGAACAATCGATTGATTAAATTATCACCCTCACTAAACATGGAAGCCCTGAGACTTACAATAAAGACTTACCAAGTATTTAATCTGAAACTATTATTAATTAACGCCCGGCATCAACCGTCACATCAGTTGGAATACTTAAAGTAAACGTCAAACCTATAACGGAGTAAAGTGCCAGTTTTAGATATTTTACTTGGCTATTTTAGCTCTTGTTTTCCTATTAATGATACAATTTCAATACAAATGAACAATGGATGATTGCTAATTAGAAAAAATAACTATATGTTAATATTTTCTAACAATTCAAGTATTCCTAGCTTATAAAGAATCATGTACAAAGCAAAGATGTTAAAATATTAACAACATATCGAGCCATAAAAATATTAATCTTGAACTTGAAGAATTTATTCTTATCTCTAATCATTAAAACTTTACAAAGTATTACTTGTAAAGTTATAAATGTTGAAGGTAACTGAAATATGCAATGAAGTGTTGTTATAATTAATTGCCGTCTTGAATTTCAAGATAAAGCGGAAAACTTACAAATGAAAAAGATAAATGGAAAAATAGATGCAACTATTAATGATTTATAATTATTTTTTTAAAAAATATCAACATTACATAACAATTGCATGTACGCTACAGAACAAAGAATACGAAAAAAGCTAAAAAATCAAAGGATATATCAGTTTGAATAGCAGGCTATGTAATAACTCAATTTCGTGCATTGCGAGAAAAAAATGTATTCAAAATTATATTGACACTAGATCTATAAATCCAAGATGAGTCCAACTCTCATGAAGTGGTACATCATTGTCTCTCGGGATGTTTACAAGAATTTATATTGAACGAACTAGCAGACTTACGTGCTATTGTCCCTGTACTTGAAGGTTGCAAAATCGACACACTGAATGCAATAATAAGTAGATGTATGTAATATATCTAAATATTTTTAGAAAATTAAGAATGCGTTATACGAAGATTTTCTCCGTAAATTGGTTACTTCGCGAGGAGAATAAATAATAAAATGTGAAATGATCGGTGTATCCAGCAGAGCAGGTCTCAGATTTGCAATACCAACGCGGGTTTCATCTGGGACGCAAGACTTTCACAGATATTTTCAACCCACGCTCGGCTTTATGGGGCTTCTGTGCCCTGCACATCGGTGACTTTAACCAGGGTCACCATGACCTACGCCGCATTCAGTAGGGCATGGCGATCATTCAACGCTGGAACTTGTTCGCCTCCGCCCAATGGTTTCGTTTCGACTGAGATTCATTCGAGAATTGTGACTTTAATATGAAATACTAAAGATTCCTATATCTTCACTTTCTTTATTGTTATTAGAGTAAGTAGTTTCTGCGAATAATACAATTGTTAAGTTTTGTAAAATATTATGGATAACTGAATATCTATTTTGAAATTTAGACTTTCTAAACTATCAAAATCATGTATCTGAAGTTTGAAATATTTAAGTATTATATATAATATATAATAGTTTTTCTTTAAAGTGGTTTTTATGAAACATATTCTTGCATTAATCATTTCAATAATAAACTGTTCAATACCGATATACATATATTTAAAATAGTTTTAAAAATAAATTTTTATTCAAAAATAAATTGTATCACCTTTAAGAATACCAAAAAACTTGTTTTTTTTTTTTAATTTTAATTACTGATTTTTTATATCTTTTTGTGTATTTAAAATTATTTTCCCTCCATAAAGAATTCGTATAATGAGAATTTTGTAGTACGTGGATTTTAATTTTATCAAAACTTTCTTGAAATAATCATTTGATTCAAAAGAAAAATAAATTTTTCAACTATTATTTAACATATTCCGAATTTCATCAATTTTTATTTATGAAATGATAAGCCTAAAATTAGACATATATTAAACTATGGTTGATACAAATCACATTCAAATGAGCTATTCTATTTATGTTTGCATATATTATATTATTTCAATTGAAGATCTATAAAAATGTGATATTAGCTTTAGTGTATAGAATAAAAACACATTTAAAGATACGCAATAATTATTTACAGTAATAGCTAAAAAACAACTCTTATACAAATATAGTCGAAGAAAACAAAAAAAGTGAAGATTAGATAAAACACATATTGAGCTTCCTCAATCGATTCTAAAATAGAAATTTGCACGGTTTTACTTTGTGTATGTATGCAAAAACCAACTCAAGGCCAAGTGTACATACTCTTTATCAACAGCCATGTATATAAACAATTTGCTTGTAGGTCAGAGGTTGACTGTTATCCCAATATAAACTTAGATGCATTCTATGTCTAATGCCTTGTAGAGTCATTCACCCTTCGCACAATTTGTACCTCATTTTTTTTTATTTTTTTTTTTTTTTTTTAAATTTCTTCAAATTACTCTTTTTTAATTTTTTCTTATATAAATATTTAAAAATTATGAATAAAAAACTTATATTCATATTTTTTTTCTCTATCAAGATATTAATAACAAAATTGATATATGTGTATTGGTAACATTTTTTATAATTTTAATTATTAAAATTAATATTCTTTATTTAACAATGCCAATGATATTCATTTTAATTATACTTTTATTTTTCTAAATATTCCAAAAAATTAGTTTATTTATTTATTTATTCATTTATTCTTTATTTTTTTTCTTTTTTTTTAATTTGAAAATCCCATTGAATTTAAAAAGTATGATACAAGTGATACTTTCTTAATTTTAATAAAATTTTATCTCTGATAAATTTGACTAAATATTTGGATAATTACGGTTTCACATTTCTCCAAATCTCAACTTTGTTTTTAGCTTGATTAAAATATTTTTTTTTTTAATAAAATAAAATGTTGATATCATTTCGTACTTTTAAAATAGTCTTTTAATTTGTGAAAAAGAGTTTGTGAAAAATATTAATTTCATTAACGTTCAATATAATTATATATTAGCATTTTATATTTAAGCTAAAAAAATATATTTAATATATACATGTATTATAAAGTTTAGTATGAATATAATCACGGTTAATTACATACGAATATTTAATTTATTATTGATTGGTTGATTTTTATATTTATCCCAAAAAGTGTAAGTACATAAGTATATAAATAGAAAATTATAATGAATATTTTGATTTCAATTTTGATTAATATTTTTTTTATAATAAGTTAAAGTAGAATAAAAAAATATTTGAATTAAAAAATATTTATATAATAAAATAACTATATTTTACAACTATTTAAGTAGTATTAATTAGGTTATTAGTGCTATACTTGTATATGTTACATAGATTTTACTATTTAAATAAATTTAAAATCAACAAATCTTGATCATCCTACATATTCATTATAAAATTAAATTTTCAGATTATCTTCTAATATCTTAAGTAATTATTTGTAAAACTAAAATACATATATTTTTTATAAACTTATAAGCTTGTGACTATTTATAAACTTCAATTAAACTGTACTCGTCCATGAAAAAGTTAAATTTTAATAAAAATATTTATACAAAATTTTGAATGTTTTAATATCTTATAAAATTTATCGTATAGTATTAGTTCTCCTTGTTATAAAATTTATTTGGACATAATATAAAGATATTTTAATACATTCAATTAAAATTTAATATTTAACTGGTTTTAAAAATTACACTTAAAATGTCTTTTACATATATGCATACATGTAGGTAAGATGATTTGAATTTTTTATATTTTCTTTTTTTATAATTAAAATACAAAAGCTTATTTTAGTTGAAATAACCACAAATTAAATAAAAAAGTTAAAAAACTTTTTAACACTATAAGTAATATTTAAGTGCATTTAGATATAAAAATTTGTTTAAATATTTTATAATATCAATATATTTTTTCCATAATTATTAATATTTTTTATTATATTATTTTAATATTTATATAGGAATTTAGAATGATTGAAAATGAAAAGACTTAATTATTGTAAATTTATTAAAACTTTCGTTTATTTGAAGTAATTTTATTTCTATTAGATCTGCAATTATATAAATATATTTTTGAACAATAATTTATTATCTTTTATATTATTATGCAACACTAATAGCTTAAAATTTTAATTTTATTTTACTAGGAATTTATATTTATGTGAGTTATTAATATATGAATTTATAAAAGGTATTTATACTTTATATTATAAAGTATTCTAAATTAAAATATATGTATTGTTTTTTACAGAGATATATTGAATTTTATAAGCTTTGTTTTTTATAACTAAATGTATAAGAACATTATTCTATTTTCTAGATGGCATTGGTTAGATTTTGATATTTCACAAAATATTTCAGGAAAAATGATATTGAAGATTATACATATACGGACTATTTTTGATTTGGTTAAATACATACACACATAAATATATTCGTTTATAAAATATCTCCTTATTTTTAAATATGTTAATGTGCTATTTTAACGTAGGATTGAATTTGGTTTTGCAGTTCATGATACGAATAAGTATTCAAAGAATGTCGCACAAATATTCAAAAATGTAAAATAATTAGGGTCGACCTTTATGATCTGTGATATTAACGTGCATCATCTTCGTCATCGTCGACATTAACGGTAAAATCAACGTCGAAAAGGAGTTCGTTGAGCCTCAACTGGTCCAGTTATATGCAAAGCATATATGTGTCACCCCGAGTATACACCCATCTTCAATCATTTAGAGTGCACTTGTGTATACATCGACACTAAAGAGAAATAGAGAGATACAAAGAGAGAAAGAAAGTGAGAGAGATAGATAGATAGATAGAGAGAGAGAGAGAGAGAGAGAGAGAGAGAGAGAGAGAAATGAGAGCATGAAATTTATGAGTTGTGAGACTAACGGAGTTAAGTGACTTGATCCGACAATCAATTGAAGTTTCTATGTTTTTCTTTTTTCTTATTTTTCACTTGACTAATGACGATGGTAAAATACCTACAGGTGATACAAAAAATTATTGGAAATACAAATGAAATATCGATTGAAATAAGAATATAGTTCCAGTACGAAATAAAATTAAACCAGATATACCTGTAATACGTTTATTTTAACATTAATAGCTGAGTTTTATTAAGAATAATAGAGTTACTATTGACTTTTGTAATAAAATTACAATGAATAATACTGGTATGTGTCGCAAAGCATGAGTTTTAGAAGCAATATATATGTATGTTTAGATCCGCAATATTTAGTGTATTAATTTTAGAAGAAACATTTTTGTTCACAGAAAATAATCTTAAATAAACTGCTAAAAAGGATTATTTTTTGAATGAGTAAATTTTGAGAAACATAAATTTCATTAAGGTTGTACATTGGTCTTCAATGAAATAATAAATTTTCCATTGAATATTAATAGTTATTATATTGAGAGTTTCTATTACTAATACTAAAGTGAATATTCGTTGGTATAATAATCACTACAATTGTTCAGAAGCTTCTGATTAAAATCATCTTTTATAATAATAAAGTAATTAAAGCCTTATTATTTGTCGTGAAACAAACTATCTCTGAAAGTATTTTCGTTTCCTCCCACGTTTGATTAAGTTGCTTCAACTAAAATTCGAAAGTGATTCATTGGATGGATAAACTGAAGATTCTATCAAATATGAACACTCAATCATCACCCATAGATAAACAATCAAAAGAAAGAATAAACGAAAAAATCGTCATTTGTGTTCAAAGAATATAAAGAAAATTTAAGTGTCACGAGTCACTAATCACGTGCACCCTATTACTATCACGAGCTTTATTATCATAATGAGCATTGAAGATCAATTCTGTAGACCAATATCTGAGTTCCAGGGGGCACAATTGAAATTTGAAAGTAAGTTGACTCAGTATTTACTCTAAGTGGTCAGTCTGTATTTATCTAAATTCATAGTCCATATATTTCTGAAGTAACGTGTATCATCACATTTGATAACGTGTTTTGTAATCGAGCGACAATATGGTTGGCTAATATTACTATCGTTTGGATGAAAATAACTTGAGATTACGCCAACGAAAAAATCTTGTAGTATTCAATTTTATTGATTTTTCATGGAATTCAAAACAAGTACAATATTCAACTTCAAGTCATGAATTTAGAGATGCAAGAAATTGTTTACGATGAAGTAATTCGTGTTTTTTCCAGGCTATCAGACGTCTTTTAATCGTGCGCATGTCTACAAACTCGACTTGAGCAGTAATTTTAATTTAGTTAATATTAAGTGATAACATACGTGAGATACATTATTAAGATAGGTCATCAACCAGATAGGTAGCAAATAAATATTAGATTATTACGTGTTACTTTTAAACTGAAAAATCTATGAAAATAATTTATAGATTGAATATTAAAACTAATTTGTGTAAATATCACATGTAAAGCACTAACGGTTATTCTCTGTTGATTTATTAAGTTTGATTGTTAATTAATTGTTTCGGAATATTAATGTACTATGAATCAAAACGAAAACAAGATGTTTGTATTACAAATCCTACACATTGTATAACAAAATTAATTTTCTTTTAAAAAAATTGATTAGAATTTAAAAAAGAGACTACGTATTTGTGAATCATAAAATAAAAAAAAATATATAAATCAGGTATATAAATAGTTAAATAAAAACGAAACTTTACAACAGCTTTTAAATATTTTTCAATAATAAATTGAAAAATCATTGTGCTTATTATATTGAATATTTAGTCCCTCAAAATATATACCTGCAATATGGTTCTTATTTAAAAAAATTCTCACAAAAAATGTAGTTTTTTTTTTGTATTATTTTTCTCATGTTTATTTTTTGAATGTAGAAACAATTTTTAATGATTCATTTGAACTTTTGTATCATATGTATTATTTAAAAACTATTTCATAATAAGTCTTAAAATGTAAGTGAAGTACATAAATTGTTCAAAAAGGTTAGTGATGTATGAAGCATTTAAATAAAAATTAAAAAAAAGTTCTATAGCTCATGTACTTGGAGAAATAAGTAATCATTCAAAATAACAAGAAACATGGAATCTTTCTTCTAAAAACGAAAAAGAATAAAATTGCTGCGACATCAGTTTGTCGAAAAATTTGTCGACCTTCATTATATATTCTTTTTTGTTACAAAGCAACCACGTGGCATAGTAGCGCGATTTACATAAATAAATTATGAAGTGTGTCACTTTATACATATAAAACGGAACAAGTGTGTGGCCGTTGTATTCCGTTATGCAAGAAATCAACCATACGGCAAAAGTGAAAACCAATGTTTTCCTTAGTGGAAAGCATTTAAATTATAGTTTGGATATTAATAAAAATTTTTTTGAAATGAAAATTATTATTTTTTTTTCTAAAGCTTTTCTTAATTATGTAATTGACGGACAGTAAGATTTGTATATGATGTAAACCACAATGAGGAGTGAAGTTATCGAGTAAAGATACTAAAAAGTTAAGAAAATATGGTGAATGATCACAATTTTTTTTATATATGTGGTTTCGTCTCACGTAAATCATTTCTAGAGAAAATTTTTTACACAAGTATTTAAAGGTTTAGAAGGATAGGGAGGAGAATAATTTATGTTTGAGAATAAATCGTTCATTTGTGTAAAATATTAATTTTAATGATTAAATGACTGGAATTCGCACTGCTAAACTACTCGAGAGAGCGTCAATAATAGAATTGTTTACTTTGAAGCGCTATGTCGTACTTATCTGTATAAAATGCCAAGAATCTTAACTTTCATGACCTTATTAAGTTTTGTTGAAGTTAAGTCAGAAAATTTTCAGTGTATACACATGTGTTAGGCTTTCCACCGAATACACTGTTGAAGCGTCTGTACTAAGAAAAGTTTTGAGAAGAAAAGTTATTCATATTAAACAATTTACTTGTTTCTCCAAACGTTGCAAACTCATCTGTAGTTAAAGCGGATAAATGTAAAATAATATAATGATTTTTGGTTTTTCGGTCGATAGCCAGCATCGACTCGTCCGTTTCATTCAAATATCACCCGAACACCATCCTGAGCTTTGGAAGCTGACACCCGTCTGATTAAAAGCACCCCCAAAAGACCCGAACTTTACCGTTCATGTAAACATGGTGTTGTCTCCAGAGATGCTGGTACTGTGTCCACCTGCTACTGGCACTGTCCTCATGAAGGGAGGGCAGAGGCACGTGGATTTGGTGGGCGTGGGTGGTCGGGGGCATCGACTGCTGCTGTTGCTGTTGTTGCTGGGTGGCGTGGGCCGGGGCGACTACGCCGTGGGGATGTGGTGTCGGCGCACCCCCAGACTGCTGGGCGTGATGCGCCGGGTGGAGGATCGCGCCTGGCACCGGCGCCGGCACCAGCTGCTGGTACTCCATCCTCCTCTGAGGAATATCGATGGGCACGATGGCTCGAAGAATAGGGAAGGGCTCGCGGATCCGAGCAATATCACTGTCACGAGAGAAAAGGGGACGCGAGTCTTAGCGCGGCATTTAAGTTTCAGGTTCGAGAAACCTGTACTAGCTCCCGCTACCTCATGTACGAACTCATCCCAGGATGAGCATTATGTTGATGAGAACCGTAGCTACTGGTTCACTTGGCCACGTCCTCAAGGGTGTTGTGTTATCACTCTCACTCGCGATGGAGGGCGCATTCGATTGTCACTGGTGTCTACTACTTATTATCACAGAGTGTATCGGATGAGTGGGTGAGTATACATGTACAAGAGAGTGATTATTTTGACAAATAAAGATATGTCGCATTTGAAAACTCGTTAAAACGCATCAAAACTCAAAATCAAATGTTAATCGGAATGCACTATCGGTGAGTCGCACAAGTACATTATCTTCGGGTAAATCCTCAGACACAAGTTGCAGGACACGCGTGCGTGTGCACTTGTGTCATCCCAAGCGGGGTCAGAGGGCAGATCGGCACACACTCGAGGACCGGCGCACAATTGCACACGTGACGCGTCCGAGCACGTCGTCGCGACGACTGTCAAAACCGAGCGCCGAGACTTGCCGCGCACACGTTGTCGCCCGCGGATGGAGGGGCGACGAGAGCCGCAATTGGCCGAAGAACAGCGTTGGTGAGGAGGGGGTGGAGCAGGAGGAATATGATGTTTTATGCTATTCAATGGTAGGGGGAGCAAGAGAGAGAGAAAGAGGCGGAAGTTGGAGGTGAGTCGGGAAGCTTTACGGCTCCGCGGGTGGGGTCGGGGACGGAGGAGGCACCACCAGTAGATAAGGAGTGAGTACCGAAAGACTGAGAGACACGGTAAGTTCGGTTTCTCTTTCTACTAACGGCGTCAGTCCGCCCCCATTGATTAGCTTCTTTTCTTTTTCCTTTCCTGTCTCTATCTCTCTCTCTCTCTCTCTCTCTCTCTCTCTCTCTCTCTTTCTCTCTCTCTATCTCTCAATTACTTGCAACATATGGTGTACACTTATCTGCATCGTGCACTATTCTATTAAAACTCAACTCTAGTTTTTCGTTCACCAAATTCAATTTTTGTTCTTCGGTAACCATTTGTGCATTTAGAAATCAAAGAATCAACATTATGAATGAAAGTTATTTTGTATCGTTTCCTCCTCAAAGTAATACATCCATTTCTATGAAATTTTAAAGAAATTCTTAGTATTATTATTAATGTTTATACTACTTGAAAAATCAATACATTAATTTTTGCTATAAATTTTATATTATTGTTCAAAAATATTGTTCGTATAATTTTTTAACATTTTTAATGTTAAGATATAAAATGGTGTTTACTCGATGTAAATAAACATTCATTTTGTACTTTGTAAATTAATCAGATTTCACGAGTTTAATCAAATTAAATTCTTCTTATTATATATTTCAAGAAGTAATCTACAAAATGTAAATCTATGCAAACTGCTTAAACTTAAATTATATGTATATAAAAATTATATTATATGCTACACTAAAATTAAATGCAAATGTCACACAATTAATCATTTTCAAGTATTAAACAATAGTCTCATTCTACACTCTGAATATTACTGAATTTGCAAAATATTTTTATAAAAAAAAAATTATGCTTATTTTTAAATTTATAAAAGATAATAAATAATCTGATATATTTTAAGCAATAAATTATCAAAATGTTAAAATGTCTTTGAATAGCAGTTTTATAGATATATTTATTTTGTAACGGTACTATGCCCACGTCATCATCCTAATTTTAATTTAATTTTTTCTGTATTAACTTGAAAACTATCCACAAAAATAATTTAAATTTTTCATCATGAAATTCTTATCAAAAGTCCAATTGAGTTAACTGTACCAATTAGGGAAGAACGAGTACCACACCATAATATCGGCTGCAATTCAGTTTTCAAAACTTATAAAGCTAACATTCACCATAAAATTGATGGTAGTAATCATTCATCAATAGTTAATTCTAGTTAAGAAAGAAAAATATATATTTTTTTAATAAATATGTATTAATTCTGTACATTGTGGTATTATACAATTATAAATAATTTAAGTAAATGCATTACACTTTTTCCAATTTATCAATAACTTTTTAATGATTTAAAAATGCATTAAATGAATCATTCACAAGCAAAATAAGTATGATATACCGTTAGTTATTAAATAAATTATCATGGTATTTAAAATAACTTTTACAAATTAATTTAAGTTTCGCAAATATAAATTCTTGGTATGTAATAAGTAGATACTTTTTTTTTAATTCATAAAAATCAATATAGTATAATATGCATGTAGTGATTGTATTTGATTAATATAAGAATCCATTTTATTGATCATATGAATAATAAATTGAATTGTTTGATCCAATTCTTTTACTCCCTTAATTAAAATGGTTTTTATAAAGAATTTAATCCATAGATTTACCTTGTTGAAAAACGATAATCCCTTCTTGATCAGTATTGATAATTATATACTTGAAATACCGAGATTTCTTCATACAGCTGATTACAATTCAAAAGAAGTCTACAAAAATACGCTTAAAGATAGTATTAATATATCGATATACATGTATATATATGTATACAATGATAAATAGGTTTTGAGGGAAAAAGGCACAAATGTATATTTACGAGGTGATAGATTTAAAAAGGATTGAAGGACGTGAAAATATAATAAATAATGTGCAATCCTGGGATTTAATGAAAACTGTAAGCTTTCTTCAAAATCGTTCGCCAGCATAAAACTACTCGGAGACAGAATAAGCCTAGAAAACGATAAACGCTTAAACGGTGTACCTGCTTACGCACGGACACACCCGCTTTTACTAGTAAATTACATCCTATCTCTCTTACCAGGTAAAATTGACATATTCTGATAAAAAAAAAGAGGAAAAAAAAGTGCAACACATATTAATGTTCGGACACGAGGAAATAAAGTGCAAGAGAGTGGCTTCCTAGTGCACTATAATGCTAACCTAAGTGCGCGTGTTAGTAGCGTGAGTTATTTGATTGAAAGAGTTACCAGATATGCATGATGAGTTTCCATGAGAAGGAGAGGACTATAGGATGAAGCGATGCCGAAAATCCAGAAAATGGATTGTATCGCGGGATATTAACAAAATATCTGGGGTAGAGATGGCTATCGGATATTCCTCTCCTGCTCTACTAATTTTGAATTGAAAATCAATTTCGTGTTATGCATATGCATAGCGTATTTGGCATAAAAATATGATTTTATTCTATTTGGCGAAGGCATTTATCGGATCCAAAAAAATCAGCCGAAACCTATTTTATTCACCAAAGAGTCTTGTGAGATTGTTTGTAATTATCTGTTCGATTCAGTTTATTACGCTTATTAAAATAAGAATGTATATTTGAAGTTTCAACAAACTTGATACTATTAAAAATTAGAAATAACATTCACGAATTATCATAAAGAAATAGTTGAGCATGTGGAAATGACATGAGAATAATGTGAACATTTTATTCAAATATTGATTAAGTTATTGATTAAGATTAAAATCCGAGGTTCATTCTGAAGGTACTATTATTTTTTTGTTATTATATTTTAATTTATTATATTAATTTAAAATAAACGTTAATAAAGATATTTACAATTGTGAATTCTTTTTTATATATCTTATGATTAATATTTACACTGCTATTTAATTAAGCCTATATATTATTATTAATAATCCATGTATAGATATATATATATATATATATATATATATAGTCCCTAATAGCTATAATTTATTGATTTAACTATTATTATCATTATTTATTTGATGAGTGAATTTAAGTTTAAAATTTAAATAATAGTCTTTAAAAATATTTCTTTATTTTAGCGAATCTTTAATATTCTCTAAATAAAATCAATCACGTTTAAGCGTATAAATTTTAAATTTAATAACATCTATAAAGAAGATAAATTTGTGATTAAAGATATCAAATACTTAAGTAATTTTATACAAATTATTTAATGATTATAAAAAGTGTTTATAAAGATTGACATAGCTGAAGAAGTACATTTAAATATTTTTAAATTACTGAAGTTCCCTATTTTTTTTATATAATTAATTTATTCAAAAAAACTTAAAAATATACAGTATTTTTAATTAAATAATATTTCTACTCTTGTTCACGAAACTTTAAATTTATTATCTGGTTACATTAAAACGTACATCAATTGTGAACTAGAATTTTTTTATTATATTTAAAAAAATTATTTTTTATTCAACAAGTCTTCTTATTATTATGCATATTTATTTATGTTTCGAGAAAGTCTTATTTAATAAATAATTTTTATTATAAATTTATTCTCTAAATTTTCAAATAAATTATTCTACAAATTTTTACACACAGCTGATTTATATTTTGTGCATTCGTATTTTGAATTACGAAAACTATTATAGATTTTGAAGCCGATTCGAAGAGATTTGAATGCGGGAGAAATGTAAGAATGATATTACAACCTGTTGATCCTTGGTCCTTGTCTAATAAAATATCAACGCGAATAAGATATTTTTAAATTACAGATTTTTTAACATATTATTTATCTATTTTTATTATAATTGAACTTAGAATAATGAAAATTCAACAAATTTTTTAGAATTTTTACTTTATACATTAAACACACATTTTAAATTATAAATATATTAGATTTTTGACTTTATAATTTTTTTTTAATGATTTATCATATTATTGGTATGAATATTGAGGACGAATTTTCTCTTCATCTTATAAATATTATTGGAAAATAGGTTTACATAACTCATATAAACTACTGTAAAAGTCATAAATTTTTTATACTATTTATTGTATTTCAGACTATTTTTATACATTAAATATTATATTTAATGCGAATAAATGTGTAGAATTAATTTTTTTATATAATTTAGAAATATAAATATAATTTCTGATTAAAAGTTATTACATGATATTATTTAACTCTTATATTTCAATAAAAAATGTCATTCATGATAATATTATTTATAATTTAAGTATAATTTTTTATGTTATGAAAGAAATTACAGTAAAAATTGAATGCATATGAAAAACGAATAAAGTCGTATTAGTTTTATCAAAATAATTTATAAAACTATTAATAAATTGAATAAAAAACTGGTTTAACAAATAAAATTTAGGTATAAATAAATATAAATATATCTTTACATAGAATATTTTTATATTAATAGAAAATATATAATTCATTTTATATCATTCTTCAATGTAGTATAATCTCAGAATTGAGTAAATATTTTATATTATTAGATTCAATTAGACGAGGATTGTAGTAGAAATGTAGAAAACATTTATTTTATTCTTGTACTGATTTATATCTACTGGTACCTAAATATCAGTCTAGCTTCTTCAGTGAGAAGATAATTGATCAGATGTTTTAAAAATTAAATTTAATAGACAAGTTGGATAAATGAATAAATAAATGTTTACATCCATTCGAGTAAGCAAATGTGAGATCAGCGGACAGTTTTTATAATCTTACTTTGCGAGTATATACGAAAAATCTTGACCTCGATCTTAGCGTAAGTGAAACAAAATTCTCGTGTCCCTCGAAAGTAAAGGAGAACATATGTTCACGCATATTGCATATATATATATACGTGTACATATATGACCACGAGAGAGAGTAACAGAAAAAAATATGAAAGAAGAAAAGAAAGAACACGAAAAGAAAGAAGATAACAAAAAAAAGAGTTAAAGAGGGGGGGGACTAAGACATATTTCACTACACGAGAGGAGAAAGTAGCCGAAAGTGGTTCCTCGAGTTTTGTTGGTCCTGATCTCTCTCTATATCCTCCCTCTTTTCTTCTTTCGGAAGAACCTTTCTCTTTATCTTCTCTCCATTTTCACGTGCTCATGGTTATCAAACTTCCTTAAATACTATGAGAGAACATTTTAGGTTGTCACTCGATGAAATCAGACTTGTAGATGCTCTTGTGGTTCATTTTGTATGTTCTGTCTCACGCGAACTGGACAAAGTACTTGGAAAAAAATTCTTTTTGCATATGGATCAGTTAAAATAATACATTTTCATTTTGAATGAACACATCAACAGAAATGATAACAGATGATTTACTTTTTTAAAAAATATAAAAATTTTTTTTTAATAATGGTATATTGTAATGTATAGCTATTAAAATAAGGTAATTTATTATATTTTAAAATTTACTTAATGCTTTGTGTTATTCATTCAAATTATTCATTTTTGAGTCCTTAATTATTGTAGGCTTAAACATTTAATATAATTTAATTAAATTTAAGTTTACAAAACTAAATAAATTTTTATTGCACGAATTGAAATTTATAGAAAAATGTATTCAACTAATGTATATTAAAGTAGTGATTTATATTTGTAGATCATTACTTATTTTCAACTGAAGCCCACACTTGATAAAGTTTCATTTAAATTAGTTTTGAAATAAATTTTACTTTTTAAAAAAATACTGTAAAAATTAATTTGTGATATCTATTTATTATGATATTTTTAATAATGTAGCATTATAAGATATAAATAATTTATTATTTTACATGTTTTATTATACCAAGATAAAATTATATTTTTATCCAAATATATTTATATGAAATGCACTTTTAAACTTTTTAAAATCTAAATGACTCTTATCATAGTTTTCATTATTAAATTTTCAGGGGCTCATCAAATTTGAAATTTATAATTCAATATAATACTTTTAAATTCGTAATACCGTCCTTAAAAAATATTAGCAAAACAATAGGTTTTCATCTCGAATTTTACATTTTGCTCCTCGAGCCCCCAGGAACATATTAAAACCAGCAAATTGAGAAAATTCCGAGTATGATGTTTAATCAGAAGGAATAGACAAAAGACAAGAGTCGCGTCGCTGTTTTTGCACTTTGTCAATTTATTTGGTATTTTTTGCCCGAGCGCAGCTTGCCGAATAGGAGGCGTGCGCGGCAAAACATTTTGAAATTCTCGTACCATCCGAATTGGAGGCCCCGCGAGAAAGTGAGTCTCGAGGCGCTTCCCGCGACATGAAAAGTCGGAAAGGGAAAAGGGAAAGGGTCCGATCTCGTGTTATTGTCTGGCCTCGAATGGGAGAGCGTGTTGGCGATTTGAACGATGGTCCAGAGCGAAGCAAAGACAGTGTGCACTGCGTTGCGGCACAAACGAGATCCAAATGATCTGGAGCTCGTTTCTGGAAATTCCCGAGTGGGAAAGGGAAGAGAAAGTCAGCGATCGGCGAGGTTCATGATTTACATTGGGACAGATGTGGGGGACCCGAGCACGATCTGCTCTTCTCCTTTATTTCGGCTTTTCATTATTTCGAGGATACGTTTTTATTCTTCTTTGTTGCACTGGACGACAAGTTTCTTTTCCACTCTCTCCCCCTTATAACTTTTTCGTTATACTCAAGCTAATGATTTATGGCGCCTTTTTCATGCAAATTTTTAGAATAACCACATAGGATAAACGTAGAAGCCCACTTGCAGATGCGGCTCGGGATCACATGAGTTTCTTGTAATACTGTAATCGATGCTACGTACAGCTTTTGTTCCTCTAGATAATAGATTTTTTGTTATTTACTATTAGAATAACTTAATAGCTTATATTTTGAACCTATAATTGAGATGTATTACTTTAAAGATTAAAAAATTAACTCACGCTGGTTTATCCGAAACCAGCTTTTGTAAAGTAAATTAGAATTTAAATTAAAAAACAGTACAATTAAAACTAATAGAACGAGAAAATTATTATTGGAATCATAAATAATGTTTATATTTTTTAATTGAAAATTAAATCCTATTATTGTTTTTATAATTTAATAATAATTCAAATATTTATTTTATACTGTTTTTTCCATTTCAATACTTATTTTCATTCGAGATACCTTGAAAATGATTGGTTTTATTTTTCGAATCTTATTTCAAATTTCAATTTTATGTATCCATATCATTATCATTGATGAAATTATTGAAATTTATCTTATTTAGCATAAAAGAATTTTACTTTTTTGCAATGATAAATTTGACATATATATTGTATATGAATATAAAAATAAATTTCTACATAGCTACCCTCTAAGTAAATTTTGAAAACCATTTATTAAGCATTGAATTTAAAAATTTATAAAATAAGAAACATAATTTCATATTTTCCTTTTTCAAAAATAAGGAATTATATAGATTCTTCCTCTGATGAAATAAAAAATGTAATAAAAGCTGGCCTAAATTATAACAATAATGTTTTATTATTATATGATTATGTGCTATATTAAGTGCCGTAAATTTAACCTTACAAACCAGAATTGAAATGAAATAAATATTTTTGATACTTGGGATTTTAGATATTTATATTTTAAGAAATTTTAGGCATTGTAAATGTTAACAAGCATTCATAAGCTATAAAGCATTGTACTTCGTCATTCCACTCCAAACCATAATAGTTTTCGATAATTTCCTAAGTTTTATTAAAAAAAATTTTTTGTCAAACATGCATACTTACCACATTAATGGTTAAGAAATTTTATACAAAAAAAACACATTATTTTTCAAAATGTACAACAAATAAAAACGTTTTTTTAAATAAATCAAATTGTGGATGAAGCTTAACTAATATAATTGATTAAACGAATCATAAAAATTCTATCGCACATCGGCTTGAAGATCTAATTAAAATAACTCGAGACCACAATCACTTGTTGGTCAAATATTAAGTTTCGTTTTTTCCTAATGAATATTATCTGATTGAAGATATTCTGTAGCTCCAATCACGCATCAATGTTTTTTTCATTCGTCAATAAAATAACATAATAATAACACAAATTCCGCGAGAAGAGCTTTGCAAATGATTTCGCCGCAGACGATTATCCCGGAATCATTGACTGCTTCAAGGCGATCTTGAACCAGTTCCTGGTTCCACTTTTTCTACGGTGGCGAACTTTCGATTTCAGACAGCGAGAGTCGGAGAGAGAAAAAAAGGAGGTCAAAATCGCATGGAGCTCATCCGGTAGCATTTTTATACCTTTTTAGCGGTCGGGTCACGGAAGAATAACATAATGTCGTGGAAAAGTCGTTAAATGCTCGCAAACTCGAAAGTAACTCGTTCAACTCTAATTAATCACGCCACTTACTCCCAGTAATTAATTCCTAGTTTAATCTTCCCTTTATGACCTTAAATTTATAAAATAGGCTATGGATCACTATTATTACGTAAATATTTCGAGTCCTGTTATTACGATTTATATTTAAAAATATATCAATCTTATGACCTTTTTTAAATTATATATTTACCATATTTGGCGAGCATTACATTTTATTAAATGCTACCGAAATTTGTTTTTATAATATCCAGCTCTAACATTTTACAAAATTACGATATTTAAACAAATGAAATTCAAGAAACAAATCATCGCCAGTACGTTTGATCTCAGTTTTTCTATTATTTCAAATATTATAACGCAACTTTTCCATTAGTAAAATCGACTAATGATTATTATTGTGAATTTATATTTACGAAAAAGAGTTATTTTATCGTGGACTTGCAAATATTGATTATCGTATAAAAAGCTTTTCACTTTCCTTTAATTTTTTTCAATGATGACATCTTAAATATCATAAAACCACGAAATTGGTGAAACTCAGTCGGTTTCGATTAAAAGATGAAGTTCTTTAAGGTGGGAAGCGATGGTGAAATAAAAAATCATGTACATTATAAATCCCAAGATCGCAGAGCACTTGTAAATCACCGCAGAACTCTATTTGCAAATCTAGTAAATGTAAATTGTCTTGCTAATGAACCTTTTAAATAAATAAATTAAAATTTATTTTAATAACTTGTATAAGATTGTATACAAATTTAAAAAATATTGAACTAATAATAAAAAAATAATTTAATTTATTAAGTCGTTAATGTTCCTTCTTAATGAAACTATTCTATCTTACAAAATATTAACATTTTATCCATAGGAATAAAATGATATTTATAGAGATTCAGGATTTAAATTATTCAAAATTACTTATAATTGCTATTAAATATTGTAGTGAATATATTTTTACAAGTGAAGAAGCCATCATATTTTCATTAGTAATACTTGAGAATTTTTAAAATATGTTTTATTTTTAACATTTTACATTTAGTTTGTACTGAATAAAGGCTATAATTTTATATTTTATCTAATAGGTAATATATATATGTGTATGAATATATACAGGTATATATATATTTTACAAATCGTTTATATTTTTTAAATAATATCAATAAATTAATTAAAAGTCATAAAATATTCTATTATGGTTCGAATGTTATCACCATAAAGCTTAAATAAAAATATCAAATAATTTAATTCCTTTTAATATAGCATCAAATTAATTGTCATTTTTGTTGTACCAAAAGTTTATTTAATCTAGTTGGACTTTACTCCATTTCATTGATTTTACAAGACAAATAAAGTATGAGATTGACAATCTTAGTGAACGAACGATTTCTTATTTAATATTGAAAGAAAAGACAAACAACAGCCTCGCCGTCTTAACTTCTAACCAAACTTCAACGAAAGGTAATTGTATTATTGTATCAATGAAAATTAGACTAGATTTTTTAATTTAGATTTTTTTATTTAGTCATTCGTGCACAATTAATTTCCTCAGCCCTGTTACTCTATGATTGTGCCACATATTTGTGTAAAAAGGCGCTAGTTCACCACACACAAGCTTCGTTTTATTCACCACTAATCAAAATTTCATATGAAATTTCAAACCCTCGCAAACAATCAAACATAAATCGCAATCGTTACGCCTAATATGCCGTGCAGGACTTAATGGAGCCGAAGTCTTTCCGAAGTGTGCCATGAACATTCGATTAAAACCACACGAGAAGAAAAGATTCGTTCAAACATCCTAACCCATTGCTCCAGATCCTTTCGCACTGTAATGGATAACGTCGACAAATAATTAACAGATGATGCGACTAACCCTTTAAAAGCGTATTTGGAGTCCTCTTATGATTTCCGAAATAACGCGTCTCGGAATTCAACGGTGTTGATGCTCCGCCTATGTTTTCCTCCCACTTTCTCCCCTTTCTCCGGGTCTATTACACCAGACACCAGCGCTAAACTAACTTTCAATAACTTTGAGATGGAATCCTGGCGCGATGAACGTTTTCCAAGTGCACACTGAATGTTATGCACCTTCAAGACCAAACCCTCAGAATGCCAACTCCATGCTAACAAATTTATTTTTAATTTAGTTATCAACACCGGAATATCACCTATAAAAAGTGAAAATCATTCAGTAATTATTGAAGATTTTGCAAGCCCATTCTATTGCTGCTGTACATTGACTCATACTTAAATATTAAATGTCTTTGAATATTTTATATGAAAATCATATTGCGCACATGCTACAATATTCTAAATTTCAAGAAACATTTCATTTAAAAATGTAAAAGTCTTGTATAGATTTGAGCGATAAAAAAATTTAGTGTAATACCATTGTTTCCTTAGATTCAAAGTTTTTTGTCATATACTCTGAATGTATTGCCTCAATTGACATAAACCCTTGTTTTTCAAAATACATATTACTTTATTCATAATTATAATTCAAGAACCTTGATGTAAAAATTTGATACTTTTAACGTATTTATGGCTTTCGCAGGATATAAAATTATATCTTTTATCACCTGTTCACTAAAATACCAATATCTTTCGTTGCATCATTCTATTAAATATTTCAGTAAAACCGCGAGTACTTGATTAATTACGATAAAGTAATAAAAATTGATTTAATACGCGTAAAATTGATATAGTATAAAATGTATTTAAAATTTAAAATTTAATTTTCTAAATGAGACAGGTAAATTTCAATCGCATCCTGAAATTTAATGAATAAATTTGAGGAAATCAAAGCAAGAAAAGTTGAATAAAGTTAACTTGCAAATCGTAAGCTATACATTATTACAGATCTTTGTGATTATATAAGCAGTGTTTTTTTCAATTTGAGTTATTCAAATAGAATACGATTTTTACTTTAACCTTCGAAATAATTAAATTTATGTCTTTAGATCTCTTTGTGTAGTAAATAATATTAAAATATACTTTGTAAATAATTTTTTTTAACGCTTTTATGTATTTAAAACCATTGTTTCAGAAATTTACAGTATATTAAATATTATAATTATTTTTACTATTTATTATGTTATATTTTAAAAAATTCAATATTTTTGAATACTTTCCGTATTCTTTACCTATCATTATTAATCAAAATATTTATTAATCAAACCTTGAAAAAAATAGTTGTGAAATTTTTGAGCTGATTATATTGTATATTTTATAAATAGAAAAAATTATACAATATTGTTTATTCAATATTATTATATTAACAGTATTACCTTGCTTGATTATTTTGTCATATAAATAAATATATCGATTAAGTCATTAAGAATATTTACGCACTTGTATAAAATTATATTTTTAAAATATATACTTATTGCTACAATATCCAGAATTATATTTTACCAAGTTATTATAAAATAAAAAATATGCCGAGTTCACGCTTGAATATTATGTCAGACAGTGATACTTTAATTCTAATTTTGATCTCTGAATTCTAAATCTTGTGATAAATTTATAATATATTAAATCAAAGATTAGTACCCTCAAATTTTGTGATATTTTACTATGAACATTAAGATTTTGTAAAACTAATCAAGAGTTAATCTCTATACACTTTAGAATACAGAATAAGGAACTTTTTTGTAATATTACGTATAAAAGTAGATGTATTAAAAAATTGCAATTAATAATAATAAATAATAAGCGAGTGGTATCCACGAAAAAACTGGCAGTAAAATATTTTCTGAAGAAGAAGCTCTCCGAGAGAAAGGAGAAAGAAAAGGAGGAGAATGAGGAAGAAAAATGAGAAGAGGATACAAGAAAAATAAAAAAAAATTCGTAGAAGAGCACACGAGTCTCGTGGTGCGAGTCGATGAGGCGTGGAGTCGGTAAGGAAGGGTAATCCCATCCCATGCGGTTTTCGCGTCTCGTCTCGGGTTTCGCTCGAGGCTTCAGTGTCTCTACCCTTTAAATTCTCGTCAGGAACTTAGCAACTTAGCCCATCACGCGAAAAGGCGAGTTGCTCGGGAATCCAAACTCAATAGCAACGTTTCGGTTGAGGTGCATTTGGCTTTGCACTCGACTCGCGATTTTACCTAGAATCACAATTACCGGTCTGAAAGTGACGGTTTTTTACTTACGTGCTATTTTCTTAGAATTCAATCTAAGTATTTTAATGCCTGTGTGCAACTGATTAATTTGGAGAACAATGCATCGAGAGTTAAAACATAAGTATCGCTTAAATGATTTACTATTAATAGGCATAAATTAATTTATTATAAATTATCAATTTTTTTAATTACGTCTCAGTTGATTGTCGAATAATTAAATGCTATGAACACAATTTGAAACGTGTTGAATACTTTTTTTAAAAATTAATAAATGTTCTTAACAATAAAGAAAATTGGAAATAAATTAAGAGACTAAAAATAAACGATAATGACTGTTGAACAATTACAATCACGTGAAATATGAAACGAACAAAAGCTCATTTTATAAAAATTGACTGTTTCAGTGCGATTAATTATATTATTTTATTTTATATCGTTTAATTTTTTGATGATTTATAGTACTGAATGTATAATATGAATATATGAGAATATGAATTGATTTTAAATTCGAAAGATAATGGTCGAGTTGAATGAAATATGTATGCATTTGTTATTATTTTTGTTGTTGTTGTTATTTTTTTTTTTTAAATCAAATTCTGTTAAATTAAATAATGAATCTCAAATTGGATACGTGGTTTTCACAAAGAAAATTATAGTTTCTATACTAAATCGATCGACTAAATAAAATAATGACTATCAGTGACAATGGAAATATTAAAGATATTTGAACGAGTTGCCACGAGCAGAGGTTCTACCAGACCGAACGAGACGAGGTAGTCAAATAACATTCTTAAAATCCATCAAGGGATGCACGTCCGTATTTAAGAGGAGTGGCGAGGGGGCGGGAGAAGATATAAAAGGATTCGCAATTGAAGCGCACGAGACTAATAAGCGGTCACGACTTGGCAAACATAATCCGCCCAACCTTAACAAGCGCAATTGTCTGCTCGACTAAACCTACGCGCGCGCGCGCGTGCGTACACGTTCATCCACACAAGTCGAATTAGGCACGCATAAGGCACACCGACGCGTACTTTACCTGCTAGCGACGTCCTCTTGTTTTTCTGGTTATTTCGACGAGGGATGAAATGGCGAATCATATGGCTCACTCGGCTCAAACGAGTGTAAGTGAAACCGTTTTCCCTCTTTATTCGCTTGGCAATATGTTTTAGTTCAACCGAAACGATTTTATTTGCCGAGTATTGTTGGCTGCTTTTGGGAAATTAACTTCTCGTCATGATTAATGAGGAATCTGTACTTGCTACCCCATATTAGTACTTTATAGTAGTACTTTTGAATACGGGATAAGTTGACTATCCATGCAGACTCTTCAACATTTATCCACGTAAACGACTTTGCTCACTATTCTGTTTTTTTTCTCTATTTAATACCTTTAGGAAATTTCATACAAATAAAGCTACGATTTTTAAATGTAATCGTGTACAAATTTTTCAATACTGCAATTACATTAGATTAATGAAACTATTTTATATGGCTTATTTTAAAGTCACATGCATCACTATCCTATTAGTTTAATCTTCAAGACTGTAAGAAAAAATAAAAATCGTTAAAAATTTTTTTAAAATGTAAGAAACTTCATCTTCTATGAAAAATAAATGTAGAATAAGTAAAATTAATTAAAAATGTAGTTTTTTTACCGAAATACGACATTATTCAACTATTTATTTTATGCATTAAATTCGATTTATTTTAAAAACCTCTTAACAATTAACACACAATAGAAATATATATCTAATAAAATGGAAAATTTTCTTAACTTTTAAAATTCGAAAATTTTTATATCACTACTTCTCTAATAGAATATCCATTTTAGTTTAAAAAAAAAAATTAAAAATTATAGTAAAAATATAAATTTGGTAATTCACCATTAAATATATTTTTTAATATAAATTAATAAAAAATAAAGTACTCATAAAAAGATACTCATAACTATGTTAATAAAAAGATAATTTAATTAATCTAAATTAAATCTAAATAAAATATGTATCTATAAATTATTTTAATTAAACAATCGATTATTTAAAAATAAATAATAATAAAAAAAAAAAGGAAACATCGATAAACAGTTTCTTAAATCATTAATGTTTTAGAATGTAAAACATATATGGCCAAAGTAGACAAACTGGAAGGATGATCTCACAAAATTAACCAATCACTATAATCTACAATATTTATTTAATAAAAATTTATACTCCTTATACTTTTGATTTTAAACATGAAATTTAAAATAACCAACAACAATTATAACAGAAAATTTATAACCAAGATGGATATAGAGAAATATTCTGAAGGCGTGTTAATTCAGATACACAAGTGATTTTGAAAAACTTTAAACTCTGATTTCCACGATGGCAAGAATGATGACGCGCAAGATAAATTCACGTGAAACAACAAGAGACGGAAAACAACTACCGGACTTTTTACCTCCGGCGGACGTTATTACATTTGTCAGCACATGTTCACATGTTCACATCTATATATTTATTTACCCACATCAACATATGATACTCATGATATTAAGAAAAAAATAGCAGAGGCAACACAACGGGATAAATTTGTCATTGACAGAATTATATATTTTTATTTCGCTTGCCTGGCGATAGTTTGAACGAAATTACGTGAAATTCAAATTACGTAAATAAGGGAAACAATTTAAATCGCACAATTATTTCCATTACAAAGTAGCCAGTGAATAAAATGAAAACTTTTGTAATTGAGTTCATTTTATTACAAAGAGCAATCGTTTTTGCATTAAATTTTTTTTTTTTTATTTTGAAACATAAAAAACATTATTTTAAAATATTGATACAAATGTTGATATTATTCATCAAATCATATTATAAAAAAAACTTGTATTCCAAACGCCACATAACAAGTTGAATAATACATTTACTAATTTAAATACCCATTGAAGTATGAGAAGTAAAAAATTCTAAAACTTCTTAATTATATGTGTTGAGCATTGTATTTAACATACGATTTTTAATTATAATATCTTTAAGAATTAAAATCCATTAAATTTGCATTTTATTTTGTGTCGCACAATAATAAAGACAGAAATAAAGAAATTCAATGATAATAGAAGTTAAAAATCAATCTCAATATGTACGAAAATCTTGCAGCAAGAAACCGATGTTTGCTTACATTTCAATAACGAATATAAATATCAATCTTGAATATATCACAATTAATTATAATTAAATGAGAACTGCTAGACAAAGCTTGAACTATAAATAAAGTATATATCAAATCTAATAAAATTATATAAATTAATATTTAAAAAATTAATCGACATGAGTAAGTCAAAAATATATAATTTATTCTCGATAAATCCCGATAATAAATGATAAATTCTAAAACCTTGTATTAATTTTTAAATTTTTTATTGTAAATATAGTATTTACAATTTGTCCTTATAAGAAGCAAAGTTAATAATTATAATAATTTTAATTTTAATTTACATATGTTGTTAGAATATAGGATAAAGTTTTTTTATTTTGTTTTTCTTGCAAGTACATTCGTAAAATACAATTATTGATATTAAATAAATTCGTATTATAAAATACAATTTTTTATTTGAAATTTTACAGTTTCAAACTTAATAAAATTATTGTATTAATTAATAATGCATTAATTATTAAGTTATTTTTAAATAATAATAGTAATTTAAACATAAAATGGTATGGAATATTATTTAACAATTATTACAAAAATCATAGAAAGAATATATTTTTAAACGTAAATTTATTGTTTATGTGATTCGATTTTGTATTTATAATATATGTTACTAATACTTATCACAACATCATTAATGAGTTTGAATGATATGACAAATAAATAAGAAATTTTGCGAAAAAAATAATAGTTTTTACTGAAATATAATTTCATTTAAATGTGAAAAAAATGATAAAAGTATTATATTTAATTTAATTAAAATTGACTTTTTTAATTGAATTAATTTACTTATTTGTAACTAATCTTATTGAACCTCAAGCTTAAGATTTAATGTAAACTAGACATTTTTAAATTTATTCTGATAATTTTTTATACATACAGTTAATCATTTTAATATTTTAATAGATTTTATATAGAATGTGAGTAAAAAAAAATTTGTTTAAATTTATAACAGTAATGGTATTACAATATTGAGAAAGTACTAATGTTGTTGTTGAAATAGTAGAAAATAAAACAAAATAATGATACTGAAATATAGCTTTGAAAATTACTGCTAATTTAAAATAATTTTTATTGAATAACATCTAATAAAAAAAATCATTTTTTTTTTTTTAATTTAAGCTGAAATGCATCCTACAACTTTTTTTGCTCATTATTCTCAATGAAATTAAAAAAAAAATATTAATAGGACTTACTTCAGATTTCGCAATATCAAAATTAGATTATCAAATATTACTTGGTCCGATAAAATAAAAATAAATTGAAAATATCAGATATATATAAGCCAAGTATGAGAATAAAAATGAAAATTGAATCTGTGTCTAAGTACTAATGGGTAATAATATGAACGCACATGCAAAAGCACTGTAAGGTATTTTTCCCTCTCTGTCTATTCCTCTCTCTCTCTCTCTCTCTCTCTCTCTTTCTCTTTCTATTTCTTTCAGTTTTACTCTCATATATTCTTATAATTTTTATATTTCTTTATTATTATTATTTTTATTTTTTAAAGGTTTTTTTGTTAAAACATATTTCCAATTATAAATAAATTTTATTCTTCCTTGTCTTACTAATTCATAATTATTACGTAGATACATTTTAGCAGCCGTTGGATTCATATTTTATAATTGGTAATAATATAATTAAAAAAAATACTGCAAATTGTGTTTGAATAAAAAAAAACTGAATTGTTTTATGATAAGATCTGAAATCTATTTTCCTCGCATCCAATTGTTTTACCGCCGAATAAATATCACTGCATAAAAATTTAAATTAATATTTCAAAATTTATGTTTGTTATTTAAATTGCTTTATAAACAAACTTTAATAAAATACGTCGACGGATCAGAATTTCGATAGTTTTCAAATAGTTTATTGAATAAATAGATAATAAAGAATTATTTTAATATACATTTATTTTAAAATATTATTATTAATTTTAGAATAACTGTAAATTTAATATATTTATACATATTAAAAATATATTATTCATCATTACACTCTTCTCTTAAGAGCCAATACTATGTAAATGTAAAAGTTTGTTTGAATATATAATATTCAATGTATCATAATGTATCATAAACTAAGCATTTACGCTACTAGATAATTTAGTTTTTATACAAGAAAGAATCATCTTGTTTTAGTGGTTTAATTTTCAATATTTCACGTAGCGGTAGATACTTTAAAAAATTTAAATTCTTTGGAATAGATATTGTATAAAAAAAATATGCACGATGGCTTAAACTTAGAAATCACAGTCAAATTGCTTTGTGCATATAAATGATATCGATATATCGAAGCAAACATTATAGCTACTAAAATTACTTTACATAAAGTTACTTTTAAGTAGATCTCTTGTATGTTTTCCAATATAAACTCAGGTTGTAAAATCATATTTCATATTTAGACAATTAATTAAAAAATGCTGCAGACTGAGGCGGAAAATGTTTAGTTTTAAGGAGCTCCGGAATAATGATCATGGAATAGGACCAGCAAAAATGTTTTAAATGATAAAAATACGTAGATAAGTGCAATGAAATTTGTTTTGGTTTTGGTTTTGGTGCAGAGTTGGCCAGGAGCGAAAGTAGATCAGATGGTTTAAAAATTTTGATTCTGTCGATAAATAAACCTTAGGTAGGAGGAAATGGGTAGGTATCGAATATTGGGTGATTAAAGTCACGTCAAGCACACATACGGTAGTTATTATGCTCGTGCATTTACGCGTGCGTATGCATTGACTTCCAACCCGATAATTAATGACCATGCTACTTATAAATTATTGGCGACGTGCATTCAGACTTGAACTCACGTCGACGTACTCGACGCGTATCAATAGACAACGGATGCGCTTTCCTTTTTTTCCCCACGTCGAAAATAAGCCCCTTTCCCTTTCATGCTTGTTGTACACGATGATTGTATTCCTACAGCCATAAACATCATTAACGCCATGTGAATTTGTATTATGGGAGGTGGTGGAAAAATTCAGGAAACTCGGCTCCGGAGATTAAAAGCAAAAGAAAATTCAAAATAAAATCTAAAGGAAGCATAACTGCTCATTCATGCCTTGTATCGTGATTTATGGTGATGTTTAAAAGCCTTTACCATACTTTCATCTAAGTTTTTATTGGGACAGTAAGTAATTACTGTCACAGTGAATCGACGTTCAGTATAAATTGGCGAATCTTGAATATAATAATTAAAGCCATCTAAACCAGCGATCTAAAAATTCGAATTAACACGAAAATGTAAAGAAACCAAATTAACAATTCATGCCACTCAAAAGAAAATCATTTCTCAAAAAATTAAATTTTAACTTATTTAACTTAAGCTCGTAAGTTGAAGTAATGACGGGCGAAAAAGGGAAAACAAGTAGTCAACATACAAATAAGAAACCGAGATAAGAACATACGAGCTCAATAAGTTTTCTATTTTTCATATTGCATAGCTTTCACATCTATAATAAAGTTATTATAATATCGGTGTACTATTATCACGTTTGTGTATTGAAGAAATAATTCTTTTAAATAGAATTTTTCTAAATAAAATATTTTAAAATTTTATTTAAATTAGATTTTACTATTGTTCTTTGATGGGTGTGTACATATTTATGTTTCGTAAATATATATAAATTTGTTAAACAATAATTTTAGAAAATATTAAAAATGGCTCATTATTTTCAAAATTTATCGATAAGTCAAAGTAATGTTTTGTGTAAAATCACATTACTAATTAAAAAAGAGTAAGTCAATCAGTATTGGTTTAAGAAAGTTACTTCATAGTCTAAATATTGTGCAATATATTAAGTAGTTCTTTGTTTCATTTTAGGGATTTAAAATTAATGCTAAATAATTTAATTAAATAAATTGCGATACATATAAAAATATCGATTTAATATAAACTATTTAAAAAATGAATAAAAATACATCAACGATCAAAAATCTTATTGCTTCACGCATTTTGTTATTTTATTTATTTTTCCTAATTTTTTTTATCTTGTTAATTAAACTATGTAATCTACTTATTTTTAAAAGGATTCTACATGAACCAAAAAATTATTTCCATACTTTTTATAAATCTTATTGTACATGCTAAATAATGTATACAATACTATCATTCCTTAAAATAAATTACGTATTTCTTGCATCAAATATTTTTTATTTATAAAGAAAATATTTATATGAATCAAATTGAATTCGATAACACAATTTTATTCTAATTATAGGGAAAAATTTTGCAATGGGAATGGATGTTTATTAATTTATAATATCATAAAAAAATTATTGGATAAAAAAATTATTTTAAACAATATATCTTAATCATTTTTAATTAATTACTAGATTTGATATAAAATTATTTTGATTCTAAATTAATTTTTACCCTAAATTGTGTGAAGCATTACGTTTCTTGATGCATCTACGTAGCGTGCATTAATAGGAGATGATAAAATATAAAAAAAGAAATGAAACCCACAATTATATGAAAAATTATTGCCAAATAAAAAAGACGAAGTCTATCGATGATCACTTACCCTTCAGAGAGGATGTTATCATGGGATCACCTGAAAATGATACAAGTACAATATTTTCTAATATGTCAAAGATTAGAATTAAATGATGATTAAACAAAAATGATAAGAAATAAAATAAAATTAAATAGTATAATGAATATATGCTGTTATTTAAAGTTTTTAAATGTTAATAAAATGTTATAGTAATATTTCCATCAATATATTTTTTAATCGTTATTTTATAATATTAATAATCTTATTAACTATAAAGTAATGTCAAATACGAAGAATAATATTTTCTCGAGATTAAGTAATTTCTTTTTAAAATAATCGACTTGTTGTATCTCACACATATATTTTGTTTTGAGTAAATATCAAATTATTATAAAATGAATAAATATTTGTATTTTATTGGCGTAAACTTATATTATAACGAATTCTTTTATAAGCACATATTATATTTTATATAAATTCTAAAGTATAATTCCATTTTTTAAAAATTATAAAAAATAATTTATCTTTTTATGGTATGTACTTAATTTTCCTCTACATCTCTGGTACTATTTTTTCTTGAAAATGTAATTTTCTGCATTTTCATCAATTTTTGTTAACCAAATTTTTCAAATATATGAAAATATTTTTATTTTCTTACATTTTATTTATAAATCAGAATAAAAATTTTGCATACAGGTGTTGCAGATATAATTAAAGTTATTCAATGCTATTTCGCAAGATTCAAAAATTAGCTGATAAATATTTTTATTTATTATATTTTTATAAAATATAATATATTATATGATATAAATTTTTGATATATTATATTATTAAGGTTATTTTCTAACTAGTCTATAAAACTGATGGATTACACATTTCTTTACTAAATGTACATATTTATTCAGTATTTTACATTACACATTTTATTTTACAATTTAATAATTATTTCATCCGAAATATGGAGAATGTTTTTAATTTGGTTCTGTCTGAAAAGGTAAACATAAGCATCAAACAGAAAGTTTGGTCGTACATTTGTCCATGGTGGATAAAATACATATGAGATTACAAATGGAAATCATAATTTTTTCTCACTCGAGAAGAGATGTCATATTTTTGTGTAATGGTACAAGTAGACAAAAAGAGAGAGAGAGAGAGAGAGAGAGAGAGAGAGAGAGAGAGAGAATGAAAAAGGATTAGTTGGTCTTTTATTCTTTCACTTTCTTGCATTATTTTCTTTCATTCTATCATTATAATTTATTTTATAAATAATTTTCTAATTTTTTCATACTTATTATTTTAAATATGTTAATATTTTTTCATTTTTTTATGCAGAAATTTTACCAATTTTTTCAATTTCACTCTCTTTGGTTCATGTGAAGTTATTTATAAAAATAAAAGAAATGGAATTTTTGTCATTTCTTGAGATTTTATATTTTACTTCAAATTACATCAAAATATAATCTTCATATTTTCAATTTATGTTAAACTGATAAAATATATTTTAGTTTACTACTGAGATTTATATTTTCTAATGACACAAATAATTTTATTGAATTTTATTGCATTTACTTTTCGAGTCATGTATGTGTACAAACTAATTCAGTTTCAGTTATATGTTGGTCATCGAACATTAACATTATTAGCAGTTATATTTCTAAGACTGAAAATAAACTCAAATAAGTTTGAATTCATATATATTCCTGTTCAAATTTTTAATCTGGAATGATACATGTTGTACGTTTAAAGATATCTGATGATGCACGAATAGAATAATATATTAAGCTAAGCTCTCATTTATGCCTAATATGATTATATTACTAGACTCGTACATACGGATTTGCTAGTGATACCATAAAATCGTGTATCAGCTAATATGAAGTATAAATTTTTTTCAAGTCAATAATTTTTTTATAAATATTTTAAAAATTTTATCAGTTCATCAATTTTTGATGTGTATATAATTTAAATAGATAAGTGGAATATTTTTAATTAAAAAATAAATGATTTTTCAGTAACTTTAATATATATTAAATATGTGTAAAGTTCTATAGTAATTCAATAGTTTATATTTGATTCATAAAAAATTTTAAAACATTAAACTTATATATTATATGATTTATTAAAAAAAAAAAATAAAATTTATTAAACTTTGTTAATTTTAAATAGCGAATATTTCATTTCAATATTAAACATTTTTATGACAGTCTAATTTTGAATTTAAATGAAGGAAACGGGAATAAATTTCATGCCTTTGGTATGAAAATTTGGATTTTAACATATTATAAAACGATAGATTTTATTGAGTTAGAAAATTTTTTCTTTAAATAACTTTTTATCATAAATTAACATAAACATATTAGTAACTGATCATTCATTTTAGAATGATTGATATAATTCAAATTTCAATAGCAATAAATTGTAACGGACTCATATTTTAAAAAAAATATATTACTAATTTTTCCATTAAACACTAATTTAAATATAAATAAAAATGAATAATAAACATTATTAAAAGAAAATGAATTATAAAATATTATTATATGCATTACATTAATTCTTCATCTCATATTAAGCATTAATTAATTTTTATTAAAATTAATTATGTATTAATTTATCAATGAAATTCCTTTACATATATTTCAATTTTTTTTAAAATAAAAATTAAAAACTTTACTAAATAATTGTAAGGTAATATTAACAATAGTCCAATATTATTATTAATAATAATCAAAATTATCCGATTTTTGAAAAATTTCTTAGCTTCTAATTTTCCGATCAGTTTATCAAAAATGTATTTTGTTCACAATTTTTTTTAACTACAAATCATCTATAGATACTATAGTATTAACATTAAGACTTTTCATTTTATAGCAGAAAATGTCAAAAAAATGCATTTTTTTCATTAAAATTGTTAATAAAAAAAAAAACCCCTAAATATCATGAGTGGCATTTTAGAAAATAAGAATCTACTGATTTTTTCACGAATTTTGATGTGCATCTCTAGATGCTTTTTTTATGACCCAAAAAGTGCTCTATTGCTTGGAGTAACAATTGAAAAGAGAACATTTTATTTTTGGGTATTAATTTTTAATGCGATATTTTATGGTAATAAAATTTAATTTAAATAATGTTCTATTTTCACAGATAGTTATTAATTTTATGATTAATAATAATCATAATAACATGTAAAGAAATATAGTTATTTTAAAATGTGTGGAATTTTCTACAGAATTGTATTAGAAGTACTTATTTAGCAATTTTATACTATTTAAAAGCAATTGGCATTTAATTTAAGTAGCCTAATGTAATTGAATGTGCAGATCAGAGCAAACTGCACAGTTTTCGCTTTTCGCCCCGAACACATCCTGTGTGCAGGTTGAGGCATGCATGAAATAAACGGTCAAGTCTTATCCCGATGTCCAACTCCAGGCATTATCCCCTGCAACGAGATGGAACGCCTGGGTCGTCCTTGAGTCTCGTGCATATCTTCGAGGTAAGTCTCGCGCTACTGGGTCTACAGAGATAACCTCCACTGCCGCGGCTGATGACATGTTACAAAATTCGGGTTCATCCGTTCCACCTCCTGGCCACATTCCTATGTCTTCTTTGAGAATAATCTCTGTAGTTTCGATAGATCTGATGCGGATCCATCCATACATGTCACTTTGATGCATCGCCACACTTGTGGATGACTGGCGGTAATTTATTGCAAATACAAGGTGTAAAACTGAGGTACGCGTTTTTAATCATTTTTCCATGTGAACTTCAAACTGAACCTTAAAAATTATATGCACTGTATGCATTAGCTTAATATATATTGATATGTGTTTTCTATGAAAATTTTGTATCTTTCATCACGTCAGCTTGTCACACCTAAAAACATTTTATTTCGAACTTTGTAAAGAACTCTAAATTCAAATTCGTGCATTCGCTTCATAATTATATTTGCTGTTGACTCCAAAAAATAATTTTATACAGAATAATTTTTAAATGCTACCATTAAGAATAATATTAGTATTCACTTTTGATAATTGATATTAATATATTTGAGAATTATTCAATAATCGATTTTTCAATTAAAAACTCTAGGAGTTATTATTAAAAGATAGTAAAAAAGGAGTCTGTAACGAGATCACGAATGTCTCGTAAGAATGTATAGATCTAGAAAACGTATCGCGGAGCACCCGCGATACAGGAGCCCAAAATGAAAATGAATTTTCGACTGAAATTAGGAGAGGAGGTATCCGCTTAAGCTTTAAGCGATGTAATCGAATAATTTGGGCATGATAACGGGCTCATAGTCTATGACAATGTAAACGTTCAACGAGCAAAATAACAAATGAAAAATTTAACGGTAATAGTGTAGGATTTCCAAACGCGAGTCACAATATTGAAAGAAATTTAATAACCGGTAGTATTGTAAATTAAATTGAAAATTTTAAGAAATTACTGTTAATGAGTGGAGATAAAAAGGCTTGATGAATCTAAAGAAACAGAATAAAAATCACTTGATTTTGAATGATCCTCGAGTTCGGATCACCACCGAAATTAAAGAAATAAAAGCACAAATTATTATCACTTATATTGAATTTATTACAACCTTGAGTATCAATTACTTATTATTATTATTATTAGTTTTATTCGAATCAAATAAATACGAACAGAGTCTTTTATTTTGTTTGAATTAGGTTTTGAATTTATCTTTCAAGCAAATAAATTTATTTTTACAAAAATAAATTTTTAAATTATTATTGGTGGATTTTTTTAATATTTTAAAACAATATTTAATTATGCATATTATCAATACATATTATATATTAACCATCATTAATCCTCCAAACTCAATTCTTAGAATTCGGGTACGAATGTTACCTGAAAATGAATAAAATCAGCCATCTCATATTCTTTATTACTTTCATAGTAGTCCACGATTGCGCAATAGAAAATTAATCAAAAATGTATAAGCTTCTTTTGAGTGTTCGGTAAAGTATAAAAACACGCTTGGATTGATATTGTGATATTGGAATAAGTCTATTTGGAAACTGCTATATTAAAACGAAAAACATGTACACGTCTGTCTATTTGATTATTTCTCGTAAACTGGAAAAATTGTCAACGCGATACATTGTTCGTGCGAATGTATGGGATATTTCACATATTTACGAGATGAAAATGCCCTTAAAATAACGCACATCAATTTATGTTTTCATTTTATCTTTATGATATACGCGACCAGTGCTACTTATGCATGCGTCTCGGCACCTAATTTTCCTTCTTTATTTTAGCATTTAGAAGAAAAGCATATATAGAAAACTTCTTTTAACTATATTAAAATTTTTTAAAATCTTGTACTTATTATTAAAAACTAATATATTGAACAAAATATCAATATGTCAAAAAAAAAAAAATTTAATTTATTAAGATAGCGTGTGTTCTATTGTATTTCGTTGCATTATTTCTCTAATTTGAATTACCTTTATAAAATGTCACAATCTTCTTCTTATTTAATATAGATAAAAATAATTTGTTCAAAATTATAGAGTATTTTATATGTTAATGTATAATATCTTAAAACTCATGAATTTAACTAATTTTAAGTATGACTTATATTATAATTTAAAGAAAAGTTATGTATTAAAAATTTTTGAATATTTGGAGCATTTGTATCTGATCATATGTATTATTTTAATATGAGCATTAACAGTTTAATTTTTTTATTTCCTCCAACTTATAAAACATTATAATAATAATCCGGACGAAATTAAACAAAAACTTCAAATTTTCTTCTACTCTTTGAAAAACTTTCTGAAATTTTTCTAGCACAAATTACTACACATCGTTATTATTTATGAACTAGAAAAACAGATAAACGAACGTTATACATTACAAAAACCTCGATATTAGTGAAAAAACAATAGGTTTCTGAGTAAGAGTGCGGCGAAAGAAATAAAAATTTAATATGTAAAATAATTCGCCGAAATGACGAGGATCCAAAACTGGAGAAAAGGTTTGTGTAACCTTATATCTCTTCGCAAGTACGTGGTACTGTATTTTCATAGAAGCGCATCTTTGGCTAGTTTATTGTGTCATCAACAGAGTTTTGTTAAAGTGGAAATGTATACAGTGGGAGTAGAAACGAGGAAGCGGAACAAAAAGATAAGAAAATAAATCGGTTGGCGCGAGAGTTACAAATATTACAGCAATGTGAAAAGCGTGAACAGCGTTTATGAATAATTCACCGACGAATCTGTTGCTTCGGAAGAGGAATATCTCCAAGCATCTCCAAGTGCTCGGAAATTTATCGAGAGTAGGGGAGCTTATTTTCAAATGATAACTCGAAAAGACCCTTTTATTTAAGTTATGCTCGTGTGCCCGAGTTTTAATACTCGAATTGAGAAAACTTATGAGGAAACTCATCATCGTGATTGCTTTCTTTGGGCGACGGAAAGACGCCCGAACCACTTTTGGGAATTCGAGACCTCGAAGCGCGATACACTCCCAATAGATAGAAGAGCACGCGATCCGACCTCCCCGAAATTAATAATTCGTTAATGTTCATACGGATTATTATTTATCGATTTACACATGACGTGCTTATGAAATTCTCCAGAGGCTAACTTGACCCGATTGTTAAACAACCACCTATTCTATTAGGGAATGATTTATTTTACCATTTTCAACAACAGTAAGTAACGCATTGTCTCATATTTTTGAAAAATGTAACTAGAGTATTGACAGTTTTCCACATAATGCGTAGCAAGGAAATGATAAAAATTGTTTTCACATTCTCAATGAATTTTATAAACATTTTTATTGAATTTCGTAATTCTAGCTCGATGAATTATGATTAAGATAATTTTTGGTTTTGGATCTTTTAGTAAAACGTATTTTGTTATAAATATCTTGCATTTTTTGTCAAATGCAAGTATTTCACTTATTGATGTTTGTTACAGAACTGATTTGATTTGTATTTAATTAATGACAAAAATGAATATTATTATTGAAATTACTTATTTTTTATAAATCAATCAATTAATAATATGTGTGTTAAACATATAAATTGTTTAAGTGGATAGTAAAGTTATCAATTTAATCAATGTCTTTCCAATATGAAATAAAGAAATATAGTTAAATATCCTTAGATATATTTAAAACCCGACTTTTTATTTTTTTACTATTATACGTTACTTGATAATAACGCTTCCTGTAAATTCATAATTTATACAATTGACTCTTAATAAATATTTAAGAATTTTATACAAAAAAATAACATCTGTGTATAGGGTTATAATATAAAAATAATTCGTGTACATATAGGCTGTTTACATATATGTCTTGATTTATATAAATGCATGCTTTTCATTTCGGCAGTAGCTCGGCAAGAAAAAAAGCTTGTGATGAATATAGCAATAGTATCTTCTGGAGAGTAAAAATTTCAAAAATTATAAAATGAACGGTAATACGATATTGAAACAGCATTGATATAATAAGTTTTGTAACATAAGATTTCAAACTCCGAATTATAGCTTGGCTCAGCCCAAAATGAATAGGTGGCTTAGTACAAAAGATCATACCTGGCGGTTGGTTATAGTGTCGGATGCGCGAACGATCTGCGCAGGGGGTGGCGCGATGGGGGTGGAACTGCAAAGTCGCGGATGCGTGCTGATGATGTGAGGGTGGCGCCTGGTCTCGGTCGTTCTGCAATTGGACCTGTTGGTACTGATGCTGCGAGTAATACTGCTGAGTTGCGCCGGCGCCGTTATTGCTACCAGATGATGTTCCCAACATGTAGTGGGAACCTGGTTGCGGGTGTTGGTGTATTTGTTGCTGGTGCTGGGTAAGCGATTGCTGCTGGACGAAGTGGTGGTGAGGGTAATTGTTGCCGGACCACGAATATTGCTGATGATGATGTTCCTGGTCTGGATGACTGTGAACGTGTTGTTGGTGGTGTTGCTGCTGAGAATGGGTGGTATGATGATGGTGATGGTGTTGGATGGGCAGACGCTGTTCTTGTTGATGGTACTCCCAATACGCACTCGCGCATGTATCACTAACTGACGACATACCGTCACTTTCTTCACTATCCATATGATAAAATTACTTTGTCTTGATCAGTTTTTTTAATAAGTGATTATTTCAAATTTTTAAATGTCTTAAATTTATTTTTTAAATACGGAGATTATTTGCCAACATTTTCTTATATTTACGAATACAAATTGTTGCTTTACAAGATAAAAATTAACAACGAAATGTATCGTTGAATTACATTTTAATCGAGATTATTGCACAGGTGCTACAAATATTTCGGCTACCACATGATTATTTGAAAAACATTCATAACTAACATTAAAAATATTAAAATTAAGTATAAAAATTAATTGATATAACAAATTAAGATTCTATTTGTTTTTAATAACCATGATTGACCGGGATTCAAATGATTCATTATAAAATCTGTAATTTTTTAAAATAACTACTACAAAAATATGATGTTCGAATGTCTTATCAGTTGATAATCAGTCGAATGACAAATCAACTAAACTGAGGTGATCAAAAGATGTGAAAATTATAAACCGAGGTTTTCAAGATCTATTTATATCATCTTGATCATCTATTCTCGTTAAGGCCTTTACGAGATAAAAAATCACTAAAAAATTACACGCACACATTTATATGAGTCATCGGCGTAATAGGATTAACTGGAGAACTGATCTAATTAAGTTACAGTGGGAACAGAGTGAAAAAGGGTCGAAAATCCCGAAAGCGCGAGTTATCTTCTCTAGTCCGAAGAAAACAACGATCGGAATGCACGGGTACGTTTGCGAGGACTGAGCCGCTGCTCTGGTTTTCTCAGTGATCCGCGCAAATACCGGTAGAAGGGGGTAGTAAAGAGGGCAGGAGGGTTGGTTTGAGAGAAGAGACGCGCGCTGCTGTTGGGGCGACGCGGAAGATCTGTCGTAATGGTGCGGACCAGAGGAGAAGAGGACAGAGGTTGAGAGGGTGGTTTTAGAAGAAGGATTGGTGGTAGGGAGAGAGGGTGAGAGGAAACTTCGCGATACAAGCCACGTGCACCAGAGGCACGTTTCCTGGTCACGTGTCACTACCTCTTGTGCGCGCAACTCACCCCCTACTTCGGCTGCCATGTACAGCTCTGTACACAAAATAGAAAGTTTGAGCTCTTTCTCTCTCTCTTACTCAATTTGTTCTGTCCAATTTACGTCATTAATAAACTTGCGCAAATGGAGATCATAACCGAAAAATTCTTGTTTTGAGTATCCAATTATATTTGTTCTGATTATTTTTAAAATGTCGATTTATTCATGCAAATTAAATAATATTACTTAATAATTATATTCAAATCTGATCAAACTTTATATGGGAATAAAATATTAACAAAATTTTTAATTTAATATTTAACAAATTCAACAATTGCTCAACAAATTAACCTTACAATATAAATAAAATAGTAACAGGTTTTATAAAAAAGGCTCGTTTATACAATTTTTTATCTAATGCATCGATTCTCTTTGCGTAATATTTAATGTAAATATGATATATGACTAAAATGTCTTACAGTAAAATTTCAATTATATATATAAACTATACTAAGTTTTAATGATTATTGTAATATGTGAACAATAAAGGGAACAGTTCATGTACCAAAGTTAAAATTCCCCATAATAGTTTCATCTGTGAACACTACTGTTAACTCTAATAATATTTAGAATATAGTCCTTCAAATTAAAAATTTGAAAGACTCACAATAGCATACATTTTTTATCTGCATTATTTTTAATCAACAAAATGAAATCGAGAAGATTATGCACAGAATTTTAAATGAATTGATGATATTTATATAATTCTAATTTTAAATATTATTTTCTAAAATAATAATTAAATATATTAAGAAGTATCTCGAAATAACAATTTATTGACAATTATTTGTAGGGCAAACTTTATTTTATGTAGAAAATTGAACTTTCTTTAGATATAATCAAAATAGTATCCAAATCTCTAAATAAAAGAGCTTAATTTTATATAATTATTCCCTTCTATATAATTTTAAATATATAGTATAAATATTATATTCATTATAAAAATGAAAATCGTCATTTTAATATAATATAATTTGAAATATTAATTCATTTTCGTATTTCAAAAAATTTTAGAAGAGCAAAAATTGAAAGAAAAAATTATATTTATAATTGATTAAGCATCGTTGTACCTTATTAGAAAAAAAATAAAATTATTAGGAAGTTCCCCATCAAAATGTATCAATGAGAATGTATTAAAATAGGAATGTATAACAGATAATAATAATTCTAATTATTCATCTTGTAAATATCTATATACTTAGGTTGCATTAAAAAAGCATAAAACGTTTGAAATTATGTACTGTGAATTTTTCAGAAGCTACAACTATCATAATTATATAAATTCAAAGATGATCGAGAGAAACTTTTTATTAACTTCTGTGCTTTATCTCCATTATTTTTACCCTAAAAATCTTCCAGATAATATATCCTATAATAAATATAAAAATATTATATATTTATATTTTGCACTTATACTTTAAACAAAATGTGAATATAAATTATATTGTGTGAATATTCCTTTTTAGATACTGAATAGAAAATAAAATCCATTTGCAAAACAGAATGACCAATTTGATTTCATTCTTGACGCAATAAAATTATTTTCATATTGATTAGATTATAAAATAAAAAATATTGATTAGAGACATTCTTTATTGTTACAAAAGAGAAAATATATATTTTTTTGAAATAAATATATAGGTAAAATTGATACGTAATTAATTCAAATTATGTTTTTCGAGTATAAATAAATAGTCAACTTCTATTGATAAATGGTCATTTTTTTTACATTCACAAAAATTTTAGTTGCATAAGATAATAGTTTTTGACAACTCAGTTAAACTATAAATTCGTATTTTTTATTTGGTTTATTTTTCCTTTATGCACATGGAATAAAATAATAATCCATGTGTTCCATAATCAGGGAAATGACTCGCGAATAAAGTCACAATAAATTCTTTATTATTGTACAATTCAAGGCTTATATTACACATACAAACGTAATTACATAATTTATAAAAGACAAGTGCAAATAAATGATGAAAAGGTTCCAGATATTACTCAAAAACATGGTACAGATTATTTTGATTCTATGTATAGGGTTAAAATGTTATTTGTAATGCAAAAATCGTATTACACTATTTTTAAGTTAATTTTATCTTGTGGAAATACTATAATTACTCAGGAAATATACACTTTTATAATGGAAAATGCATAGGATAAATATTTATATTGTGTACAAACTAATTTCATAAAATAAATTTAATAATGTGAGACTTATTTCATTTACTTCTGATAAGTAATATTTTTAAAGACTAAACAATTTTATAGAACTTTCTTAAGTGTATTATAAAAAATGATTATTAAATCAATATTCTTATTTATATATTCAGATGGAAATTTTATTGTAAATCGAATTTATTTTTATATGAAAACTGAAGTAACACTGTTACTTCTAATATTTTATACTTAAATTTGTAGCTTTACTATTTTTGTTTTTCCGAAAAAGACTTGAATAATATTTATTTTTAAGAGAATAATAGAAGGATAAAACTTATAATTCTACATAAATATTATATTTTTATTATAATACAATTGTATTACTATTATTACTATTACTACTATTTATTTAAGAAGCATATACATGTATATTAATATTATTATTACCAACTCACTGTAAGATTACATAATTATTTTATAAATATATAATATAATTGTATTATAAGATATTTTTTGTGTATTAATCTGTAATTATATTAAGTTGAAAATAAATTTAATGTTTTAGTTTAACCATATATATCTAGTTTTTTAAAAAACAATTTCATTCTATATGAAAACGTTTGATAAATTTTTTTTGAGTATCTGCGTTAGATTTTACGATATTGTTAGATTTTCATAAATTTTAATAGAAACTAATGTTTATTTAGAAATTTAATAAAAAAATAAATAATTATTTAAGTAAAAATATTAATTAATAAAACTTCTAAAAAACATTTATATTGTACACTAGTAATTCTAACACTTTTATATTAATTTTAATTGATTTTAATTTATCGGACATGATATATTATTGTACATGTAAGGTTTTGGATTTTTTAATAAATAATTTTGAATAATTGCTTTTTTGTTTTATCATATTATAAAAATTATGTATTTATAAAATAATACATTCTTACAAATTTTCATAATGAAGAAATTCCCAAATATTATTCAACTAAAATAGTAACAGGTTTTATAAAAAAGGCTCGTTTATACAATTTTGTACCTAATGCATCGATTCTCTTTGTGTAATATTTAATGGGCTGTAAATATGATTTAGGATTAAAATGTCTTACAGTATGATATAAAAGGTTAGTAATAAGTGATGTACTTTTTATCTTCACAAATACACATGCATTAATATTGAAAATTTGGATAACTACACCAAAGAATAACGAAAAAAGAATAAAAACAACGTCGAGTAATTTATTCGTCCTTTGATTCATGATATTATGGATCTTTAGGATATAAGGAAAACTTGTTGCAGTTGGTGTTGCTCGTTAATTAAATGAAGTTATATAAGATATTAGTGACGTGAAGATCAAGTAAGAAAAACAAAGGATTTTCTTTATAATCACTCTTACCTACTAAACAAAATGTACAAAAAATACTTCTTGTTCTCTTATATTCTCATTTGCTTACCGTACAGACACTAATATCATGTATAGTATAAATATTTATTTAGTTTAAATTCAAAATTATTTTAAAAATTTTGAATAAGTAATTCATCGGTTCCATGTAAAATAAAAAATTAGATTCAATGAAAATTCCAATTAACTTATGTATAATAAAAGAAAAATTTTTATATTCATTTAATTTTCTCACTTTCCTAATTTAATTTATATATGAATATATGAGAAAAAAAATTTCTGAAGATATTAAATATGTCTAAAAATACATAGATATTTTAAAATATTTTATTTTTAAGTAGTTAATAGAAAAATCATAAAGGATATATACAAATTAATATTAGACACATGATGATGGCTTGCTTCGTATCTAATTCAACGGTAATTTAAAATAATAATAATTTAGAAATATAATCTTTTATTTCAAATTTATATAAAACTATTGTATATTAATTTTATAATAACTGAAAACTTTATGTGCTTCAATATTGAAAAACTTATTTGTTAAAAAAAATATATGTAATTTTTTTAAATATTAAAACATTAATTTTTTATTTTTAATACTATTGATGTATAAAAAATTTCAATTTATAATATGTAGAATTAGACTAATTATGTATATTATTATTAACAACCTATTTCGTTTTTTAAAATAATTAAAATTAAAATTAAAACGTTTTATATGAGATACGCACAATAAAATTATGTGATAAATTAAAATTTTAAAAAAATTTTTATACTTTTACAAGAGTTTTTTATGTATTTATATTTTATTTTTAATTGCACTAATATTTTGTTTATTACACCTTAAAAAAATCTTCTGATTGTTTTCAAATTTCTTAATTGTTTCTTAAATAAAATGTATCAAGCGAAACAATTTTATGACAAATGGTAAAATTATTCTAAAGTAGAGCTTTTATATAACTTACTATTTATTTCAATTCTAATCATGTAAATATATTTATGAAATGTACATGAGATTTCTATGCTTTTCATTTATTTACTATCTTCTAGTCTAGAATACTACTTACTTCAAAAATACTAATAATCAAGTTTTCAAGCAAATCTCTGTTTTCACTCAAAATTTTATGCTGGTGCCCACTATGCGAATGGATGAATTTGAAAATTCTGTCTCTTATAAGTGATACTCCAAATAAAATTGGTCACCTTACAGAACAAGTCGAGTTTTAGAGAGACAAATGCAGCTGTGAATTGTGTTTTAATATGTTTGAAATAATTTTATAAAGCCGGATTATTTTTTATGATAAAAAAAAAAACAAATCTTGGATCGAATTAGACGAACGCACTCGATACAAATGGTCACGGGCCGAAACAGCAGTTCATTGTCGCAGTTTAGGTGAAAGAAGATCAACGTTCTCAACTACTACCAGCTTCACTGTTCGGTCCAGATAGAAACAGTTTCCTTTGATGCACACGTATGACACAATGGCTTTAATCAATGTGATTATTCATCTCCAAGCTTTGTACTACAATCAATGTCGAATTAATGAGGTATGCCTCAAATCAAATGAAAATATGAAATGAATCTACAGATGCAGAATTGTGTTTTTTTCTAAACGAAAATTGATCAAATTTTCCAATATTTCATTTTATTTTAGTGAAAAGACTCTCATTTAGTTATAATGTCGATGTTTTTTATTCGCGAAGACTACTCATTCGTTATGAAGGCATATTTTTATTGTTAATTTTCTATTTTTGAAAATTTATATGAAATAATGATGATTTATCCTTACGTGATATCTTTTTTTTTTAATCAATTTTTGTTTTAATTTTAACAAGTACTTATATTTGTAAATAAATTATTATTCTAAATTTAAATATGCTATATGTTTTGAAATCTTTATTTTGAAAATTTATTTCATGTTCAAAATTTAAATTAAAATCCTAAGTCATTTAATATTATAAGAAATGACGATTTGCGATTGACTTTTGTCAAGTACTTTTTGATAGAATCATAAATCTTCGACAGCATGTCGCATAAAGAATTAAGAGAAAGCTATGCTAATACATTGAACTTGAATTCGACTAATGAGTGAATAGAAAAAGCTGAAAATGTAAAGAAAAATGAATAATCCATAAACGTAAAACTGATTTAAATTTGTATATCTTTATATTTATCTTGTGCATAAGGAAATTACAAAATTAAGTGTTTATTTTAGTAGATTATATTAAATGTCTCTTCAATTTAATTATTTTTCAAAAGTATAATAATGTTAAAAATTTAACAAAAATTATCTTAATATTTATAAATAGATATAAGTACACTTTATTTTATTTTATGAAAAATAAAAAGAATATCTAATTAATTTAAAAGAAAAATGATGTTTGTTATTAAATATTTTAAAAAATACTTTTTAGTTGATCATCTTAGTATTCATATAAAAAATATCGGTAATACAAAAAAATATTTTAACAAGATTTTACTAGATCGTTTTAAAATTGTATTTATCATTATTGTTGAATTGTCAATTTTTGATAAGAATTAAAGATTTTTTGATAAAAATTAAATTTTATTATAATGTGTTACTCCTTCACGTAAACTATTAGTGATAATTAATTTTTTGCTTATCATGCACACAACAGTTTTGCTTATTTAATATACGAATATAAATTTATTAAAAAATGTTAATAAATTTCTGATAAAATTTTTAATTCAGTAATATGAATTCTAAATATAGTTCAAAAGAAAATATTCGGAAGCGCTAATTTATAAAAATATTTTACTATACTTTTTTTGCATAGCATTATAATTTACAAAATACGATGTCAATTATAGACTATATTTTACAATAAAAAATGAGTCTTTGGAAAAAAACTGGCTAAGAAAAGTATTACAATTATGAAAATCTTATGTTCTCATGTGACAGAGAAAATTAAATTGCACATGCATTCTTTATTACATATATCATCACTAAAATTAATAATTTAAAGTTACAAAAAAAAAAAATTTTGTATCAATTAAATGCAATTAAATAAAGTTAACGTCAGTTATAAAAATGAATCTAAAATACATGGTCTATCTGAAAAATAAAGTGGATTATTTTTTTTTTAACCCTCTATTTATGGTAGCAATTTTAGAAGATCGAAAAATGTGCGGAGGAGATTTTTCTATTTGACCCTTATTTTATTTCTTTTCGATCATTAGATACAGCAGGATTTTACTTCGCGCGAAACGTGTTTTACAATTTTGTAACACAGCACGATAGCCCCCTGATGGAATTTCGTTATGTTGTAAAATTTCGGTTTACCACTTGGTAAAAACATTGGCGATTTTTAAATGTTAAAATGTTTTTTAAATGTAACTGTAAAAAATAACCCTCTTTATTTTTCATACGAACCATGAATGTTAGTTTGCATAATTTTCATTTTAATTGAAATTAAAGTCAACAATTATAATAAAAATATTTATAAAATTACAATTATTATAATTTTAGATGCACAACAGCGAAAAATATTAAACTTTCATTAATTACAATAGAACACACTAAGCTTATTTATGACGACCATACAGAATTTTAAAAAAACATTTAAAAAAATATTATTTGCGATAAAAATAAATTAAAAATGTAAATTTAAACAATTGCAAAAATATTAACTTCTAAATTATTTTTATGCATTTTAAACTTCTATAATTCAAAAATTGGCACGATGTTGAAATTCAATAATAAAATTGGTTAACGTATTATAATAAAGTAAATTTCATATTGATTTATGAATTTATTTTATAATATTAAATTATAAAAGTAAAATGAAATTTATATTCAAAATTTCTAACTTGTCTTATATTTAAAAATAGCATTGTAAATAATTCTCTCATTTTTATTTTTATATCAAATTTTTGCAATTTAAATTCATTAAAATCTTTTAAAATTATTTAATAACTCACAAGATATTATGTCCAATTTATTTTTAAGCTACATTATTTCTTAAAAATAAAATATAGTTTTGAAAAATATTTTATAAAAAAAAAATATAGATTATAAAATACAAAATGATAATATAATTAACAATAAGGAAAATAATATGAAAATAAAACACAATCAAAACATAAGTTAATATTAAAGACAAATACGTTTCCAAGGGACATATATTATTTTTGTTACATTTTATGACATTCTTAATACATCTATATCAATAAATAAATACGTAGATAATGTATTTTTATTATTAAATTATTTCTAGATTTTTTATGTCCAAAAATAGTATGCATATAGACATGGTGAATATGAAATGGGTGATAATCACGATAAAACATAATTTAATTTTCTATTACTATATGAACTTCATAATTATGTATTAATGGTACAATTAATATTTTTTTATCATCGATAAATATTCCATTACATTTTAAAAAAAATATAATAAATATTTTTTTAAAGTTATAATATCTCTGTAAAATCAGTATTACATACATTTTAATATAAAAATAAATTTTTTGATATAAAAATTAAATACAATCTAATTTAATAAATAATTGGTTTGAAATCTATTTAAAGTATTCTTTGAAACTTTATTTTATATCAATGTTAAGAGAAAAATATAACAATAATGTACGCTGAATTTTATAATGCATATTGATATTGTATGCTTTTTATTTATTTATGATATATTTTAAAATAAATATATAAAATATAAATATACATTAAAAATACTTTTTGTAAAGATATTCAGTATATTATTACTTCATTAATTTAATTTATATATACATGTTAATTATGAAATGATTTTTTTATAACTTTTTGTTTTTAAAGCAAATATAAAAGAAAAATAATTTTCTCATCAGCAAATATAATATTCTATTAAAAATGTTTTACGTTAAGTTAAGTTTTAGATATTTATTTTTAAATAATAGCAAAAATATAACTAATAACAGATAAATTATGACTATTATTATCTAAAATACCAGCAGATAATTATATTGCATTAAGTTTAAAAAACTTTTCTATTAGCATAATTGTATATGATATAAAATTATCGGTTGCAACGTGACAAATGTTGTCACGTTTTTCATACTCTAAACAACGTGATGAAGATACTGACGAAAATTCTGAAAAGCTACTGGTTGTTCCATAATTTGAGGAAGTGAAAAGAAGTTTTTATAATAAAAAACTGTATTAATACCATTGATGTTAGTATTTTAAAGTAGTATTTTATTATGATTAATTTAATTCATGATTATTTCACAAAAATAAGATATAATCATAATTGTGTATTTTGAAAAACATTAAAGCATTGTAAATATATTATAGTATGGTAATTTAACAATAAATAATAACCTGTTAGTAAAAAAAATTTATATAATTATCTATAATACTTTTAAAAATTCTTACGAATATTAAAATTATAATTGCAAATAATGATTTTATAAAAATAAAAATTTATTGTATCGTAGAATAAAAAATTAATTTCATAATTTCTGTAATGTTTGATGATCTTCTATGTCTTGAAAATATTATTTATTAATAACTAAATACAAAGTTTATAATTATTTGAATTACTACACTGTAATAAATTCATCTTTAAAAAATATGACTTGAATTTTAACATATAAAAATATTTAACTTTGAATCGTGTTTCATGTTTTTTATTAAAAATGATTTTAATATTATATTATGGTTTTAATTTATTTTTATTTGAGAAATAACAAATAATTTAATTTTTATATCAATGTAATTACTAATATAAATATAAATAATTATTGATAAAATTTTTTTTAAAAAATATATCCTGTAATTGTATTAAAAACGTTAATATATAAAATTTTCGAAACTTTACTTAGATAACAGATGCATACAAATATTAAAATACGTATAAAATACAAAATGTTAGTCTATTTAATATTTAATATTATATTAAAAATGATTTTATTAGATTTATTTTAATAAATGAAAGTGTATGTTTTGCGAAAACTTACTATGTAAAAAGATTTATGCGTGGTTTCCAGATCTAATATATTCATATGCAAAACAATTACTTACAATTAATTGTCAATATTTCATTAAACATCAAATCGATTGCTCATCTTATTGGATATTTCAAATAAATATTAAAAATAAAAATTGTAAATCAATACATATCACATTCGCAGATATAATTTTATAATAAAAAAAAATTAGAGTCTGTAAAGATCACTCGAGTAAGAAATAAATATACATGTCCACGATATCAACATCTTTTGTGCATCTTCAAAATGAAGTAGTCGATATAAAGCAATTATCATGCATAATCTTAGCGGGGTTATATGGCTACCAACTATTAACTATAAGACTTGAAAACGCGAAAGTAACATTTTCGCATTCGCGTCACGAGCTCCCGCGGGAAAAAAGGAAATGAACGAAAGAGAAGTAGTTAAAGAAAAAGGTAGACGAGAGTGAGAAGGAACGCGGAAGTTTCGGATCGTCGAATCGATTCCGCATCAGAGCGAGTGCAGTTAATGCCGCACCTGGGAGACGGTGAAAGTCGAAAGGAAGAAATGACGAGGGGAATGGTTTTCGCGAGAGAAAGAGAAAGAAAGATAGCGAGAGAGAAACGCGTGCAAAAGCAACAGCGCAGTCTCCGCAATCCAAGACCTCACGCATCGAGAGTCGCTCGACGAAGGTTTCTTGCTTTTTCTGATTTATCAACTGTTGATAGCCGAGCTTTTCTTCCGAAGAGTGCAGTTTTCATAAAAACACTGTATGAGTTTTTGCACTTGTAAGATTGGTTTACGCGTATCAACGCTTCAAGCTTAATTGTTCCCGATTCATTGTTCATATTGGCGAAAACTATCTCAGACTCTAATGCCAAATTTTAATAATAATTTATTAGTTGAAGATAAATCCATAAAAGAATTGAAAAATATCCGTTTATCAAATGCTCCAGGAAATGAAATGTTACTTAAAAAAAAAAAAAGAATTTGACTTAAGCATGCTTATTTTGCTCTATATTTGAAGTCGGTGATAATCCAATGCGCAATTATGTTATTAAAGAAACATTCCGATATTAAAAGAATTATTAAAATTAAGCGACACAATTTGGAAAGTTAATTTCTGCAATCATTTAAATAAAAGTAATGTTTTATCAACTTGTTGTGAAACAAGTAACCTGCAAAGAGTTTTAAGACATTCGATAGATTTAAAAAAAAAACTTGAATAGTATAATAAATCACAAATTTTTTAATAGCTTTTTGTTTTACTAATAAATTATTAAGAGTGAATGATAATTTATAAATATGAATATTTGTGCTATGCACCCTAAAAGATGATTTGAAATATTTTCATGTATTATTTTATTAAATGTACGGAATATTAGCATTTATTATGTACTATTTAAAGTGAAAGCTTATCTAACTGGAAAGATTTATACGTTATAGCTTGAAGTTCATTTAAAACAAAAATAATAAACTAATATTCTTGATTTATACGAAGTATTAGTATATGCACTTGGATTTGGTAAAATAAAATTAGCTGGTAAAATGAATTGATGCATGAACAAAATTACAGATTGACATTAAGAGCTGAGATGCATAATGCATTTTGATGTGCAACAAATATTTCCAACTATTTTATCATAAATTTCATTTTAAATAGTGAGTATTAAAATTAAAATAATAAAAGTATACAAAGACAGGGCCGCAAAGAAAGAAAAAAAATCGAGTAAGGAAATATTTGGTCGAAACAAAGTTAGCTAAATTATTAACTAGAGATTTGAATCTTAGCGTAAATTGAGCCGAAAGGGTAGATGAGGCGTTCTCATGAAAAAGCCTCGTGTGTTAAATATGAAAATGTCGGAAAAGTGAGAGTTGATCATCGACGAACTGTCGGTGCGTCACAAGTGGCCATACACTCCCTACCCTTCGCCCTCTAATCCACGACCCTTGCAACGACGACGTATTTTTAATCGGACGTGCCTCGGCGCTTCTGCCTTTATCAGCTCCGCGACAGGCACCGCAACCCTTATATCTTCTGCTCTTAAAAAATACTCTATTGTTGTTCGTTAATTTCGTCTTCCTTCATTTCCCTGCTTTTCCCTTATTCTTTTTCGCGAACGGAGCTACGCTTCGGCGACTTCTCTTTGACGAGGAGGAGCAAGAAAAGCAATCGAAGGACTTTTCCGATACACGTATATACGCCTTCACATTTTCAATTTATCCGAGTGAGTGTGGAATGAGGAGTTCTTTTCTACTTTTCGCTTGGTCGAGGGCGCGGATCATTTCCTCGGACTACGATGGTCATTGTTTGATGGGGAGATTGACGTTGAATATTCGGTTATTGATTATACATGTTTTCGAACAAGATATTTATTTGATTTGGAATTGGTGATCAGTTTGGAATTATGGAACATTTTCAACAATAATTGTATCAATGAACAATTTACCCATCATTTTCTTAACTAAATAGATTTTAATTTAAAATTAAGCCTTGCATTTGTTTTGTTATGTATTACAATACTACTATTTCGTAAAATCAAATACTATTTGTAAATTCAACATTATCGCTAAATTCAACAGAAACATTAGTACGAATATTCATTAAGTAATTACTTTCTGAAGTATGAAATTATAAATTTCAATAATTTAACGCTACTTCTCTTTGGTCTTTCATCGAGAAAGTGTCGTGCACATCAATTATTTAGTCATTATTTCATATTCGCTTATATCATCTTTAGTAAGGTTTTAGCGTTTTGTAATTTAAAAATTATATTTAAAAATATTTCTAATTACTATTTATTTCCATCTATTATCATTAATAAATACTTCTATAAATAATTTTTATTAATTAATCTTAATATACTTAAGTTTTTTCATGTGTATAGATGTATATTTAATATTAAAAGTTATATAATAAATTGCATTATAAAGCTTATATAATAAATTACATTATAAAACTAATATAATTAATTAATTTCAAAACAATAAATTTGAATATTTATTATTTACATATGTTTAAATCATCGAATTTTAATTATATGTTATCAAATTATTAAATTTTATTTACAAAATATTATTTTTAAATTATAAATTTCAACTCTGTCATTAAATATTAAAATTTTAAGTTTAGCCACAATAAATTTATTTTCAATAAAATATATTGTACTTAAAAATCTTATTAATTTTAAATTGTTGAACTCATACAGTATCCACTTTGTTGCTCAATTTCAATTAGATTTATCAGATGCTTTTTTTACTTTAAACCGTGTACGTTCAACGGAATAAATTATTTAAAGTAGAATTTTAATTTTAAATTTAAAAAATATCTGAGTATTGTGATTTTTATATGAACATTTTTATTAAAATTTTTATTTAAAATTCCTCAACTATTTTTTTTGTTTTTTTTTGTTCCAAATAACAGATTATTAAGTAAATTTTAGATTTACTCACACATTTTATTAATGAAAAAGTATATATTAATAATTTTCTAATATATAAATAACTAAATTTATATTTATTTGTAATTATATAGTTTTTAATAATTACGTTCTTAAATCCTAAATTAAAGAATGTAATATTTTTAGATCAAAATGTTTCATATTATTAGTTTATTTCCAGTTATTGGTTCAAGATATTACTATATTAATAAAATAATATATTGGATAAAAAGTAATATAAAGATTAAAAATAATTTTAAAAATTATTTTACAATTCAGTCTGTAAAATTATTCCTTTACATTTACGTGTAAATATATAAAAATAATTAATTACATTTATAATGATACCTTATCCAATTATTCCAGAATTGATACTTATATACATGAAAAAATTTTAAGCTTTTATTTTGATTTTGATTTTATTGAAAAGAATGTTTATAAAATAACACTTGAATTATATTCGTTACAGATTAAAATTATTTTTCAAACATTTTTAAGAATTGATATATCATAATAAATTTATTAGAATATAATGCTATGAAAAAAGATTTGCCAATTTTACAAGCGATTTAAAATAAAAATTCTATCTATTAAATTTAATTCTGGATAAGATAATTGAGCCCCTAGTAAATTCTACATGTCATAACTTATAGATTTTTTTCATCCTGTTGACAGTAATTATTAAAACTAAATCGTATCAATCCTCAATCATAAAATCCGAAAAAATCAGTTATCATGAATTTTATTCCATAATTAGCATATATTTAAAAATAACTCATCGCATTAAATAAGTTAATTATTTAGTATTAAAAAAATAAATTTAACGTAACCAATTATTAAAATTGATAAATTTAATTGCTTTTGTTTGTCTTCTTCCTAAATCGTAGTATATAGTTACAAAAATTTACATGCTCACAGAAAAAATTAACTTTAATATTTGGTTATTACAGTTGCTTCAAATAAATGCACTGAAATTATAATTTAATCACTAAGTATACATATTTATTGCCTTTGAGACAGAGATCTAAAAAAAAAATAAATTTTTCGAATTGAATTAAAATTTAAAAAAAAAAATGAGCACAGTATACAACAACAATAGCAATACGAATCATAATACTAGATCCCATAAAAGAATATTAAACTTTAAATAACGTTTTATTTTGATGAATTAGAAATTCATAGCTGAGATATTGGTACTTCAAACTAAAAATCATCCATAATTTTCAGTTCGAAAAATTTATTCTACGGAAATCGCAATCCGTAACATTCCTTAAACATAAAAGACCATTGAAAATCTCTCGAAGGTTTGCGGCAGACGGCACATTATTTGTTGAGAGTGCCAGTCGCCCTTTGATCGCCGCCGCTCCTTCAACTGGAAATTCATCAGAAAAGGGGAAACTCTCGAGAACCCCGGAGAACTTTCACTCATGATCCACGTGTCGTAACCTGCGGACGAACTCCACTGTCACCGATTTCCCCAACGACTATATTCAGCATCCCCTACCCCTTTGAACTCCCAACTTCGAACTCACGTGACGTTCCACGCGATTCGACCTCTACCCTTTGCGCTTCACCCTCTCGGCCAAGCAACACGTGGCAGTGCATTTCCTCCCACTCGCGTTCTCCCACCCTCGAACTAGTGGAAACCCGCAATAAAACCAATGTGACGTATTTTCTTTATTTCAATTGCGTCTGTGCGCGCTCAGTGCGGTGAACATTCCCGCACTTTTAAATTTCCAAACTGCTTGAAATAAATTGGATTTCGCTTATAAAAAATTTGGTCAATTTCATTTTGGACACGGTATTTTCATGGTCAAAATTTCTTAGGTGCTTAGTAATAATCGAGAAACGCATGCAGTTTGGTTTCAAATATTCATAGCGTTCATTAATTTAATATTTTATTGACTCCAACATTGATTTTACCAATGCAGGTGTAAATAGGAGTTGTATGTGCGAGAAATTGTACGCGTTCAAATGAAATTTCTGAATTATTTAACTGACCGCGAAAATAGTTTAAAGGGGAGAGGGAAAAAATGATAAATGAATTCGACATCAAAAGCAAGAAATGTAACTGCTTTTAATATATAAATTATTTCAATTTATTTCCGTATTATTAAAGAATTATTATTTTTTAAATAAACAGTTAAAAAATTGCACTGGGTTTCATTTTTATGAACGAGAAAATAAATCTATTTGTACTTTTTCTGAATAATTTATTACAGTTTTAATGTAACTATAACAATAATTAATAACACAATGGTCATCATGTAATTATAAACTTTAGATCAGCACTATGATTAACTGTAAAGAAATGTAAAAACCTACATTTTATTGAAATATATTTAAGCTAAACATCTGACTCTAGTATTTGAAATTTAAGTAATTTAAATACCTAGATTTTAACATTTAAGTATGTATATCATTATTAAAGAATTCTGAAATGAATTAAATCTCTAAAACTTCAGTAATAATTTTTGTATAAAGAAAGATTTTTTTCGAATATATTAATTATATTTTTACTGATAGTCGTATAATTTAGTTTTAAATTATTTTGTTTTAAGAATTAATAGAAAGTAACAATAATCTTCCCTAACAATAATCAAATGCTAAATTTATGAATGAAATAGAGAATTGCATAAAATAAAGTAATGTATTAAAAAATTGGTGTCTAACAATTTCTATAATAATATCTATAATAATATCTATAATAATAATAGATAATAATATATAATAATCTACATATAACCTATTAAATTTTTTATGTATCTAAAAAAATTTATTTTGTAAAACATTTTTTTTATTTATAAAGAAAGTTTCACATTTCAAATACAGCTTATTTGTAATGTTAGATATTATCTATTATAAAGAATATTTTTGATAATTTAAAAATATAATTTATTATAAACTTTTCCCTCGATTTATGATTTTTTCAATGAAATATAAAATAAGCTTTATTGATGAATCAAGAACTACAAAATTCTTTAATTAAACTTGCTAATTTAAATGTAATTAAAGCAATCTAAAGTTTCAGGAAATACAATGTACACATTGCGTATATTTTTATGATTTACTTTTTAAAAAAAGAAATAAACTATAAGGATTTTTCAATTATAAATAATTTTTTATGTATTTAACTTAATTTACTTATTATTCATTAATATCCATTGAATTTTATTTGAATTTCTATTGAAATATAATATCAACATATTTTCACTAAATCACAAAAATGTAGTTAAATAAATAAATTATTTAATTTTATTAAAACATTTGCCAAAACTAAAAAAAATTACTAATAAAATCTTAAATTAATATAATAATTTATATAATTTTTTGTAAAGTAAAGTATTGAATAAAAATAATAAAAATAATGTTTGGATGATATCGGTGTTAAAACACTTTGATTCACTAAAAATATATTAAAATAGGTGTAGAAGTCAATAACGACAAGATTTGTTACAAAAAAAATATTTTATTTGCATTAATTTTAGAGAAATTACTTTAAAAATATATGAATTTATAATAAATGCAAACGTAAACCTTATTTGAAAAATCTTATGTTATAATTGTTTCCGTTAAGATTCACTAGTATTTTAAAAAGACATTGGCATGTCTAAGATATGCATTTAAAAATCTTCACTTGCACGCCAACCTCATTTATAATGATCTATGTGCATTTCATTGAGGATAAAACATAAATAATCATTATATCAATCTTCGATCGAATGATTATATCAATTTATTTTTCCCGACAACATTACGATTGTTGGGATCAGCCATAGAGACGTGTAGAGAAGCAAAAATAAATCCTAATTTCGCTAGCTGCAAGGCGATGGAGAGGATGAATTGCATCGTATGAAAATGAGGTTACAGGAGCGTATGTATTTTTACTTTTTACACAACTGCAACTTTAACTGTAACTGCAGCAGCAGAGGGATGGGATGATCGAGTAGCGGGGGCCGATTTTCTGCGCATGCGTTTCTGCACCGATAGAGAAAAATTAAAAACACAAGTGTGTGAGTCCCTATCAAGGACAGCGGATACAGCGTTGCGTTGCGCCACCCAGAGAGATAGAGAGAGGGAGAGAGAAAGAGAGAGAGAGAGAGAGAGAGAGAGAGAGAGAGAGAGAGCGACCTAATCCATACTATAAGGCCAGCAGGTGCGCTTGGAATTTCCCGCAGCTCTCTCGCTTCCGCTCTACGGGTCGGGCCCGACCGAGAGCCACTGCTTCAGGACCCCGGATGTTTTCCCATTTTCCGATTTCCGCGGGTCTCAATCTTGCAAGCTGATATGATAGCCTCAGTGACTTCTTGGAAATAAAAAGGTATTATTTTTTAGAAAATTGTTACACCGAAGGCCACCGAGTGACTACACGTGAATCTGTGTAATTCTTACGTATGGAGTCTCTGATACTCAAACAATGACATACGTTTGACCAATTTCCATTTAAACGAACCTTCTTTTATCTTGCAAATTTCTGAAGAAAATACAATTTTTCCATTTCTTTTTGGAAAACGCAAACTACCTGTTACCTCTATTAGAATCATTAAATCGCAAAAAATGATATTTTTTTCATTTGACAAACTGTTAGGGTAACGCAATAAATTGTACGCATTCATGGGAACAAACAGTTATTTTCAATTAAAATCTTATACTATTGTTTCCGATAAATCAGAGAAGAAAGAAAAAGTTCTATAAAAACTTTGATTTGTTTCGTTGCAAGTGAAACACAACTGTCGCACTCATATGATACGTTGCAAAAGAAATTAAGTTTATACATATATATATTTTACATGCATCAGAAGTTACTGTTATATGCTTACCTGATAAATTAATCAGACGACTGATTTTAAAACAGGTGTCTAAGTTTTATTATAACGAATTACGGATGCAGAATTTAATTGCTTATAATGGCAATAATTTACAATATACTTATAAATGTTTAAAAAATACTTCAATTTATTCAAAATCATAGATAAATATAATGGAAAGCAGAATAAGCATTATTAATATAACAACAACAAAAATTTTTAAATTACAATAAAATAATTCGCAAACCATTTAGTATTATCTGATACTAGTATTAAAACCAATATCGATAAGATATGGCTGTAAATTAATGCTGCTGCTGCTCACTCAACAACTCGTTAAAAATTTTAAAATGAACATAAGCGCTCATGTATTAGCCCCCAAGTATTATTTTAAAAAGATAATAATAAATTAACATATTATAAGTAATAAGCAGTATCTCAAATCAAACAAGATAGTACGTAATAACGCCAATACTGATTGATGCAATTAATTTTATGATTTATGACAATTTTTACGGCCAATAAATACGATATGTCTTATTAATATGAGAATATAATTAAATGGGAACATTTTTTTTATATAAAAGTATTTACATACGATAAAAAATATTTTCTTATGAAAGTAGATAATTATTAAAGAATAATTAATTGAAATACACGCATTTATGAGTATTGCTCACTTTCATTCAAGATCAAGTCTGTTCCGTATGCAAAATAAATTTTTAAATATATACATGTATATTCAGAAATTTGTAATGCGACATAAATTGATAATTGAAATATAGAATACCACAACGTGATATAATTTCATTTTTTATTTTCATAAAAAACAATTGACATTATAATAATATTCAAATTCAATTCCTGGGTAAGAAATGAATATTTACTTCTATTACCTCCTTTTAAAGTCAATTTGATTTAAGTAAATATTTTCTCACGTAGAATTCATTAAAAATCGAAATGCTACTCATGAAATTCAATGTCTGCACTCACATTTTTTCAGATTTAAAATGTGCTGTCGTATTAATTATACATACTAAAATTGACTCAAATGAATTTCATAAAAAATAGACAGGGTATTACAGAATGAATTAAATCCTGTCCCTAATTCACTTTTGTTTTCAAGATGGAGGAAAGTGTATTTAATCCACCCCCTCCCCCTGTGGGTAGGCGGTACCGCTTATAGACACACTTCATCAACGCACTTACACGTGAATGTACAAACGCACACGAGCAGATAGCGATGTAGGACATGCATCAATTGACAGGCGGGAAAAATCTAAAATAAAAAATGCGGCCGAGACGGCAATTATCGAGCAGACAATGCGTCGAGGCTGCGGAGTGTGAACCGGCAGTGCTAATAACACTGTAACACAAGTGTTACAGTGTTGGTGTGTTACAGTCTCCGGTGTCATCGTTGCATAACCTTCCAGGCTCATTCACGAATGTCTCTCAATTACCCGGCGGAGCTCCCGCTCGCGCACCAAATCTTACCGACCTTTGACCCTCGAAGGTGGCTCTACTTAAAATACAAATTTTTCGTTACTGGCTTGGGCAAGACGAACGCCTTGAAAAGCCTACGTTACAAAGATTCGCTCTTTGCCCGAGCCGTAATTATATTGAAATGAGGAAAAAGAGACAAAGATTAATAGTGTTTGTTTTCTAATATCTACCGTACTGTTTGCTCGTGGAGCAATTAAAAAACATTTTACATTTCAAAAGTTGAATCAGAGACGAATTTATTCTTAATTTATATATATTCATTCCAAGTATTACGTCCTATCTGTATTCATCTTTATCAATTCGAATCACATTCTGTTCTCTAATTTTAATGCTTTATCTTTGGCAACGGAATACACTTATTGCGCACTTTTGACTTCTACAGTCCTATTAATAATTTTTTTATATTCAAGAAAAACAAATTGGATTATTATGAAAGCAACTAAGATAAAAAAAAATCAATTTCTAGATTGATTATTCTACTAATGGTTCAATCGTGCAATGATAAAAAAATAAACTTATTTTATATATTTATTTATTTATTTTTAATTTATAGTCAAAATTACTATTTTTCTGTCACATACAATACAAATTTTTTAATAGAAAGATTTTTATAAAAAAAATCAATTTCAAGAATTTAAATTTATAAATTCCGCGTGTACACGATAATAGCTATTTACAGATTTTAGATATATAATAAATCTTTCTTTCTGTTATCTGTTACATTTAAATCAAAAATTTTTAAGAATAAAAGTTGGAAAACAAATTTGAATAAATTCATATGTTCGTATAATATTTCAAAATCGTTTTAGACGCTTGTGTTGAATAGTTTTGGACCGATAATTTACTTTCTTATTATTTTGAAAAATTATTTAAAAAAAATAATCTACCGATTCAGTAGAGAAATTATATACTTAAATATTTTTAATCTATTGTTAATTTCGAATGATTATTAAATGCATATTCTATAAATTTTTAAAGCATTTGCTGTTTTAAATAGAATTTATTTATTCCTTACGTTATAATATTAATAGTTTCATGTTATTCTAAACTTTGTAGTTTGGTGTATTGCATTATTTTATAACGAGTCAATGTACAGTTTTTATAATAATATATATTTTTGTGTGTCGGTAATAATTTAAAGTTTCTGTGAATATATTGTGAATACCACATTTATTGAATGTACAACTAGAAATCAATAAAATATCTAATTATTAATTTGCCATTCATCTTTATAGATATAAAGTTCAGTTGAGTAAACGAATTATTGACATACAGTATAGGGAATTTAAAGTAAATTGGTTGATACTTGTAGTTACATTGTATAGATATAAAATAAATATATTGATACTGTCCTTTTTTATTGAAAATTATAATAATTCTATGTAAATTCGTTTCGCCAAAATGCTCTTGATATCAACTTACAAATATGATTTTCAATTGAATTTATTTCTCAATCTGTTGAACACTTTGTGCCTATTTCACAAATTAATGGATATAATATAATCAATCTCTCAATTATAATGTTTCTGATTTCGCTTACATGTTAATAGTCAATATGACTTTTTATTGTAACTAATAAATAAGATAGTAAAAATTTAAAACAAGAAATAATATGAAAAAATTATTATAATGAGTTAAATAATATAATGAAGAACAAGATATTTTTGTTCAGGATAATTCAAAATATATTTTCAAACATGAATATTTAATACATGCACCCACTAATATAAATTATAATAATTTATATTAAAATATTTTATTCTAAAATATTAAAGATATAACATTTTATACAGATAAATTTTTTGCTATTTAGATAAATATAATACAAAAAAATTTAATTAAAAATCAAATGTATCTAATTATAAAATTCAAGCTAATTATAATCATATATACAGTTATAATTTTATATATGGAATTATTACACATATAAAATATAAGTAATCATTTAAATTTCTTACATAAATTTTTATACTGCAGTATTTAAATTTTTATTAATTAATAAAAGGTTTAATTGAAATAATATAATTTTTTAAACTTGTCACCTTGATTTGTTTCGAATGTACCAATTACGTAGGTATTTTTATCATTTACATTATGCGCTTACATTTTGAAGTTAGCAACGGTTATGTGGAACGGGTTAAGATCTTTTCAATCAATATTTTATTATGTGACGAGTTGTGTATTGATTTTTAATAAATTATATAAAGATTTTTCATAAAATTCGTGAACATTGTCAATAATTGGTGAAATGAAATTACTTTATAAAAAATTTGTTTGATAAAGGTTTCACCCCTGCAGATAATAAAGGGAAACAGAGAAGAAAAATTGTTAAAACAAAAAAACTAAAGGAAGATAAAAAAAACCTGAATCTCCATCGGAATGCAAGTGACAATTGAATGAAAATGACTCACGCCTAAAAACAGAGTGAAGCGCGTTCCCGGAAAATGGCAGAGCTCGAGTGTGAGGGAGGAAAATAGTGGAAATAGGTGTACGTGGGAAAGCGAGCGCCAGTCATCGGCGACGATTAGGTCGTACTCTGGGTGTGTATATCGTGTCCGGTGTCCTTGTCAACTCGCATTCAACATTCGCAGGCGCGCACACGTGGAAAATCAGAACAGAACATTCGCGCCGCCGGAAAAGAGACGATTTTTCGTGACGGTTGCCTGCCCCATTTAAAAGCGGCCAAGATTACTCCTCTTTTCATGTTATTGTTGCAGAGATTCTAATCGCGGCTACGTGGCTTAGACTGAAATTCAATTTTATTTTTATGAATTGCGGTTTTGTTTTCGTTATTATTATTATTCGTTTGCGCGAGTGGCGATGCTTTATCATTAACTTCAAAATGGACTCTCGCCGATTAAATTATGACATATCAGCGCAGCGTATCGCCGCTGTTCTTATATACTTCACACCGACTCACATTTTTCATCGTATGTATTTGAAGAAAACACGGGATTCTAATTCAATGCCACACCGCTACTAATTAGGAAGATTAATGTATAAGGTAAACGGCATGATTATTAATTTTTGTTGTCTCGTCACCATTAAACATCGTGGACTCTCGGAACGAAATGAATTTTTATTTTAAGACGAGTATCGGAGTGTATCTTTATGAAATCCACACATAATTTATATATACTTTAATACACGTGTCCCTCTTCAAGTTTTTCCAAATGTATGCATATGATCCAAATACCCACAATATCTAAACTATTTGCATTTATATTTTTACAAGAGAACAATTTCATAATTTAATCAATTGAATGTGCATTAAAAAATAATTCTAAATTTAATTATGATTTAATTATTATTTTTTTTAAGGTTTTTTCAAAGTATTCATAGAAGTATGCGTATTAAACATTGTTTCATAAATCTACTGTTTACTCGTATCGATTCATTTAAAATTTAACTAGCTTATTATGTTAATAATTTTAAAAACCTTCTAATAATATTATAATAACTAAAAAATAATAACTAAAAAATAAATGTCACTTTATAATATATTAAACAGAAGTAAAAAACTAATATGGTCGCTTCTAAGATGCAAATAATATGTTTTAGCTAAAAAAACAGTTAAAATAAATTTTCAATATTAATTTTCAATTCATATTACTGATAATTTATTTCTTTATAATATATAAATGTATATTTATTAAAATAATCTTTTAAATTCTTTAAAAAGTATAAAAGTCACTTGTATATGAAAATTTAATTAAAAATATTATTTATTATTAACAATACATATTTCTAAGCTAAACTAATTTTAATACATAGAAAAACTTAATGTTTGTAAATTGTTAATACCTAATAAAAATATAAAAAATATTAAAAATTTAAAAAATATTTGTAACGATTATAACCATTTGAAATAATGAAGATTCTTAAGATAAATATTTATAATAAAATTAAAACGAATTGTTAAATTTTCTTAAATTTCTACAAGCTATTTACATTTAAATTTAAATTTATTTTTCGGGAGTCTACTAAAGCTTTCAAAAAACTAAACTGAAGAAATAATAAAGATAAAAAATATATACAAATATATATTAAAATTTTTTTCAGAATATGTTTTGAAGAATATTTTTACAAACTATTTTCTAATTTACTAATTGTAACTGTACATATTCCTACATGAATTTATTATATATTCCTAAAAAATTTATTAATTTGTATGAAATTATTTAAATATTTTTTAAAATATCATAAAATTTATCCGCTATTGCATAATAGAGAAAAATCATTGTAATTAACATTATAAGCAATAATTGATTGAAAACATTATATCTAGCAATGCATTATATACACTTAAGTAAAATTGCATACCATGTTTTAATAAAAATTTATTGAAATAATTAACTTGTATAAAATTAGAAATTTTATTGATTTTTTTATTGAAATATAACTGATTATAAATTATTGATTAAAGAAAATTTATTCTTTTCGAACCCTTAGCATTTATTGATAAACAGGAAATGTATTTGTAACAGAAACATGTGTATGTAGAAATATATTTTGATTTATTTGATATTAAAAAATAAAAATTTTTATAAAAAAGTCTCGATATTTATTATTATAATAATTAACTTAATGAGAATTGCTATAATTTTTCATTTGATGAATATAATAAATTTTTATTGGAAGTTTTTCCATCAATGGGAAATAATGAATTTTTGTTATGGTTACATGTGATATAACCTTTAGACTTCAATACAAAGATGTTTTGTTATAATATTTAAAAAATAATGGGTTTCTTAATTAGTTTGTAGGTGAGTTATTTTATATTAAAAATCTTTTAATAAAATTCTTTATAAATGACACATGATTCCTTGTAGCAGTAAAACATATTACGATTTGAATTCGAAATCATTGTCATTTCATCTAGTACCGTTAGGCTTCGTATTTAAACAAGTGTAAATTGAAGATTATTTCTGTATTATTTTGAGAAATAAAAGGAACTCCAAATCGGTATTCATGTAGATTGAGATTCAATTGATTCTGACGACAGATTAATTGACTTGTGATTAAAATTATGCGTGCACTATCTAAAAAGTAAAAAAATTTTACATTCTGAAGGTCACAGTTCGGAAAATGGTAAGTATTTTCTCAGGTTATATCGCGGTGCTTTTCCAATGAAATTATTCATGCGCACCGCTGTAAGTGTCTCCCGAGACCTTGAATGCTTGCTTGCGCTTAAAAACATTATATCCAACAGATTCAATCGAGGTATGAGATTTACTTCTCATTTATTTATAAATTGCGGATTTTAAAATTATATTTATATATTCTGATTTATACTTATTTTAGATCCTATGCCGGAAATCCATGTGCTACAAGTGGAAAAGTTGATGTTACTATATTCTGTCTTAATATTACTCCTGCAACGATTTGGATGAAATACTTCAACTCGAGCAAATATACAATTACTACTTAAAAAATAATTTGTTTATGCATATTTAGGAAGCTTTGTGTTCAACATCAATGACTGTTGATGAAATAGCACCTAGCATTACTATAAGAATTTTTCTACTTTTTCAATATTTGTAATTTTTTCGTAATAGAAAAATACTATAAAGTTAAATTTAAATTTATTATAAAAAAATGTTAACAATGCTAAGATAAAAAATTTTTGATTTGATTTAAAAAAAAAAAAAAAAAAAAAACAAGATATTTCATTGCTTTAAAATTAGTTGTTAATTTTTTACAAATAAACAATAAATATATTTACATTACACTTTTATTTATTAATGCTATTCTTATTAATAAAAAATAATATTATAATAAAATTATGATCACCCTAATTCTTAAAGGAATGCAATATAGAATACAGTATACTATAAAAAAAATTGTTTTCATTAAATAATATTGAAATTGAAACCACAATTTATAATTATGTAGAAGAATGGACTAATTATACTAATATTATATTATTATATACATAATATTATATTTTTTAATTATCTTGCATAACAATTATTCATATGATGTTCAAAATTTACAAAAATATTGCATTTATAATTTAAAATTTAAAATCTATAAAATTGTTATAATTTTATTTTACTTTTCAACAAATAATTTTTGAATAATGAAAAAATTATATTATTAAGAAATGATTATAGGTGAAAATAAAAAATCTGCAAAATAATATAAATTACAATCGTTTGTAAAAGCGTGTGGATAAATTAGGTAAAAGTATAATAGAAAGATAAATGTTACTTCATACTGCATTATTTACACATAAAATGTAACTGTATCTCAATATAAAAAAGCCAAGATAAAAATACGAAATTCTACAATGTACTACAGGTAAATTTATTCAGGAGCAAATTTTTTGCAATAGCATGCATTTATCTCGTAAGTAATTAGCCATACATAGTTGTGTACGCATAATTCTTAAACATACTTATGTATTAACGCGGTTTCCATCGTAAGATGCTGCATATCAAGATAGAGATGAATAATGTATCTATTGAAACGTTAGTTTACTCGAATCTGCACGTACGTGAATGTGCGCATTTATTTTATATGCAATCGTGCGAATCCATGATATTATAAATAAATAAATAAATATTAATTTGTGAAATGTCAATTTTTGCGCAAGTCAGACACTACGCCTACGTAAAATTGCGGAGTACATGCGCGTCGAGCAAACTTGCGTTCGGATTACGCTAAAAAAGGAATTCCGCGCGTGTCACCAACATTTTTAGTCCGATGTATCCGAGGCGAGGGTTTTGTAATTACTGATTATGGGAGCAAAACTGGATGGCTTCATTTATATGATACAACGGTGCACTTGGCGTTTACGAAGCCAAACCGTTTGCCACCGATGTAAAGTATTAAATCTAGTGACTTTTCGGGGGTCGGTAATGGGAATTCAAATGAAAAACGACTGCATCAATCGTAATTGATGATCTATTGATTTTGTAGAGAATAGGATTGTTTGGTGATTAATTGAAGGGGTCAAATTTAACTTATATTTGACATTATTTATAAAGGTTCTTAAAGATGTAAACAGCTCACTGATGATGATTCAATCGATCGATATGTGAAATTCATTAAATTACATAAAGATGTGGATCAAGAGCCAATGGCAGTGCTTTCTCTGATACCTTTTACTAAAAATAAATGACAATTTAATCGTACTTCGACAGTTCTTATATGCAAATTCAAAAAGACAATATAGATGTCAATAAGGCATTGCTAAAGGAATAATACTTTTCTGCACTCTTAATTGTTTGGAACTTGACTTCAGTTCTCCTTTACTTTCAATTTCTCATTTCTTAGTAAAGCATAAATGTATTGTCATACATTGAAAGCACGAACTTTACTTCATTTTCGATAGCATTTTAATTAAATCATACAATTAAGTTATAGCGCGTGCACATAAATAAACGGTTATATTGTTTTTAAGACTTCTAATAAACATTAAATTTTATCTAACTCTAACTTAAAATAATTATGTAATTCAGACTTTTTTGCAACGATTAGTTCTATAAATAGTAAATAAATTCGATATTTTTTTATAATAATGCTACGTTTTTATAAATTATATGCGATTAATAATTTGTGATTCGTGATAAGGTCGATTTTTCCTATTTATGATTTAACATGTAGTTATTACATGATATTTATTTTAATTAGCGAAACATTTAATTTAATAAGCATTCTGATTTGCAAAAATTATATTACTACCATTTAATAATACCAGTGATGATAAAATTGGAATTCTATTGAATGCAACATATATTTTCAATAACTTTTATAAATTAGCAGGTCGAATGAAATACAATACAACCTTATTTTAGCAATAGTTATGAATTTATAATTAAAAAAACTATAAACAATACATGATTAAAATTGGGTTTGTATTTAAATAAATAGAATATTTCCCTATAAGAAAAATAAATTATCAAATTTGTAAGGAAGAATGAATTAAGATGAAAAATTAAAACCGCCTATAATAAATTACTTCTCATGTAATCGTAAGTCTAAGATTGTTATCAAAATGGTTCTTTTTTAAAGAAATCGCTGATTTTAAAATCAAATTTATATTTCTTGTTCTAGAAATAGTAAAAAGAAAATAATTATCAGATCTGAAAAACTTTACTTATTGCTTATAAAGCATTTTAATCGCTAAAAAAAAAACAAAATTACTCGGTATTCTCTAAATTATTATCTTGTGCAAATATGTCTAAATAACGCCTAAAACACTACCAATGGAAATTTCGCGAGAGTGATAGTGAAAAAATTGTCCAGGAAAAAACATTCTTCGAGAGTTTCCTCCAAGGATAAATGGGCCAGCGTACCAGATCAATTAGAATTGATGTCGAGCAGGATCCATCGATCCTGTTGGCGTATACTTATATACATATACTTATATATTTATATACCGAAGCTCTTATGCTCAGTGGAATCGACGATCGGACGGCTCTTTATCGCTATCCACCAATCACTCGTGTAATATTCTTATCCAGGATTGCGATTAATCTTGACTCGAGATTCGTTCTGTTGGCGAGATCGATTGTTATTTACGATTCGAGTCTACAATTTTTAACCGTGAATCGTCGGCTGAGAAAACCCGCAAGAAACAATGTGTCGAATCCAGTTGGACGTGGGCTTATTGCTTAACTCGCAGGGAACTTCTTTTAAACTTTCCAAATATATTTTTCTCCGACTCTTGACAGTTTTTGAATAAACTTTCGGCTTTAAATGTAGGTTTTCTTTTAATGAACAATATTGAATAACAATCACTGAAATGAAATGACAATCGTTGCTGAAATTACAAATACCGCATTTTTTTTTTTTTTTTTTTTTTAAATTTTGGCCAGTGAACCAATCTTTCAAGAAATACTGATTAATTATAATAATTTTTTTTGTAGGCAAATATCTTGCAATATAAAATAATACATCGAAAAATAGACGATATATACATGGAGAGAAGCTTGGCATATTTGTATATATAAATATCAATATAATTGAGTAAAATATAAAAGTCATGAATGAATTGGAGTAAGTATGAGTATTAAATATGTATAATATAACATACGTTTTGATTTTATAAATTTTAATCTTTGTGAAAAAAAATTATTATTACTAAATTAATTAATAAATTAATATATTCATGAAAATATTTCTTAAAAAATTGAATTTCTTTTTAACCGTAATTAAATAAGTTTCATTTTGTATAATCGCATAATAAATTGGTAAGTGTTTTTGCACAGATCCATACATATGAATGTAAAAGAATCATATATACATGAATTTCATAAATTTTAAAGTCATCGAATATCTTTATTTATGTAGATAGCCAATCATTATACAATTTTCAAATTTTTTATTGTGGTAGTTTTTCAGTTCAAAAATTCTTGAACAATTTAATGAAAAAATATGTAAAAATAAAAAGAGTCTAATTTTCAAAAAATATTTTTAAATATCTAACCATAGGAGTATTGTAAAACTGGAATATAATCACGTTTGAAAAGCAAATCTGCGAGAATTTTATTGTACGAGTTTAATGAGTATTCAAAGAAAGCAGTAAATCACCTGGTCAATCATTTTATATCGGAGATATATTTCAAAGGAGATATAAACGCTTAGTGAAAACGCATCTTATGTAGATAATCTATTGCTGCACCTTTAATGAACTCTACAGTAGTGAACATAAATTTTAAAATACAGAGTACTAAAGTACTAGTTCCCTCCTTCCACTCCTTCTCCTTGTTTCCTCATAACTATTAACTGTAATGTTCAATGCTGCGATGAAGTCAAGAAATTATAAGTATTCATTTGTTTTCAGTTAAACCGGCATTTACGAACAAGAAGTCTTAGTCAATTTTTTTTCTTCTAAAGCAAACATAAGTAACTAATGTATAAATATCAGCTTCAATTTATTGGAAATGTTTGTGAAAAAAAATTGATGGGGCAAAAATTATATGAAAAAAACCATAATAAATATTTTTTATAACTAATATTAATTAATTTATAATTGCTGAACAAATAATTGATAAATAAAAAATGGCTATAAAAATAATTCATATTTTTTAAAGCTTTTTATATTTCAAGTTAAAATATTCAAATCATTGGATTTGAGTAAATAGTTTTTTAAAACATGACGTACTAGTAATAATTCATTATATATGTATCATTCTTTTGTATAATGTATATTAAATAATTTATTATTTAGAATCGCAGTACAAATTTTGTCATCATAAATTATTATTCTTTTAACTGTTTTTTAATTAAGCAACTGCAAAAATACACGCACTGTTCATCTGTTCATTTGCATGAAATCGAATAATAATTAAGTTTTAAAAAACATTTTGCAGAGATCTGAATATCTTTAAGTAATTCTGGAACAAAGTGAAATTATTATTCAAGATGAAAATCAAATTTTTTTCAAATATGTTCTATATTATATTTTAAAAATTAACAGTTCTTGTAGATAATATCTTTCAAAAAATATACATTTTTTAAAATTACTAAATAAAAACTGATTATTTTTATACCAATGATAATTTTATAATTATATTAAAAAAAAATTTATATTCGGAGTCACTTTTGCCATAGTTTACAGTTATTTACAGTGACAATTAAAAATAAATTAGTACCTTAGGTGTCAAATGATCATTTCATTATTCATTATGTTGAATTTTGCACTTTGAATTATCTTGTATCAAATGTCATTACCAGCATATATCCACTTTTTTCACCTTCACCGATTATAATTGCACTTCTTGCCCCGAGAAAACCGTGACCCGCACGTTTCAAAGGGCTTTTCCGTTTATGTCCTCCTCAAATTTACTGGCGTGCGTATTTCATCAACGCCTAGTTTATCCGAGCGTCAGTTCAAGGTAAGTAGGTGTTGTGTCGTATTGTATACCCGTTGTATACCTGTTTCACGACCTCGGCAGCGATTCCCTCGCGAAGGCGAGTACACGAGCTGTACGAGTGCTCGGATTAAAAGAAGAGGAAAAGAGAAACGAGAGACCTGGTGGTCATCCACTTAGAAGGACAATAATTCCCCATTAATATGTGATTATTTTTGCTTATTTGTTTATACCTATGCCGCGTGCAAACTCTTGAGGTCCGCTATGTAAGTAAAGATATTGATGATTAGCACTGCGAGTTTTTTGATATATTAATTAAGAATTCCCGCGAGCAACTTGGGAAATATTGACGGTACACTTACTTTAACCCCCAAAACTGGTAGTTTTTTAAAATGAGTCATGTGATTTTGATTCGATCTACTTGCGTATTAATTATGCTCGGAACCAATAATACAGTGTACGAAGGAAACCTTAAATCGGTTTGACAAGTTTATGAGCAACTTTATTATAAGACAAATACATAAGTGAAATCAAATAAATAGTCTGGCTTACTAATATCACTAATACCTTGGTTACGTGTAACTAATTATCAACTTACGATACAAATAATTAGGTACTTTTCCATGAAACTTTCAATTGCGCAATCCGATATCATACATAAACGTTTATATATAAATTAATACTAATAATTATTAATTTTTTTTTAAAGACAGGTTAAATACTATCTTCTCGATTAAATGGATTTGTTTTATTCCGAGCGTAAACGTAATCAAATGGAATATATTTTCTTAAAAACTTGCATTTAATGGAAAATTGCTATAAATGAACGTTTATAAATCTAATTCTTTTTTTCAATTGAAAAATAAATTAAAAATACTTTGTATTCTAGACTTTACATATTTTGAAATATATGAAAGTTTCTATCATGATTAAAGTTAGTGAGAAATATAAATGATCATATCGTCAGTAGCTATAATCACTTTGTAAATGTACTTTGTACAATAATTTTTTTTTATATACGATATGAATTTTAAGTACTTAAAACATATATCCAATAATTGCGAATAAAGTAATTTTAACAAGCTCGCTACTTAATATCTTATAATTTGCGAAATGAATTTAAAATTTACTTGTTCAATTTAAAAGATCACACAAATTTTTAAATTTACACCTACTATCAAAACTAATTAGTAGTTATTAAATTAAAGTAAATAGTTATTAAATACGTGATAGAAGCTCCTTTTAATACTTTATGAATTATAATCTTATAGTTCATGTATGTATTTAAAAATTAATTCAAATATTAATGCATTTTTTAATTTTCTGCATTCTTTATGAATATTATATTAAAAAAATACGTTCATGTTGTTGCATTATTTTTTTTTAAATCAATGATTATTTTGAAAATATAAATAATATTTTATACTTTAATCGTTATAATAAAGTATTATAATAGTTCTGCTAAATTTTTTTTATATGTTATAATTTTAACCGTAATTTTTAATGAAAATTTTCAGTTTCTTCTATCTTGACAAACATATTGATATATTATTTTCAAGTTATTTATTTTTATTAGAGAGATCAATAAAATTATTAATGAATATTATTGTACATAAAAACGTGATAGTAAAGCAATAATTTATATTTTAATATTAATAATGTATTTTAAATAAAGTTAAAAAAAAATTTATAAATTTATAATTGATTTTTAAAATATTTCAATCTAAAATTTTATTAATTCATAAATAGCATTTTTCTCCATTTTATATTTCTCAAAATCAATCACATTCTTCTTTTCTCCTTTAAAGTTCACTATTACATTATTGTATAATCTTCACTTTTAATTACCTAGGAAAATTTTATTTTCTACTAATATATTCTTTACATATTTTCATCCGTTATATTTTTGTGTATTTTAAAATTTAAATGTTTAAATATATTTTTAATTTGTTGTTGTATGTGTTTTTAGTATAATTATATACTGATTTAAATACCTAACTTATAGATAAATTCTAAAATTCTCATCTAAATTTCTAAATGGAAAATCTAATAACAGCATGATACCACTTCAGCTACTTCATTTAAAGAAGTTCTTTTAATAATTTAATGATTTATTCATATTCAAGTGGAATAATTAAGCGTGAATAACTCATTATGTTTACTTACAATTCACATAAATTATTCTATCTGAAGTAGTTCTTAAGCTATTTGAATAACTTTTTATCAACCTCCTTTTCATTCATATAACTAATATTATGAATAGACCTAAATTATGTTAACCATAATATATTAACTGTTACAACTAAATCATTTATTACATTGTACCTTATTTGTCAACAATTTCACTAACAACCCTCAAAATTCTGATTTTTTTCATTTAAGTACTTGATAAATATATAATGGGTAATGTTAATAAAATTTTATTGAAAATAATAAAAAAAATATACTGGAAAATTTATTTCTATATAATCACACAATGCAATTAATTAATTAATTTTAATTCATGCATACATATTTTATTAATTTGGTTAATAATTTGATACAGTATTTTTGTTCTTTCTTGTATTATATGTGTCAATTATAAATTTTTATTTAAAACAACGTAATTTTATTTTATGATAAATACATTTATTATATCATAGTTTATTTTAATTTAGTAATATTAAATATTGAATAAGTTTTGGTAACAATTTTTTACTATTGTAGTCTATTCATATTTAAAGAATTATGCATAATTCATAATTAAAAAACATATTACATTATAACTTAGATTAATTATATATGAATATATATTTAAAAAAAAATATAATATTTTTTAATAAATTAAGTTATATTTTTATCTAATCAATTGGTTGAATATGAAATACTTACGTAGTTCAAGTGATTTAAGATTTAAAAATATTTAAATATTCAGGATCCTTTATTCAATATCTGTCCATAAAATTTTACATTAATTAAGCTTTCGACTATTTTCTTTATTCATTATATATATTGAAATATTTTTTGTTAAAATATAATTATAAAGGTATGAAAATGACTGATTTTGGAATTACCAGAGTTACGCCATGAGCTGCCTAAATAGTTTTGAAATTAAGATTAAAATGATATAAAGAGCAAAAAAGAGATTAAGAGAACAAAGAAGAAATTCTAGATATAAAATAGAGATAAATAGAGAAAATAAAAGAGAAAGAGATTGAGAAATTGCAATGATGGATAGATTAAACGATTATGATTATCGCCTGATTCATAATAATATCTATTGTTAAGAAATTTAGTAATTGGTTAAAATATTTGTTTAAAGAGTGAATGAATTCAATTTTAAAAATATAATTGTTGAATATTAAAAATAAATAAAATTATAAAAACAAATAATTACAAAATTGTTATTTTATATTATAAATAAAAAAAATTTTTTTAAATTATATAATTTCATTACTGAAAGAAAAATATATTTTCAATACTAAAATTCTTAATATTTTAGATTTATAAACCTACCTAATGTACAATTATATGTAATTTTTCTGTTTAATAATACAAACAAATTTAAATTTCACATAGTAATAATAGTGTAGATAAGGAAACCAGAAGTTAATGAGATTAATGATAAAAAAATACGTTATCTATTATTTCTTTTTAATATTTATATTAATTTATTTTTTTTTAATTTATTTTACTTGTACAAAAATAATAATTTATGAATTAGTACATGTAAGCATTTAACATTAGAAAATTATTTTCAACTAGAAGACTCAATATAAATACATGTATATAAATATAAACTACTATTTTAGAACTATGCATTTGGAAAAAAGTACTAATTTCATTTTTAATGTATCTTTTTAATAATATTAACCAATATGATTATTTCTCAAATTCATGATTGGAATATTTGAAGTAAAAAGAGACAATTGATATATCAAAATCTAGGAAGCTAATATTTTCAAATTAATTCAGTGTAGAGCTTCAATTCGATTCAATATTCATGTAAAAATACGATTATACAAAAAATAATAATTAAACTTGATGTTTATCAATCAATTTTTCTTTAATGTTATTTAAAAAAATATAATTCGCGTTTCCCTAGTCATTTAATTTCTCTTTGACTTTCTCTCTCTGTCTCTCTCTCTCTCTCTCTGTCTCTCTCTCTCTCTCTCTCTTTCTCTCTCTCTCTCTCTCTATCTCTATCTCTTTTCCTCTTTTCCACTTTCCTGCCTTATAATTATTAGTTTATGCACAAAATTCAAAAAAAATTCCACCATTTTGGTGTCCTTTAAAGTTTTATGAAAAAACAGTAAAAGGCTTGGCAGCAACTTTTGGTGCAACTCCAGCATGTCCAGGATCCTGTGAATGAGGCTCTGGTCGACATGTACAGCGAATGTAGCGCCACCCCAACGGTACGGGATGAGGATGCACTCTCTTTTACCCACAGTCGATAACTTACCTGTAACAGAAGGCGCGTATGTTAATAGAATAATTGCAGTTGTCATGTTTATCGATATAGACGGACTTATCAATGAGCGTTATCATAGGCACGCATATTTCTAAATTGCAAGTTTCCAATGAATTTATAAATTTCATGATTTCGAATACAATGCTAGAAAATATTTTTATTTGTATTAAAATTCGGAAAATGTTAACTTTGTCTTATTTCACGAGGGGCAAGTAGTGTAAATGAGTTTTGGAAGGAATAATGTGAAAAGGGTGAAAAATGTTTTTAGTCTGTTAAATAAAAAAAATGCGAGTATAGGAGACTTCTATATTTACATATGTTTGAGACAATGTAACTTATGACGCCAGGAGAGTGATGATGCACGGCTCTATAGGTGTGATATCCGTGTGCGCCTATAGACGGTTTGCTCAACATTTTTATTTCTGCTCTTTGAAATAACGTAACAACTAACGTCACAAGTTTATTTGAAGAATAAAATAAAATGAAATAATAGTTTTGTATGTTGTCGGCAAAGGCAAGGAAATTACTTGATTTTCTTCTATATTTTACACACGATTAATTTTTAATTTGTTTGTCCATTTAATAATAAACATTTCATTGAAATATATTATTTGTGTATGTCCAAAAATGCTTCTTGTCGATAAAAATTTTCAAATAATACTGAATTTAAAAATTAATATAAAATCTGAATTCTTTTGTGAATTTTTAGAATCTTTGCAACTAAATTTTTTAGACAGATACAAATGCTAATTACATAAATCTACTGCCTATTTTCGAAATTTTTATTTCTGTTGATGTTATTGGTATCATTTTCTACTAGAAAATAAAATTCAATGTAGTGGGCATAAATTACACACTATAAATAATAAATTTATTTACAAATCGGTAACACACCTGTGAAATTAATAAATTGAATAAATTAAAATCTTGTAGGGCTGTTGGAATTGTACTTTAAAGTGGCAAATGCGTTAGATAAAAAATTATTTGCAATGTTAAAATATGAGCTAAGACGTACAATTCTGTAGTAATGAAGGATCTTCAAAAGTGACGGGTTCCATCTCTGAATTCGGAGCTCAAACTATAATCCACCGAGCAGATTTTAGTTGGATTGAGAATCCACAAGAAAGAAGAGACATTAAAAACTTATCAGAACGAGACGCATCAGCTCGCTTGTTTAAACAAAATAAAACGAAAGAAAAGTAAATAGCCTGAGTGGAGCATTGCGAAAGTGAGGAGGCAAGGAGAGCGGTAGAGAGGAGGCATCCCAAAAGGAATAATACGAAGACAGAATTTCCGAGCAAGACGACGCTATGTGTTCGATAAGGCATTTATCGCTGCAAGCCAACTTCGACCTGAAGTGCGAATGCGAGTTGCGATTAGACACCAGACGACTTGAGTGAGTTTGTAGCAACGTCGCCGAGAAACGGGGGCTCAATTCAACACTCAACACTCAACCCCCGAGCCACGCCGCGCCTTGATCAAACTCAACAGTTCAACCAGTTGCACAGATTGCTCGAGGTGTCAAGGATCAAATGCCACCCTGTTCGCTTTTCTTTCGGCGGAGATTCCGTTTTAAAAGCTATGCCCGAGTTGGGAAAACGCTGTCTAACTTGGTTTTCCAATTGTCAACGGATTTGCTTAGCTTTTCATTAAATTAATGCAAGATCCCCTTAAATTCGAAGCAGTGAAAACTGAACGAAAATTATAATGCAAACGTGTTTCGGTGATCTCAAGCTTAACTCAACCATTCAAATCGCAAAATACCATAGCCATTAAATTCGACAAATATTACCATTATCGCATTTCTCTGATTATTTAAGTCAACTCAATTTATAACAATTGTATAAGTAAAAATTCCAATATCATATATATGTCTCAACGTAATCTTTTAAAAAATACACAATTTTAATAACGACACGGAAGAAAAAAAAATTGTTTTATTCTATTTTAATACTTGTCAACAATCTAAAATTATGCGTATATGTACACACATAAATAGACAATATAGAAATGTGTTTATAAATTTTAAATTTTCTATTCGATAAATTAAACAAAATACAATTGTTTTATTGAGCACTTTAAATAAATCTTATAAATTTATATACACATTTATGTAATTCAAACAAAAAAAAAAAAAAAAAATGTAAAGATTTTTAATAGCCGCAGAATAAATTCTTGCTTAAACTTAAGGGAACTTAAAGAATCGTTGTAAGAGAGAAAATTAAAAATAAAAAAATGAAACTTCTGTTGCTTAATAATTAGAGAAACAGGATTGTTGATCTTTTGATGATGATAAATAGATCAAATATATCAATACAATAAATACGATAAATACAAATATATCAATAATATTATGACGGCATAATAATATTATTACGTAAAATTTACAATTTTTAATTTTTTCAATGATATTTTGTACACGAGCTCAACACATGTGTTTATCATAACCTGAGAAATTTCATATCTTCCTAACTTTTGACAGCTTCGTTATTGAATGCGATATACACCCATAAAACAATTTATTTTTGAAATTTCAATGCTTAAAATTTCAATATTATTTTAGTCCAAATTGTGATTTCAGGTATTTGCATATAATATAACTGTTGACTCGTCATTCATACATTTATCCTGCTCACAAATTCATTTTTCCTTGTCAACATACATTGCAGAGCTTTTGCAAAAATTAATTCTATGTATAATTTTTCTCTATACGATATTTTTTTAGTTTACGAAAACTAATTTTTTCAATAAATGTCATTGTAAATATATCAGATTCTAATTTTTAATAAATTTAAATATTCCAAATCTATAGTTTATGAATTTATTTAATTTAAGATAATGATATCATAAAAGAATTTTTTTAAATTGTTGATATATTTTTTTCTTCATTGGTGGATAATTTTATCAATCTATCAATTATATTGTAAATTATGTTCTCTTTTAAAAAAGAATAAGATTAGATTCGAATGTAATAGTTTTCTTAAAGTATATAATTATTTTAACTGAATTTATAATAGTTTTATTGTTTTTCTTATTAATAATTCGAATGAGAAAGTAAGTATAATCGCTTTTTTATTTCAGGCGTAACCTTTAAATGATACTTATAATTCATTATCATTGTAAATAACAATTTTCATGCTAATAAATATATAGTATATCAAAGAATAAAGTGTTGAAATTTTTTAAATCTGTTTTGCTTATAATTATATGCATAACACTATTTTTGTAATATCTATTAGAAAAAGGATATACACTTGTGACTATTTAAATTTTTTTTTTAACATTGTATGTTTAAATCTTGGATAAAAATAACATCAAAACAAGAAAAAATTAATGCATAAATCTTTTTGTGAAATATTTAAAAATCTATCCTACACAAATATTTATAATTGAAAGTCTATTATACAGTAGTATAGAAATTATCTATATAAATAAATATATTTATTAACTCAACTTATTTAAATATATTAACACCAATATTTAACAATACATTATATATTTGGTTACTTTATTAAACAAAATTCTGTTCATTTTTATCGAAACAAACTGAAATTTGCAAATATTTAACTATTTCATCTTTATTTGTTTTATTCAATTATACGTTTACTTTTTCATGGAAAATGACGAAAAATTACTTTTTAGTAACGGACACTCCGGCTTTTAAAGACTGTAATAAACTTAATTTTCTATGAGATATCTTTAAATGTATTTAAATTGAATAAATCATGCAAACTGTTCTATATAAACATAAGTATTTAAATATAATAACACTTTAATAGTAATGTATCGTTCTTGTTATTTTATCAATTTTATTTTACAGTCTAAATATAAATAATTATTTTTTGATTTTTTTAAAAGTAATTAAATATTTTTTAATCCTATAATAATTAATTTTTATAACAATCTTTCGCCTGTATAATAATAAATAAAGTGGTTAATGACATTCTTTAATAAAATCTTAAAATCTATAACACAATAGTTTAGAAGAAATAATACACGAGAAATTTAATTTATATTTTTGATTCACAATTACTAGTTTTTAATATTAAAATATACAGAAATATATATTTATTCTATAATGCTTTGAAATCCTAAAATTATTGAATATATGCATAATATAATTTAAAGCAAAAATATATAAATGTAAATTAGTTTAAACAAATTCATTAAATATACAATTTAAATTTATAACTTTATCAGTGAATTTACCTAGGGATTTAATAATTTCAATCTATTGAATTTATAATTATGAAGAAATTAGTAAGATAAAGATAAAAAATTTTAATGAAAAACTTTCTAATCGTCTAAATCTGAAGTATTATCTTGTACAATAAATTTTTCACTAATCAAATATTTTTTAGATGTTTTATAGAGTATTATTAATGTTAATAGATTTTAGTATAAATTAAATTTAAGTATTAAATATATAATAATATTCAAAAACATTTTCTTACCTGTATAAAATATAAATTAATAAATAGTAAAATAAAATATAATTTTTGTAAATTTTTACATTACACAAAAATAAATTCAAATACTTAATTTATTATCTGCAACAATTTCATTTTATTTTTGTTATTAATAGATAAAAAAATGATATATAAAAATTAACACCCAATGTAGATTGCAAAAGTTATTTATATTTATCAGATAATACAATATACATTTATAATTGAACTTGCAAATTTCAAAAAATTAAATTTTTTTTGAATGACTATATAAAAAATTACAAGATTAATTCTTTTATCATTTTATGTGTTTATATGTACTTTTTAGTTAAATATTATTTAGTAACAATAAGTTTTCAAGATCAACAATATTGGAATATTTCTGATTCATACTCATCTCCGTCTCCACGGCACTCATTAGAAATATAGGATGATACCACATCATTATTAGTCTAAAAATTATTGGGAGAAACAGTATCGCTAAAATTTTCTCAATTGTCTTTTGAATATTTTCCTCTAAAAAATATTTTAGAGAATGGGATTTTTATTTGTAACATTCAAAATTTCTAAAGTATTACAATTTGATTATTAATTATTTATGTGATTTTAAGAATAAGTTTCAAATATAAATATGCACAACATGAAAATAAAATACTGGTTGCTTAATTACACAATATTTGATGCATGAAGCAGATTACTTGATATGTCAACATTTAGAAATGTTTTCTATTTTATTTTATTGGGGAAAAGTACCGTTAAAAGATGATTTTACAAACGGAATTATATAAACATAAGTACATGTCAATCTGCGCATGAGCTACATATATTCGCTCTCGTAGGATATGTTAGTTATATGTGCAAATACATCGCTAAATTTAGCGAATGTGTGTAGTCTCAGTCTGGAGTTACTGTGGAAAAAAAGTTGACTCGTTTTGCTATAGCTACGAATAATATTTCCCCAGTGGTTTCAGTAGCACTGCCTATTTATTGCTTGCGATTTGAATTTCGCTGCTATAACGAAGCCATTAACATTAGTAGCTAGTACTGTTGTTTTAGCAACCTCGTATACGTCTAGAAAGTGTTGTTGAAATAGAGAATGAATTTATCTGTACATGCTATGTAAATAATTTAAAAACACAACACCTTCGTACTATTGCACAACTTTATGTTATTCAAATTAATTCAGTATGGGATGCTTGTTAAATGAAATTCATAAAGTAATGAAAGTATTGAGCTCTATTTTCTTTCAAGATTATATGATGTCAAAAGTAATACATAAATTGAATAAGATTAATATTATAATTTTATACATGCAAATCAATTTTTCTCTTAATCTGTCGATAATAACATGGGTAGAAAAAACTCTTATTCTTCTGTGTGTGTAGCGTACATTTTTTTGTGAAACAAAAAAGTTCTTTATTTTTTCAGATGAAATTATTTATCCATTCAAATTATAACAACTGTCTACATTTTTATGAATAAAATTTTTCTTTCAAACTTAGCGAGTATTCAAGACGAGCATGATTTTGATAAAATTTTCCTCGACGCTGAAACGCCGAAAACCACAAAAATGCACGTACTGACCATGAAATAAATATTATTCCCTAGACTTTTTCCCCAGAAATAAACAAGTGAGAAATGCAAAATTGAGAATAGCTGTATATAAGTGGAGTCGCATATAATAGTAATATATCATTGATAGGTTTGGAGTGGCCACGGAAAAGAGCCACAGCGGCCAAGGCACTATAAATATACACATGCATGGACGATGATACCTATGCAAGCGGAAGCAGGAGCCAGAATACCCAGAGTGAGGGATGAATAGAGAGAGAGAGAGAGAGAGAGAGAGAGAGAGAGAGAGAGGAGAAATAGTTCTCAACGAGTCTATAGATAAACCGAGTCTAGTAGTGGGCTTGTCGAGAAGAAATTTATGTTTCAGTCGGACAGCTGCACCTACGCTCAAACAGTTCGAACATAAGCACAGGGGAAAAATCCAATGGAGCTCAGATTTCTACAAGTTGTGATCTATGTCGAGTCGTTAAGGGTGATAATCCACGTGAATAGCCGTGATTTTAAATCGCCACTTTAATAAATATGACTCTGAAAGGATTTTTTAACTTAGTTTTTGCTTGGTCCTTTCAACTTCACACGACTCACTTGTTTTCCGATTATTGCTTATTTTTGCGAACATATAATTATTGCCAATTTTTGTAAATTATCTATTAATATTTTCAAAATATAAATTACTCTTGTGGAGTTAATAATCACTAAAAATGGATACACTCTGAAACAAGATGAGAACAAGGAAAGAACTCTTACGATGAACAAACAGAATGAACATGCTAAAAATAAGTTTTTTATTAATTATGATACTGTACCTAAATTTGAAATCTAGATTCCCTGAATTTTACTTATTATTAAAATTTTTTACAAAATTCATACAAGCTTAAAGTGCTTTTGATAAAATACAATTTTAACGTAATATTTTATTTGAATATTGTATCTTATTTTTAAATTAAAAAGGAAAAGATTATTTCAACATTTGATTTCGATATTTATTACTCTTCATTACATTGTTTATCAAAAAGATTCAGAATAAACTTACTTGTACGATTATTCTTTCACAGAAATAACTTTTATAATACACCTTTCATTGACTGACAATTAATTTTTTAAAATTCAATTTTTTTTACTCCAGAGTACTTCTTACTTTTATTTTATTTTTTATATTTTTACTCCATTTATTAATAAATTTTTTTTAATTAAATGAATTTAATTTATTAAGTCTGTGTCGACTTATATATTTAACAGTATTTTTTCAAACGTTTCTTATTAAGTTTTGGAAGCATCATAAATACTTTTAAATGAATTGAAGAATATATTTATCTTTCAATTTTTCAAGTGATATTAAAAAAATTCAAAAATCACATACGAGATATAATATATTTACAAATACCCATTTTATACAGTAAATATTATTTAAATATTAAAGTAAAAATAATCATTATTCTTATTATTAAGTTATCAATTTTTTTAAAATAAAATCTTTTTTAAATACACGTATGTAAATATATATTAGAAAAAATTGATCAATATTTGATCGAAATTATATTTAAATAAAATCAATAAATGTATAAAAATAATATAGTTGAATTATTACCAAAAAATTATTAAAAAAAAAAAATTATTTAAAAATTATCTAAAATAAGTAACAATATGAATATAAAATATAATTTATTATTATTATCATTATTTGAGATTATGATTACAAAATTAGTATTATTCTAAATCTTCATTTTTTTCAAATAATTTCATTTATTGTCAAAATCACATAAATTAGTAGAAACTTATTTTAGTAGAAACTATAAAAACAAATATTCATTTAAATAGCGGTTTTTAGATATTCTAAAATAAAATTAAATATTTTCAATTTATAAAATTTCTTAATAAATAAATAAAATATAAAATTTATAGATTTTTTAAAATTTTAAAAAAACAATGCAATAATAAAAATAAAAGTTAAAAATTAAATAAGAAAATTATTGATATTTATTATTAAATGTAAATTAATAGAATAGATTAATTAATAAATAAATTATTTAAAAGATAAATTATATTTGATTAAGGATATATAATTAATATACAACATAATTTAAATAAAAGATAAAGAGTTTAGATAGAAAATTTTCTACCAAATTATAAAATGTATAAAAAAATATTTTAATAAATCTGATTGAATTTTTAATGTCTATATAAAATATACCATATGTAATATGCACAAATATAAATATATACTATAAAAATTTAATTAAAAAATAAAATAAAATCCTTAAAACTAAATGATGTGAACTACACATAAATTTAATTATAGAATGTAAGGGAATCTAATGTGAGTGAAAAAATTATACAAAAATTATAAATTATGAATGAAACAAAATAATCCCCTACACGAATTGTCTAAAAAATTGATTTTTAGATAATTATTATTAAAAATTTTATAAAAAAAATTATAATTGTATATATTATACAATAAAAGAAATTTATTCAAAATTTTTTTTAAAAAAAAAAAATTAATATAAATGACCGCAACCTTAATTAATATAATGAATATAGCCATAATCTTGGCTTGACAACATATGTATAAAAATAATTGTTTATTATATTTGACAAATTATGTATGCATTGAAATATTGATTGAAATATTGAAATTATTGAGGAAATAGTTTACTTAATGTTAAAATCCAGCATAATTTACTTTATGCATTGATTATTGTATTTTTAAAATAAATTTGTCAACAACTAGAGCGTTTTTATATTGGAAACTCATTTTGCATTGTCATATTTTCGGTTTTATCACAATCTTTAAAGTATTTACTAAAATGATAAATATATAATGCATTCACTTTAATACCTCAATAAGTATTTATTTAAAAATATTTTTACCATTATTAACCATAACTCTGTATTGTATATTTGTTAAATTATTTTTATCAATTTCTTTTATATTTTAGTTGAGAGAGTCAATATATTTGTGTGAAATCCATAATTTTTCTATTACTTTTACGAATTTATTCGAAGTATTTCTATTTTCATATAATTTGGTTTTATGAACTTTTAAAATATTTTCTTATTCTTTTATAATACTACATGTAATTAAGTAACAAAATAGAAATTTTTTCTTTGTTAATTTTGACATATTCTTAGAACATTTTAGTAGTTTTTAGTAGTTTCTTATTTATTGAATTATTTTATTCTTTTTACTGATATCGAATACTTCGAATAAATAATTATAAAATTATTGTAGAAAAATTAAAATATTGTATTATAGTATTTAATCGATACAAAGTATTGCATCAAAATGCTTTACTATTATATTTTCAATTGTTCATATTTACAATTGTTTAAAATTTCAAAGCTAGCTGACTTTGATGTTATTATTTATTATTATATTAAAATATTATTATTTAGTTTTATTTAATTTTTTTTATTAATGTCATCGTTTTTTTTATTTTTCCGAGTATAACATTTTATACTTTCTAAAAATCAAAAAAAGAAATATTTAATGCTTTAATTTTAGTTTTGATAATATCCATTAAATTATTAAGAAGAAAAAATATCCTTGTTTAATAAGACTCAAATATAAAAAAACTTTATATACTTGTGAATGTAATATGAGTTATAATTTATTTGAAATTTGTAATTAATAGCCTCAATAATTCGTTGTCATTAAATATCGCATAAGAAAATCATAATTTTAAATGTAATACATAATTATTTTTGTTTTAATTTTAAAATTATAAAAACTATACAATTTTTATGAAATATTTTTCAAACTACACTCATACTTTAATGCAGAAATAAATTTCACGTGTCATAGGTTTTGCTTTGACTTAGACAACCCATATATAATTAATATTAAAATACAGCATCGGTGTCTGGAAGTTGAAAACAAATTTTTGAAAAAAATGCGGATTCTTGGTAGAAAATTGCCGATCGTTACCACGGCAACCGACTGATCTTTGTTTAAACATCACCGCCATCTTCTATCAAACAATTTCGTGTGACACGTTGTCGAGTTAACAGTCTCATCTAGTTCTTTTACTTTCCTTTTCTTCCGATCGCATTTTAATTCACCGATGATAAAGTACGCGACGAAATTTCAACAACTGAGTGAGGCCAACAGAGCTCTTTAAAGGAGTGATTTGCAACGAGGAACATCAAGCGACAGAATTGAGTCGCTTTGTAAATTAGCAACTCTAATCAAGAGAGAGAGAGAGAGAGAGAGAGTAGCTTCCAAGACGAAGGCAGGAAGCGAAGCCATTAACGGCACATCCGAGAAGCCAAGTCACTCGTTCGTCTTCCTTCCAGAACTCCAAAATAAGCACTTCACGTGAATTAGAAAAGGGCGGTAGGATGTCCAGGAGAGTACCAAAATTCGAAGCCTTGGTCGTGAAGGCTATCCGACGTCTTCGGGCGGATCAGGGTTCCACGGCAAGTGAAATCGCCAATTACCTTCATCACGAATACGACTTCAGCGGTCCCGAGGTGCGACGACAAATTCAGTTAACAATCAGGCGCGGACTTAATTATGGGATCCTCGAAAAATCCAAGAGGTAATTTCATTAACCCGGAGCACTTTCTCTTTTTCACTTGAAATTTTTCGGAGTAGGTTTAGCAAAAATTCCAATTTTGAATCATTGGCATTTTGTTTATGACTTAATTGTTCCTGAAAGTTAAAACGATAAAAGGACTGTATTCTTCACCAAGGAAATTTCCAGAAAAACTTAATTAAACGATATATTTAGTTCAATTTAGTTGTGTTGAGGGAAAGTTTAAATCACTAACTCTTGAATTTGGCTGAATGATAGTTTCCAAGTCTTTTAAATAAACATTTTAAAATAAACCTTTATTTAATATTTTAATCAAATTTAAATAATTTTTAACCATCTTTATTCATCAGCTTTGTCAGTAAGTTAAAATTTTTTCCAGTTTAGTTTTATATATCTTGGCAAATAATCATTTGCAAGAAGCATTTTGAATATGTATAATAGTTAATAATAAAAAATATATATATTTTAAATATTTTCTAGTTGACATTAATTGAAAGAACTGAATTTTCCAAGACTTATCGTTGATGCTTTAAAAATTACTCGAAAGAATATTTACTGACGGAACAATATATTTAACAACTATTTTGTAATTAATGAATTGCAAATAAGTTGCGTATCAAATGAATTAGAATGAGGGGTTAAGTTGTAGGTAAGGTAGACAGTGAGTAAAAATAATTGTTTGAGCTTGAAGGGGATGAAAAAGGTCCCTTTAAAGGGCCAGTATAAAGGGATTACAATTGAGTAACGTGATGCACCTTCCTCAGAGGCTACACCACCTGCGATCAGAGCGTACCAGATAACCTGGACCCTCAGGACGTGACGGAGTGCTTCAACTGCAGGAAAGCTGCGAGACGCAGTCGCGGTGGAATGAAACGCAGCCGCAGGGAGAGACGCGTCAGCCGAAAATCCTCCAGGAGTCGCAAACGTGCGGGCAAACGCCGAGCAGCGGGTCACTCCAGAAAACGAGGTTCCGTTCGGAGGGTGATGAGGTCCCCCAGGAAACATTCGAGTCAAACCGACGCCGCCAAGTGAGTTGGGCAGGCATTTTGAAAAGTTACATTTCTCCTGGCGCGGAGCATTCTCAGCAATTTAGCTTCCATGCCATAGGAACCATTTGCAGGTTCGATTAGTAAAAACAAACAGAATCCCTTTTCACTACCATCTCAGTCTATCTCGTACGAGTCCGTCTGTCGATCAAAATTTTTGGTACTATGCACATGAGAGCTAAACTACGGCATGAATATTGATTGTTATCTTACAGATTTATTCCGCTATCGATCGAACCGTCGGGTAATTCAGATTCTAGATTTAACAATTACAAATGTAGTATACTCAAAATGTATTTAAGCTTACTGTATTTTTATTTGTACACTGTTAAAAAAATTATTTTTTAAATTATTGTTATCGTACTTTCAACAAAATCATCAAAATAATAATTAAAAAATAACGAGTTTTAAATCAAGATTATAATCTATTCGATTAAATTTAAATTTTATCAATACACACTCAATACGCTGCGAGAACAAATATTTTGAAATTTTAATGTACTCACAGTTAGCTTGTCTCTAATGTAGTTTATTCAAATTATTTGCTGTGTTTGATCAATAAATTTAATGTTAATGAATCAAAAATCAATGTAATCACTGTTCTACTGCTAAATGTAATAAATAACTATCAAAATTTTACTATATAGACTGTTCTTTTCAGTTAATATTTTTAATAATCACAATAAAACACATGCTATCTTTGTTGAAATCTCTTACTTTGTATAAAATATACGTTATTTATCGTTATTACCTATCACGTTATTTTATCATATAATTATAAAACCAAATTTAAGATATTAAGCTTAATTATAGCATTCTTAAAATCTCATGTATCAAAATCATATTTGTTTACCATAGAAAATGTATAACATTCACTATATATATAATTTATTATTGAAACTAAAAAATAATTAAATTATTTGAAAAATATTAATTTTAATTTAATAAAATAAGAAACTTAAAAACTTATTGTTCCATTTTCATATGATAATTTTTAATATTTCATTAATATATTATTCAATTTTTATAACTCGATATATATACTTTGAATTTCATCTAAAAAAAGAAAAATTTAAAAATTACTAGTATAAAAAAGAAGTATAAACAAAATAACAACTAAAAATACGTAATTTACGTTACTTATTTCATTAATAGAATGATTACACTATTTTAAAATAAATTTTTTTTTTCTATTTTTTATGCTAACGTATAAGTGGAAAATCATTTTAAACATTAATTTAAATTTTTACGATGCTCCATAATATATCAAGACCTTGATACTATAGTTGATTTATAAATGTTGTAATAATAGTATTATTAGTATTGAATATGTGGTGTTATTAAATCTTGGAGTAAAAAAATAAAATTAGTAAAACCATATGAATTATATTCAGAAAATAAAATGAGTAATCTAAGTAATACTTTTAAGTGTGAAACTAATCAAAATAATGTCCCAAAGACCAAAAGTCAAAGTGAATAGTTGAAAAAAATTGAAAAAATATGGAAAAAGGTGAATGCTAAGAATGATTGGCAAAAGAAAAATACAAAAAATTTCCGACAAATCCCTTTATAGATATTTTTGCATTGTACACTTTTATTTTGATATTTAATACAATAATATTTAGTAATACAACATTTAGATTAAATTTATAATCACTATTTTAGTTTTTTAATGGAAAAACTGATATTTGTAATTTAAAAAAATAATCTATTGCTTAAATTACCTTAATTTTTTATTGTTTATTTTATGAAAAAATCTAAATTTAAAAATTTTAAATATGAACATTAAAGGGTACATAATAATTTAAGTAATAATAATATTCCACAGTGAAAATGTTATTTTTTAATTCAATAATATAATCACATTTTAAAAAAGTAAATTAATAATTTCAATGAAGAAAAAATGTTTATTTAACTTTACATATCATTCAATTAAAAATTAATAGAATTTAGCTCTTAATCATTCAAACAATTAAAAATTTAAACAAATAGTTATTTCATTCATAAATTAGTTATTCAAAATAGTTATTTAAGTAAAAAATTTATGAACAGAATGTTATTTTTGAAAATTATATACAAATTAACTTAATGTGAAGATAAATTTAATAGTTTATATATCATTGAAAATAATTAGGTGATAATTATACAAATGTAGGACAAATGGATAATAGTATATAATTTGTCGGTTAAAATCTAAGTTCCAACTGATAGATTCTCATGAAGAAAATTAAGCTTTTCATCGAAACTCATCTTTATCACTTAAACTAGTTTATAAGATTCTTTTTAAATAAAAATGTGAAAAATGCGTTTGAATTCATTCTTTTACTGTAGAAATTAGAAGTCATAAGTATAGAGTTTTGTTTGGAACTTTCTTGAGTAATTTCTAAAATTATTTTTAATTTATTGCATGAATAAATATTGAATAAAAATGCTTATTATTCTAAGTTAAATTAAACTAGAATTATTTATCATATGACTCCGAATATTTTACATTGTTTTAATATAATGATGCGGGTGTCAAAAATGATAGTTGTGATAATATTGATAATAGAATTTATGTGACAGTATATTAAGAAGTTTTCCGCAAGAACTAATAATCAGTAAAATATTTTAATAGCATATTTCACAAATTGAATTTATAAAAAAAATTAAAAAATGTTTTGTAATACTTTTGAATTGTAATACTATTAACTGGAAAATATTATTTTAAATCAGCATGTATTCTATTCAATTTTATGTTCCATATCGCAGCTTACGATCCAAAAATTTTAAATGACCATTCAAAATAATTAAACTTCATCGACTTAAATAAAAAAAAAATAATATTAAATAGTTCATAGCTCGAGAAATTTTACTCGGAGGTGGTGAATTCAACTTGGAGGAAAATTAACAGGGTCTTGATTCTTGCGATTTGCAGGTCCAAAAATGCAAAATCCCAGGAAATGGGCTACGGACGACAGCCGTCCAATGGTTCGAATTCAAACGTAGATAGATCAAGCTCCAAGAGTCCATCCCGAAGCGGTGACGTCAAACGTGAACAATGATATTCCTGTCGACATCCCAGGATCCAAATCAACAAATTAGCCACCCTCGGAGTTCCATTCACTTACCTCCGACAACTCATCTGTTTTGTCCTAATCGAAATGTTCAACTCGTGTCTTTTGTAATTTTTTACTGTATTCGTATCTCTTGTATTTTGTAGAAGTCCTTATTTACTTGTTTTGTTTTGCTTTTAATGTGAGGTGTAGATTCTTTTGTGAAAATACTTGTGGAAATAAATTCTTTGCTTTTAAATGCGGTTTTTTTTATTATTTAGTCTTGAGTAAAGTATTGACAACTTCTCATGTGTATCTACAGTTGTTTTTAATACAGGTATGTTTCCATTGAATTGAATTCTTTGAGTTTCATTTGTAATTTTAATATTAATTTTAATACTAATCATTTTTTTTCATAATTAATTGTTATCATTATTATTACTCGACTTCTATGTGTCCTGTAATTCATATCCATAGTAAATATATGAAAAATATATCTGGGCAATAATACAATTTTGTATTTGTAAAATTTTTTTAAGATTCGTTATATAATTTTATATAAAATGCAAGAATGGCGAAACATTTGTTGTTTTTTAAAAGAAAAAAAATAGTATTTGCCGAATAAGGAATGAAAAATTTCTATCGTGACATATTAACGCAAGAAAATAAGGTGTTTATTGTGTAACGAGGCAAGTTCAGAGAATTGGAAAATCAGCCGCTAAAATGTTAAGAAACTAAACTTTTAATTACCCGCAATAAAAGAATTTTTAAAACGCTAGATAAAAATCATTTACGCGTAACAGAAACAGTGATGGAACTACTCTTCATTATAATGTACGAGAAATATGAAACGAACAAGCCAAAATCAATTTAAATTAAACTATGTGATAATGGAAATAAAATAAAATTTCATTCTTGTAATTATAGAATTATTTCGAAAATTTGTAGCTTCCACAAAAATCTCTTATTAGAGCAAAAGTATCAGAAAATTGAATAAAATATTGACCTCGGTAGCTTTTTGCAATCACTTATCAATTTATTTTATCTCTATTGGTTTACGTTTATCATTAAATCTGCTTCTTTTACCTTGTCCCCCGTATTTTTTATCTATTATCTCTTGATCTCGATCATTTTTATCTCTCTCTCTCTCTCTCTCTCTCTCTCTCTCTCTCTCCCTCTCTCCCTCTTTCCCTCTTTCCCTCTCTCCCTCTCTCACCCCCTCCCTCCATCCTTCTGTGCTTAACCTTGCCAGTTAATGATAGTAGTCTCCCTAATGATGCGTCTCGCACGCATGCCATCCATGTCCCGATGTCAAGTGACGCGAGTGACTTTGTCACGTCCGTCTCATCTTGAGTCTCAAGTCTGTACACACTGATGCTGTGCTCCTTTTCTGCAACTCCCATCAATGTTGGGACGGATCCTGGGAACACTGTTTTCGTCTTTGTCTTACCCCCAGACTACTTATTACCAAATAAACATACGGTTGATAAAAAAAAATGGAAATTTCAATAAATTAATCTATCTTCGCCACGAATCTCCAACTTTTTTCTGATAATACTGAATTTTTCCAGCATTCCGTATTTTTATAATTTTTTAAATCCAATTTAAAACAAGAAAAGTTGCAAATCACTGAAAAATATTATTCATTGAGATCGAGATCGAGTGAATATTTAGTAGTTACGAAATATAATTGCTTTGAAATGAAGATGTATTGCTGAATGCTTGATCTCAGACTCTGCCAAATTTGTACTTTCTGATATTTATGTCGAGTGCTCATATATGCCTATTTGAAAAAGCAAATATTTTTATATTCAATATATAGTACTTTTTATCTTGTAATTAATAGCGTTTTCAATGGTTAATTTAAAAAAAAAATTATAAATAAAATATTTAACAATAAAAAATGGTTAACAAACAATATTTAATTAATACTAATAAAATTCAAATAATAGATACTTAAATTTTCAAAAAAAAATTACAGTATTTAAAAAATTATAATGTAAATACAAAATATATTCATTAGTCCTTTCTATTTTAACAAATGTTTTCAAAAATTAGATGACTTTTCTCTGCTGTAACGGCTTTTATATTATAAATAATAAAATTAATTAAATGAAGTCATCGTAAATATTTTCTTTAATAAAAATTTGTCTTACAAATTCAGGTTTATGTATTTTATTTATTACACTAAAAATAAAGAAAATTTTAAAAAATGATTAATAAAAGCATCTTCATCAAAATAATTAAAAAAAAAATATTGAAATTGTAGTGGTTTTAAAGAGAAAAATTAGTATTAATAATGTTTCTTTTATTATTTTCATTTAATTTTTTAAATTCTAGGATAGAAGTTTGAAGAAAATATTTATAAATTAATTGATAAATTAAAGAGTAGTTATAACTTTTTTTCTACTTGTAATAAAAATTAATTTTTAATTTTCGTATAATTATTATATTAAAAATAAATACATAGGAATTTTGATTTTTATAAGTATTTGATATATTTATTTAAAGTTGTAGAAAACTACAAATAAATTTGTGAATTAATAACAAATAAATATTTATTTTGTTTTATTTTAAAAAATATTTTAATTGTTTTAATTCAAAAGATGAAATTTACGAAATTTTTAAGAATGTCTGTTAAATATAAAATTATTATAAATTTCAATTTGAACAATAATTGTTAGGTGACTTCCTCGTATAATTAAACTTTTAATTAAAGACCATATGTAAAATTATATCTAAAATTATCAATTAAGTGTCCAATTGAAACCAAGAAAAATAAATATCAATGATGTTCTATTACAAGTATACTTTTTCTAAATCGTCATGATGAATTAATTAAAGCACCTCTGTTTTCACGAGTACAATGGCTTACTCGTTAACATCTTTTCCATTTTGTTCAGTTTTCTTCTCAACCTTCCTTCATTTCAGATTTGTATTTTGATCCTCGCGTTTCACCAAGAATCCAAGCTTAATTCACTTCACCCATATCAAATCATTACCACACGAATACGATAATACTTTCGACATTAGAATATAAAACAAATGGCGGCATTTCTTTCCTTTTTTGCCTACCCAATCGAAATTCCCAGCGAAATTCCCTTCGTTATGACATCAAATTTTAGAATAGCAGAGATGTCTCTGTCTTTTCCATTTTAAAAGCAATGCACTAGATTCAAACATGAATTAAGTACGCTTAAAATTTCAAAGTTTGGGATACACGTCTTCTACTGTTTCAGGAACTAAGCGAACCAATTATCATTCACTGAAAGTCATCCATTAGAAATAGGACTGTTTCTGTCCTCGGAAAATGAAAGAGAGGTTTAGGTGCTAAACAGAGCACAAAAATATTCATGTTGCGAAATTGCGAATTTAAAAAATTTGCCAAATCCGCCTTTACTTGTTACAAAAGAGTATAATTTATTATTCATACATAATTGATAATTTAAAGATTTTTCATTTTTACTTTATAAGTTAAGAAACAAAATATTAATTCATTTTTGTATTTAGGAATTTAAAGGTTTTTATGAGTATAATGGTATTTCTGTCTAATATTTGTTAGATTTAAAAAATTTAAATAAGTTTTCACAATCTACTGTAAACAAATTTATAATTGACATTATAAATACTGAAATATCTGAGATATTTTAGAATAAATGAGAAACATTTTGTTTTGTCATCAATTATTTTTTGTACACTACAATATTATACAATATTATAATTCATATAAAATTTGAGACTTATATTTTTATACTTTATAAACTACTGATATCCGTTATTTTAAACATGGAAAAAGTTTAAACAATAAATATCTGGAGATATAAATTATTTATTGTTATCAAAAGATTCGACAATTTTATAAAATAAATATTAGCATTATTCTAGAGAAAGAAAAATAAAAATTTTAAAGAAATATTTTAATATACAAACATATTTTATTATATTAGTATATTTTATTTAAATATAATTAATAATACATATTAGATAGAAATTGTCAATGCAATTACAGCAATTTACAATATAATTACAACATAAATATTTGTAATAAATGCGTGATTAAATATTCTGTGTATTTAATATATTTTAAACATTAAAACCAACTTAAAATTTTATAACAGATACAAGAATATGAATTACGCATAATTTCTTTTATGTAACATTTTTATTTAATATAAAGTATGTTATTTATTATTATTGATATAATTTTTTAAAAACTAATATTTATCATGTAGAAATCTAATTCTTTAAAAGAAAGTTTGATAAGATAAAATTATCACTTTCTTTACTCGAAATGTTTCTTTAATGTAGAAGTGTAAGAGCTTATCTAAATTTAATCACGAAAGCAACGCTTATAAAATGTTTGAATTTGCAGATCCGTAAATTAGTATCAGAAGGCATAGCAAATCAAAAAGTAATTACTTCTACATCTTTTGACAGACGCTAAATAATAAGATTAGGAATTGAAGTATTGTTTACTTTCGTCGATTAAGAAAGACAATTGACGATTAAAAATAAGCACTCAACTTCAATATGCGAATCATAAAGAAATATCCTAAAAAAATGGTTTTTAAAATAAAATCCGTAACAATGAATACTTTATTGATAATCATTACATTATACATCATTATTAATGTATATACATACATACATGTATGTTTCATGTTTCATACAATACACAGTACAAAAAATTAATATTATAATAATATCGTACTATATTATGTACGTTTTCTTAGCTGAATAATATTCATCTCTATCATAAAAATTAAGTAGTTTATCTACAAATTATTAGGCTTTTATATTTAATTTACTTAATATTATACTAATTTAGATCGATTCTTTGATTTAGACTAAAAAGAGACAAAATTTGTTTAATGATAAAGTAATTTATCTTATACAATTTATTTAATATTATGATAATTTTCAACCTTGGCAAATAATTCCAACAAGTATTATTATATATTACTTAAAAAACCCTCATGACAAAATAAATGTTAAAAATATCTATAAAAAAAGAAAATTTCTTTTAGATTCATACTATGAAATGTTTTTCTTTTTTTCTTTTCTAATTATTTTATTTATAACAGTTCAATTAAAATTATTAAAGAAATTCTCTACATTTTAATTTTTATATTGTAAACTAAATTTATGAAATACAACTTTTTAAGTATAAGTTTTTTAAAAACAAATTTTATAATGGTTTCTCAAAAGTCATAAAATTTTGAAGAGAATTATAACAATGATAAATTTTTCGATACTTAAAATTTTTTGAGATATTTACTTAGACAAAATATAAAACATTAAAAATATTGATCATTAATATTTTTAATATTTTTATTACAAGTTTAATTATAATTTTGGAAATGGAATAAATTTCCTCAATGACGTTTTTTAAAAAAAATATTTTTAAATATTTTTTTCATTTACACCGATTTTTTTTTATTTTATAACAATATTTTTTACCTTAGATTCTAATTAGAAAATACAGATTCATTTTCTTTAGTAAGTTATTAGTAATTCATTACGGTGTAATCTATAATCTAAATTGACATAGTTTGTACATACAGATGGTATGCTGAAAAAAGTCATTATTTACCAGATATTAAAATTAAATTGCCTTTACTTGATAAAAATATATTTGCGTACATGTTTTTCAACTTGGCGGTTGTATCAATTATTAAGAATATACAAAAACATTCAGATATACGTACACATGTTTAAATGCTTTCGTCTTTTCTTTAAAATAAATAAGCCATTTTATATATTATTTGTACTTGTTGAATATTTAAATACACATTGCATTTTCGTCAAAAAAAATTTTTATATTATTCCCGTTATTCCTCATTAACAAAATATTGTTTACTCTTATTTAAAATAACAAATATTGTTTAAATTGTCAACTGACTCAGCGAAGGTATTAATATTATCAAAAAATCAGTAATTAATAAAAAATACTGCCCCACTACCGTAATATGAAAATTATACATGAAATCATCAAGTATAATATTTTATAATATTATTTTACTTATATTTATATATTATCTCACACCTCACATTAACAACAAATATAATCAAAATCTTTAAGAATAATTCAAAACAAATTAGTAAATTAGTTTCTAATGGATTAATGCTCAAATTACAAAATTAATGCAATATTAAACTTCAAATCGATATATACATGTACTAAGATAAAATGTTGTAATAAGCAAGTTTAAAAATTATAATTTATTTTTGTATTTTTAGCATTAATTTAAGTATCTGATTACTTAATATTTATTGAGTGCAATTAAGTATAAATTTAATTTATACAAAATTTTTCGTAGCATTATTGTTTTTATTGTTACGGTAATTACATACATTTTGAAAAATCTTTTGTTTTCAATTAAATCCAATATTTTTATGCAAAAACTGACTGAATCTATAAATTCCATCCATGATATATGATTTACATCAATGATAATGTATATTTTTTTATGTATTCCACCAAGTGTACATTTAAAAATCGAGATCATTGCAATAAAATTAATAAAAGAGCGCTTTAAAATCAAATGAAAATTAGAATAAAAAATAGCATTAAAATTGTTCTCGTCATCATATAAATAAAAAAGGAAGTTTTAATTGACGTCTTCGCTCGATTGAGAGCATCTATAACAATAAATCGCTCATATTGCGGTTCACAACGAAAATACTTGACAGTAACTAAATGATAAAGAAAAGATGTACATACCGAGTGTACGAGCCGCAACAAGCCTACCATTTCCTGTGCAATTTTTATTGTGATCCCCCCTCCCATTCGACACACAGGCATACACGCACGCACGTACGCACGCACGCACGCACTTACCCATCCACCCACTCACACGACCACGCACAGGAGGAAACCCGAACTATAGCCAACCTGAAAAATCTTTATTCCTCATTATTATTTCCAAAGGAATTATGAGAGATCAAATTTGCACACCAGCCGAACCAACAATAATGGATGAGGAATTTCTCATTGGGAGCGACGGATGCCAAGTAAACGTGGGTGTGAAAAGATGTACTGATCGGGGGGTAATACGAAACTCTTTTCAGCTTGATGTGTCCAATGAAGAAGCGATCAATTATTTCTACGTTGACGAGCTTTTAATTAAAGCTACAGTAGACTAAACCTTCACACTGAATTTTCATATGTAAGGCTATTTAATAGTGCTGTCGGTCATGAAAATCATATCCATGAACTGCATATCGCAGCAATATTTTACCAATCGGTATCCAATCTTTGAAATGGTTTCGTGTAAGAATCTAATCACAGTAATTTTAGTAATTAACAGGCACAACTAATCGTATTGTATGGTACATATTTATTATAACATATAGCCAATAAATACGCAACATAAAAAAATTAATACAACACTCTAGGGCGTTTAATTATAAATAATTTTCAATTGAAAATAATGTTTGTATCAATAGCTCGTATTTATAAAGAATACATAAATCCAACAAGACACAACCTAAATATTGATAGAGTATCATATTGACCAATATTTATCATATTTATCATTTTAACTACATTTATCATTGTCGTTATTAGAATTTTATATTACCTTTAAATTTATAAAGTTATTAAAAGTAAAATTTTATGATATTTTTATATTTTAAAACACTTTAAACACCATAAATTAGAATTACAACTGCATTTAAACATTGATGGTTCAAAAATTCTAAAATATCAATGCATATTGAGAAATGTTTTATGTATAACTAATATTAATTTAAAAATAAAATAAATTTAACAAATGGATATAAAAATCAAAAAAATTTATAGATGAAAATAAAATAGATTTACTGTTAAAAGAGATTAGCTTCGCAATTACAAATATTAAGTTCGTATTTGTTTACATAAAAAAAATTGAAATAAAAAATTAATTAAAATATACAGCAACAATAAAATATAAAGTAAGAATATTAAAAAAAAGTTTATCATAATATAAGTTAAAATGTATTACAATAAAATTATGATTACTTCATGATGAAACATATTGTAATTTAATACGTAATATAACATAAATTATCTATTTCGTTATTTAATACCAATGATTTCACGTAATGAATATACGTAAGTACAAAATATTTTAAAAAATACAAAACAAAAAAAAAATAATTTTTATTGCACCTACAAAGTGCTACTTTAGGCTGTATAGAATATCAACTAGAACTTCCCATGATCAATACCAATACGTAGAGTACATAAGAATAATCTTTGGAGGTATCAAGTAAACTAAGAGGTGAACCTGATTAATGTCGAAGCCAAATACGACCAAATATAAAAGAAACGACGGAGTTTACGTAAATTACGCTCATGCACTGCCTTCACCACTACAAACACATTGATATAAGATTTCATGAGAGCGCACACCTGATATTAATAATCTGTTTTAAAATGAAAATTATGGTGCAGCCGATGTAATGGTCTAATTTTCTGTATTGCAACAACTCATCTAACGCATACTTAAATGTAGATCAAAACCATGATTCGTTTAAGTGACTAAATTCCCATCTGACCTCATAATATGTATTACGACTTGCAAGTATAAAAAAATATAAGCTTATTATAGGAATAATAATTTTAATATTATAAATTCTAGTTAATTTTCTTCAAATTCATTATTCATTATTTATCTTATTTTTATTTTAAAAGTTTAATAAGGTAACATACGCTTTATGAAATTAATCAATAGTTGTCCGATTTTTAAATATAATGTATTATATGTTTCAGAAATTAACATGGGTTTTAATTTATTTGTAATCTAATTGTAACTCCAAAAAAATCTTTAAAATTTATTAAAATCGAAAATTTCAATGGCTAAACAAATAAAATTAATTGGTAACAATATTTTTGTAACCTATATTTGTAGACTGTAATTACAAGTAATATTTCTCGAAGTGACATTTCTCATTTAATACTATAATATGCTTTCATATCGTTGTAAATAACTTTATTATATTACTAATGTATAAATGACAGAAAATTATTTTATGTACAACAAGCTTTACGTAAGAATCATTAAAATGGCAAGTACTAAAGCTATACTTGTAGAAACGACAACCACAAATTATTTCCGTACAATAGTAAATAGCTTGACAAAATATCTCACAACTGTGAATAAGTAGAATTTAAGTAAAGCTTAATAGTATTTTACTTTCAACATCTAGTGGATAAATATCTATGTAACATATCGACGTATTTTCCTACTCTATGAACCGTATTTAATGTAATCTTGAATTTTTTTTTTTTCATGTTCTGTGTAAAGAAAGAATTTTTAGAAAATTATTCACCATTTATATTTTTTATTCAAATTATTATATGCAATTAACTCAGAATGTGTTTTTCTTTAAATGTTAAATTTTGAACAAATTTAAATTGAATATGTATATACAGTCTCGAACTACTGTACATTCATTTTATGATTCGAAACCCTATCAATATTTTTTGAGGATTACTCTTGATTATATGATAGGAAATTCACATTTTTATTTTATATTTATTTATTTTACATATTTTGCAATATGAATACGTGTCATAAGTCAAACGGAAAATGATACACCCTTAAAAAATCATTATAAATTTAACAAAATCCCGCACGAGACGCCCTTCATCCTCTCGATTTCGTTGCCATCGGTCGGCGCCCTAATCATCTTCGATTCGCAAGGGTGCAAACAGGGTGCAATCTGACAAAACCTTTGCAAACCTTGTCTTGCCTAGACAGAAGCCATATTTTTCGAGTCAGGTTTCTTTCATGCTTGACACCCATACATGCGCTCACGATCCCTTCAATTAAATTAAATCGTGCCGGAGACACGAAAGTCCGATAACTTTCACTGGCAACGACCCCTGCTCTGTTCACCTGTTCACTTGTTCACACTGTCGCCCAGTCGGGTAGGTGACGGAATCGCCAAACTTTCAACTTATTTATCTGTATCATCAGAGATTAATATAAAACTTTGTCGAGGCTTAACAAGAATTTTACAGTTGTATTTTGCAGGACGTATTTTTTATATTTAAAATTACTATTTGAAACATCACTATCAAAAGTATTTTTAAAACAGCAAATTTGTTATCAATAAATAACTGCTCTGAAAAAAATTTTTTTTTTTTTTGTTTAAAAAAAAAAAAAAATTGATCGAATAGTACTTTATATAGTTGCAAATTATTTTAATAACCCGTGAAATAAGGCACGATTTTTGGAAATTTAAAATAAGTATAATTAAAAATATATATAGATATATATATATAATATCATAAAACAAATTTAGAATATACAATATATAATTGAAAGTTATGCAATTTTTTCAATTAATTGAATAAAATTAAATAACAGTTGTATATTTCGGAAAAATTTTTTTACTTTTTTTTTAATTTTGAACATGCATTATAAAAATAATTTTTAAAGCAATTAAAAATAAAAAATATTGATTTTGTTGTTTATGTTGTAATGTTTATGTTATACAACTTAATAAATATTATGAAAATTAAAAAGTAAATGAGCTAAAGTATGAAAACCAGTATAATTAATAAAAATGTACCAAAAAATTTAATTAATTTATGTAGTTATTACTCACAGATCTTTTTTTATCTTGAATCGAATTACAAATAAACTTGACCTTATTTATTACTCTTCCTAACCAACATTTAATACAAATAGTTACTTTTTATTGCCATGATAAAATAATATGATTCAATGAATAGAAACAGTAAACAGTAAAGTATAAAAAGAATAAATTTGTACAGAGCATAGTGACAAAAGAAAAACAAGGAATATGTCTTATAACTTGACTCTGCTAGACTAGACTGAAGCCACACAAAGTATGTCCGGCAATGAATATATAAATAAAATCATCGGTGATGCAAGGGTTACCCTTCTTTATGTATGTGCTATCATCAAAAAACTCAAAACTTAGGCATCTTTCAATGAATGCAAATTACTTTAACAAAGGGGTTTTTACTTTATGTAGTGCAGTTATTGGCAATCCAATAATAAATCAATGAAAACTTACTTCTTCGATTAGAGATTAATTAAAATAAGTATTTCAATTAGTTAACGGTAGTGTTCCATAATATTTTCGGAGATTAGTTATTGGTTGTTTATAATACAAGATATTTAATTGTGTATATAATTGGATGCATTTAATTAAATCAGCAGATATTTCATTTATATTTATATAATTACTTCAAGAAACTAATTTTAACTTCATAAACGCTAATATTATTTGATGTTTCATTTCATTTAACTTAAAGTCCAATATATTTTAATTTAACCACACAACTCACTTTTTATACTGTTTAAATTTAAAAATTACTCGAATTTTAAAAAATACCATTTCTGTTTAAAAAATCGATCGTAATATTTTTTAAAATAAATAGAAGACATTTATAAATGATCAAAATCTGTTTTAATACATTCAATTCTTTTTTACCAGTAGCAATTTTTTTTTAATTAATTGACTTTTTTTTGTGTTTTAATAGTTAATAAAATGATTAAAAATAATATTTTTTCCTTTATATAAATAATAAATATTAACTATGTATTTTATAAGGTTTTTCCTAGGTAAAAATAGTTTCACCAGGGTACATCACGGCCGCCACTTTAGTCGCATCGATCTTGTTCCTCATGATCAAGCAATTAACATTCCCTTCGATCGTTTGGTTACACCTTTAATTACATCCAGGGTCTGCTAATTTTTTACGCGCATTGATTGTTAATGCTTCAAAATCAAAATAAGATAACTAATTCTCTTTATCTGTAATGTAATTATGTATATGCGTATGTATTTTTATAACATACCGTCTTTTCCAAGTTTTCAACCTGAATTTTCATTCCACAATTATTTTGCAAAACAGAATGATCGGCCTTTCTCATAACACTTTTTACATCAAGTGACTATAGGATTATGAATATAAAATAAGTATTAATAATTTGTTTAATCAAAATTAATGATTGGAAAGCTCTACTTCAGCAACGGCTCATCTATTTAAAGATATATATAAATATTGATACATTACAATTAAATTGCAATTACTTCAAATGAAAATTAGTATACTAAAAAAATACATTATTGAAAATGTTTTGTAATTTTAATTTAAAGTAAAGATCATAATAAAAATTCCTCAAACTTACATTAAATGTTTTAGAACGAACAGGAAATATTTTTAATAAAAGTTGAGTGAATAGATGCCTTACCTAGAACAAAAAAAAATCATTAAAATTAAATTTAAAAAAATTGAATTTATATTACAAAAAAATTTAATATTGATAATTTTATAATATAAAAAAATTAATTTTTAGCATGATTGTAAAAGGAATTAAATAAATAAATCTTTAAAAAGACATAAATTTTTAGATAAATAAAATGAAATATAGATATTAATGGCCGTGATAGTAATTTATTTTTATATACAATATTATTTTCGATCGTTATATAAATACAATAAATAATGCATAAAAAGCAAAATTTATATTTAATTTACTACATAGACCAAATAATATAGCACTTTTTAGGCCATAAAAATTCGGCAGTTAGTGATACATATAAAAAATCGTAAAAAAATCATTAGATTCTTATTTTTTATAATGCCACTTATCCAATTTAAGGGTTTTTTGTTATTAACAATTTTAATGAAAAAATACATTTTTGTTTTTAAATTTTTTTGTTATAAAATGAAAAATCTCAATTTTAACACTATAGTGTCAATGGAAAATTTGTAGCTAATACAATTATGAAGAAAATTCATCTTTATATAAATTGATCGGAAAATTAGAAGCTGAGAAATTTACGAAAAAACGGATAAGTCTTAAATTAATTAAAAAATTTTTAACTTTTTTATTTTTTGATATTTAGGGCTCTAGTTTTGGAAGATTAAAGTGATTAATATGTACTTTTTTTGTACGTAATTTTAACTTAATCAGATTATTAGTTTTTGAGTGATACTAATATTGATTAAATTATGCGAAAATTTAAAAAGTTATTTCCAGCTCAATGCACAGGACGATTTTAGTTTTTTTCAACGATTTTAAAAAATATAAATGTAATACAACAAATTCTATATCTTATATTTTGTAAGAATCATTTAAGTTTAAAATAAATTCATAATATCGTAAACATAATAATTTATAATCGATTTTAGTCTGTTAATATTTCTTTATCAATTTTCTTTTATTCTATTATGATGCTTTTATATACCAATAATGCATTATCGGTAAAATCATTACAATCGAGATATTTATGTATTCTGTTACAAAATTATTGTTATAATGTGATATGTAATCTGTTTTGAAATGGTTCTATAGACATGACAATCTTTTAACTGTATTGCAAATTTTACCGGCTTGATAACTTACTTATTAATGTACATTAAACTAATCATAATTTTTTCGACTATTGATAAAAACATTATTATATTTTTTTATCTTTCAAAACTTTCATCTTGGCTATTTTACATACATTTTGAGAAAACTCATCAACAATCAAAAAATTGCAAAAGAAGCGTCTTTAAACTTTACTTGCCGTTGACACAATTCTATTTTATTTTTAAGTCTATCCTTTTATTTTTAATTAGACTTATTATTATTGATAAAAAAAGTAATCGATTGAAAACTCATTAGAATTCACCCATGATATCCAAATTCCGGAAAGTTTCCGGAATACCAATAATAACGAATGTATAGACTATTCTGTAAAAATGAATAAAATAAAAAGCACGATCGAATGTGGATAAGAAAAGTTTTCGATACACATTAGATTTTGATGTACTATGTACGATGACTCGTGCAAATCAAATGCAAATTCACCCTTTCCACTCACCAATTTTAATTTAGGTTCACGATGGATATTCATTTCTATTCTATGCAGCGTTATCATCGTTACTTTTATTGTCTTTTTACAAAAATTGATGAAAAAGAAGTAAAGCTACATTTTCTTTAAATACAATTTAAAAAAAATTTTTTAATTTTTTCACTTTTCATTATTTTAATGTTATTGTATAGATTACTATAAATATCTGTAAATCTGATCTATTTTTTTATATTTCATCAAGTTTTCTATAGACCTGAAACATACGATAAATACCGTATAAGAGCAGTATAAATTTAAAAAATATTTTATGCATTTCTAAAAAAATTTCTTGTAAAATTTTTAATTCATCTTAACTGTGAAAGAAAATTAAACGATTCTATTTTAAAATTAAAGGAATTAAATAATTTCCTCACAAAAAAAACTTTCAAATGTGGAAAAGTTTCAAATTCATATTTTTAAATAATCTTATAAATTACCATTAAAATTTATATTGAGTTAAGTTTCTGTAGATTACATGATTAATGTTTTTATTTAACACTACATAAAAAATCTAGTTAATTTCTTAAATAACTTATTTACCCTTTTATTTTCTCAATTTATATCCGAGAATTATTTGTTTTTTTTATTGAGTAGTAAGTAATAAATAATGCACTATAATTGACTAATAAAATAAATTTTCATAATGATTTTGAGAAATAGATCTTATTCAAATAATCAAATCCAGTATATTAATAACGTGAGAAATGGTAATATAAAATTTACCATCATATAATATAAAAAAATAATTTATACAAAATAGTTGTAACGCGAGCGTACAAAATAAATATAATTATTTCTATTATTTTAAATCGTGATAGTTTACATATCAAAAGCGCCCGAACATACAAAATGTAAATACGCCGTGCGAGTACATGCGGCTCTTCGAGAACCGTCTGGAATGTTCAAGAAGATTCGCGATGTTCGACAGCGCATGCGAATTAGATTCGCACATTATACACGGGCCTTATTGACCAAATTTTGTCTAAATTGTGAGAATCGACAGCGTTTGATACATTTTCGATCGCATCCACTCCCGTGTCGAGATCTAGCCTCAACCCCCGGCACAGTCTACTTATTGGGTGGAAAGCCGAACCAGGAACCTTCTTTCTTTCCCGTTCCTTCACTGGAGAAAACTTGATCCGAATAGACTGAGCACCGCTGCTATCGATTTCGAAATTTATGCTATGTTTTTTTCGTTTTAACTTACAGAATTAATTAATCAAAATATTATATTATATTTATGCCGAATTTTCCTTAGATTTACAGTTTTTTTTAAAAATTTATTACAGATTACCCAGTAAATAATGGATATTTGCTTTTTTTCTTTAATTACTTTACTTTGTTTTTTAATACACTGCTGGTGTATCCCTCTCTCGATATATATAATATATCTTTGTAATATAAATTTATATATATAGGTTTAATACTACATTTATTTGATTCATACTTAAATTAAATTTTTTTTCTTATGCGGATAATTAATTACATTACATGATGCTCGAACAGGCACTTAATTTATAGAAAAAAAATGCAACAGTACCGTATCTCGACTAAAAACCCTTTTAAAAGAATATGAATACCAAAGGAGGCAATAATTCGAACCGCATAACAACACCTCGAGTCTCATAGGCGTACAAATTAAATAAAAGAGCCATAATCAAGGAATTGGCAAACAAAGGACTCCCAACGACTGAGTCCTCATAGTCATTAGATAAAGACTGATCCGTTTCTTTAAGAAAACCCACGACTATACAAAGACAAACAAGCTCATCCGGACGGATATAACGAAGGCGTGGACTTAGATATTTAGGAAAAAATCGAGCTCAAGCTCACCACTCCAACAGATACCGCCCTCACGAACATTTAGCTCCGGAAGGGCGAATCATGAAACAAATGCGCAAGTGGAACCTCCATTTCGATTGAAAGAACGTGTATGTATTTCTAGAACGACTCGAAGAACTGCGGAAAGGATATAATTTCGAGCCGGATCAATTATTAAAAGGCCTTCCCAAATTAATGAAAGGAGATGCATTCGCGTGATATAGAAATCAAGGGAGATTCTGCATTTGGGTAGACTTTGAGGACAAACTCCGCGACTATTATATACTGATAAACGATAGACAAGTAATACAACGGAAAATAAACGATGGTATACAAGGAACACGCGAAACGTTTCGAGTTTATCGTAGAGCGCTGCAACCTCTCATCCTATCAAGTCGATCAATTATATGAGAATATGCTGCCAGAATACCACGCATATTTACGGAGGTGCGATGTCAGTTCTGTAAGCGAGCTTTTTAAAGAAATCTTACGGATCGAGAGTTCCTTGAATGCCGCCGACAAAACCAACCGTTGAACCACCGCCGTCTTCGCCACCGTACTTTCCGAAACAAACCCCGCAAACGACTCTATGACCCCAGCAGCTTCGTATACCTCGAAAGAATACTGCTGGCGATGTAAAAAACGTGGCCACCGACGAACTAAGTGTAAGGAAAAATACCTAAAGTTCTGCGTGATGTGCAGAAAGGATGACGTTCTGTCCCGAGAATGCCATAGTATGCCAACGGGAAACGATAATCGGTAAACCAGGTGACTCATAAAGACACCTATCCTTTACCGAAAATTCAGGCTACACTATATAAACTCAGGAGAACCGTCTATCTCTGCATGATCGATTTAAAAAACGGGTATTGGTAAGTAACTCTCACCGAGGAAAGTAAACCTATGACAGCCTTTACCGTAGCCCCATACGGACTTATGCAGTTTAAAGTAATGCCCTTTGAACTACAGTCCGCTCCCGCCGTCTTCCAGCGTCTGATTGACCGAGTGATGACCCATCCTAGGATCCAGATGCCTTCTATTATTTAGACGACATAATAATTATCAATCAGACCTTCTCCCACCACTTACAGCTTGTAACACAAGGATTAAATCATCTGTCAGGCTCGACTGTGCCCCAATTAGGAGAAATGCCATTTTGGTCGCAACGTGTAAATTACTTGGGACATGTGGTCGACTTACAGACCCGAAGAAAATCACCAACATCCTTGTTCTGCAGCCTCCCACCAATATATGAGATCTCTGGAGCTTCACCGGATTGGTCTCCTGGTACCGGAGGTTCGTCATCTACATAGTCAGAATTATCGCCCCGTTAAATCAACTGCTACGTAAAGGCACTAAGTGGGAGTGGGGAGAAGCTCAGAAATAAGCCTTCCGTGTATTCCAATCCCGATTAAGCAATGTTGTACCCTGGTCTGTCCCGACTTCATAAAAATGTTCAGATTAAAAACTGATGCCAGAAACGTCGTATTAGGAGCAGTGCTATCTTAGGAGCTGGAGGGTAAAGAGAGGCTGATCGCTTACGCTAGTCGCACTCTCAACAAGTCGGAGAAAAATTACAATGCCACGGATGAGGAGTGCCTAGCTATAAAGTAGGATATCTAATAAATGAGGGACTACCTGAAAGGGTACAAATCCATCGTCATCACCAACCTCCAGGCCCTCAAATGGCTACAGCAAATCGATAACCCCTCCGAATGTCTGGCTCGTTAGTCGAACGAACTCTCCCACGGCGGGCTTCGAGGTACGTTATCGTGAAGGGGAAGATAACACCCTGGCCGACGCTTTCTCACGCTAAACAGAGCCTATTACCGCCATTGGCATCTCCAGTCGGTACGAGATGATGAAAAAACAAGTCGAAGCTAACCCCGGTGCATACGGCTCGTACAAAATATACAAACATGTCTTACATTCCCTAGACTTCAAGGAGACTCCCACACACATGCAGTGGAAATTATGCATACCGGAAGCCGATCGCCGCCGAATTGTGGTCAAACATCACGATGCACCAACTGCAGTCCATCTAGGTATCGCCAAATGTATTTATCATATGATGAAATGGTATTATTAGCGGAAATCTCAACAGATGTGGCAAGTATGTCCGCAGCTGCAAATCTAGCCAACAATACAAGCCATTACAACAGGCAACCTCAGCACACTTACACGCTCACCACATCAAACAACCTTGGTCAGAAGTCTCTATTGACTTGATTATCCCACAACCACGTACAGGGAGATAAAACAACTGGCTGCTTGTTATGAAAGACCGTTATATAAAATGGGTGGAATTAACCACCCTCCGTACCACCAGCAGCTAGAAAGTAACCGACAAGTTTAAAGAGCTAATTTTCCTACGCAACGGATGTCCCTATATGGTCACGACCGATAAAGGTCAGTAATTTATTGGTAAATTTTTCTCCTTTTATTTAAAGAGCTGCAACATTAAATATTGAAGAACTCTACCTTGTGCAGCTCACTGTAACCCAATCGAGATGACCAATAAGATGCTAAAGACTATAATTGCACAGCTGACCGGCAATCAACACAACAAATAGCACGCTAATCTGCATGAGGTCAGGTTCGCCTACAACACCGCCACCTCCTTATGTACAGGCTATACATCGGCCTATCTTAATAATGACCGAGAATATATGTCTATAAACGGGCAAAAGGATATACTCCTACCACCAACCGTACCTGATGTACCCAAACCTCTACAAGACCTCCATGAAGCAAGGGAACTTGCGCAAATCTAAATGGCCGAGTCTTATAGCCGACAGTAACCCCACTACAAACGGAAAAGCCGTAGATGGTATCCTGAGGTAGGAGAGAAGGTAATGTGAAGAATACGCATCCTATCCAACTAAGCCTACCAGGTCAACAGTAAGTTGGCACCAAAATTTGACGGCCCCTACCCCATTAAGGCTCGACGCTCACCAGTAGTGGTCCTAATCAACCCCTAGGGGAGTACTATCACTTTACACCTCCAAGACATTTCAGATATAAAGAAGCCGACACCACGAGAAATCTGATATAAGCCATGGACAACCTACACACATGCTTTTATTCACGTTGGCCCGCACCCGGTTACCGCCTAGCTGGACCCATACCAGACATACTTCACCATATCTCTACATTTTACAAGCCAGCTGCGGGAGGATTAGGTGACATGGACTCATCCAACGACACCCCGACCGATCCAAATTAACGACACACTATGGATGGTTCGAACTGTTGATTTGTTACCGGGAGCAATGCAACCAGGTACAATTCCTCATCATAAAAGAATAAAATGAAGAGTTATACCTGAAGTACGACTATATGGGTCAAGAACCAACCATCCCCGCTGGATAATGATAATATAAAACGGTGGCGTAATTATTATAAATTGTTATATAATTGAAAAAAATAATATATATTGTAACATGTAAAAAAATGTAATTAAAGGAATATTTCCGGCACTATAAAAATACACACACAAATTTGCACACAATCTTCTCAAATGTACACATAACCATCATACATACACATACACTTGTCATATATCCACATACATACACACATACATACTCACATCACATACCTGTACACATCCCAAACATACACCGAACGTTCCGATAAATATATGATTAACCGCTACATACTTCAAAATGTAAACATCTCCGAAAACCAAAACATTTCACCGAAAAATTTTCGAAACTGTAATAAATTGTCCTTCCAAGAAAAGGGACTAAAAATAGAGTACAAACAATACAACCCGAAGGATACTGAACTCAATTGTAATTAAACCATAATAGAACGAAAATCGACGCGTCCAAGTAGAGTTATTACGTCGTGAAAAAGAGAAAGTCTCGAGGATTTGCTCCTGGAAATGACTTAACTAATCGAGCCTATGACACCGAACTACCAACAATCGCTTACGCACTAAAACTGCTCTGTTAAAGAAAACATCTGCGATATCCTCGACGACGAACTATTTTTTTAGGAGGTCGAGAACATAAACGAGCTCTTACGTCCCGCTATCGCACCAACGTCCAAGGAACTGGCTGCCACCACTGAGCCAAATCCCATCATCCTGGAGCCCAAGGAACTGGTCCCGGATATGCCGACACATGAGAAGCTTACTCCCAACCCCAAGGAGCAGGTTCACGAACTTCCAGACCATGGAAGTAGTTTCCGAGGTCATCGAACCACTGGTTTTTGTCAACTCAGAGCCCATAAGCATCACCTTCGACGATGGGGTCACGGTAACGATTCTGAGGAACAAACGCCAATACACCGTCTTCTACAAGACACCAAAAGGGCAGATGCAGCGTCGGGTACACTTCTATCATGACGGAAATATCCGCTTCATTCGACTCTTCAGGTAATAACAGAGATTCGCGCTCCTAAATGAGGAGGGAAATGTATTCTCGAATGCGTACATAATAAATATAATTATTTCTATTATTTTAAATCGTGATAGTTTACATATCAAAAGCGCCCGAACATACAAAATGTAAATACGCCGTGCGAGTACATGCGAATCTTCGAGAACCGTCTGGAATGTTCAAGATGATTCGCGAATGTTCGACAGCGCATGCGAATTAGATTCGCACATTATACACGGGCCTTATTGACCAAATTTTGTCTAAATTGTGAGAATCGACAGCGTTTGATACATTTTCGATCGCATCCACTCCCGTGTCGAGATCTAGCCTCAACCCCCGGCACAGCCTACTTATTGGGTGGAAAGCCGAGACAGGAACCTTTCTTCTTTCTCGTTCCTTCACGGGAGAAAACCTGATCTGAATAGACTGAGTACCGCTGCTACCGAGTTCGAAATTTATGCAATTTAAATAAATTTAGTAACTTAAATAAATATATGAATTGATTTCATAAATTTGTATACATGTTAATTATCGGTTGTACAATATACGTATAAGTATATAATTTAATGTACATATTCTTATATCGGAGCTGTATTCAAGTATTCATTTAAAAAATATAGCAGAAAATTAAATAAATAAAGAAAATGAATAACAGTATGGAAATTTTGCTTACAATGACGTAGATATACATACGCATATGCACGAGTCAAACACAAACTTACAGAATATTAGTTAACCTTACAAATACATATTTTCACCAAACAAACTTATTAAATTAATTGCACATTTTCATTTACGTATATTGTAAGGTCATTTTAAACGGAAACCACAAATACATAAAGTTAAGGATTCAAATTATAAACCCATAATGATCGAAACCAATCATAGTAGATTATGATGTGCTGTAGACTTGAGTATTAATACATAAATATCTAGTATTGTATTTTTTTTGTATTTGACAAAGTAGTAATAATTTTCCGAATAAATTTGTGATTATGGTTTTGTATTAAAAGAGAATTTCTGTATCCAAATATATATCTTGTACTATCTAAATATAAATATGATCATATAAATATGTATATGATATTAATACGTGTGTATCCTACTCAATGAACCAATATTAATATTAATTACAGTCAATTTGAACTAAAGCTTTTTTCCAAATGACACGATAAAACAGTTGTAAATATATAAATATTTTAATGGCCAAATGTAATGTTACGTAGTTCTTTGTATGCAAAATTTGTCTAAATTTTAACGTGAAATACTTTGGTATGTCAAACTGATACGTTTGAAAATATTTACATTTAAACGGACTCAATGCAAAATGGCATTATTTTTAGAGTAAACGAGAATTAAAATTAGTTTGTCGGCCAAACTTGTTACAATTTGGACAAGAAACAAAGTAATTTTTCGGCATTTACTGTGATATTACTTTCACCAAACATAAAAATTGGTTTCTTGGTTATTTATTTATTGTTTCCAAATAGAACAAGTGTCGTGTCATATATTCAGCGTTTGATTGTAAAAAGTTATCACCTCTGTCGCAAATCGCAAACCCGGGGTCGAATAATTACTCACTCCCCGCGAGAGAGAAATCAAGTAGTAGTTTTTGGCGTTACTCCCCCCCCCCCACACGCTCGACACCCCTCCCATTTATTCTCTTCGCCCCATTATCGTCGCGCGGTTAAACCCGAAAATATCCATGTCGAGAGCAGCGCGCAGGTATGTCGCAAGCCTGGCATATGAAATCCTGGCAAAGAGCCACTGCGAGGGTGAAGGGCCGAGGGGTGGTAACGGAGAAGAGAGAGATACTCTGCCGGAGGCTGAGACCTTCGCAACCTGGCCATCTGCTTTTACTTTCGGAGAGTCGCCAATCCCTTTGGGAGGAGGCTATGTTAACGCGCACCGACACTCGGATGCCAGGGCCGGGGGCCTTTCTTTTTACTTTCTTTTTTGTGTTGCTCGTCAAAAAGGATGCGCAGTCTCAAAGCTTGCGTAACCCGGGTTGTGGCGAGAGAAAAAGAGTAATTATACATTCAAGCTGACTTAGTTGAACGCGAAAGTTCGACAAATACATTTACAACCTCGCGGTAAACCTCGTATAATATTAATTGTATTGCAATCCCAACTCTTCTCATTAATTCTCTTATTCTATATGGGAACGAGAACTGGAAATCCAATAATAGACGTGCTTATCTTAATTCTAATTTCTGCATAACAATGCAGGAAAATTCCGATAACAATGTATCTTGTTTCTGAGTAATATGTACTCTGTTGAAATGTAAGTCGACTTTTACAAATAGCTTTATGTGACTGAGATTTTTGCAAGAATTTTAATGAGTGTCGTAAACATTTCCACAGTTTACTTCAGAATATAAAATTTATAAGCAACGACTAATAAATTGCCGTGCTTTAAAGAAAATTCGTTGCTAACAAAATTCATATTCATGCATAGAAGTAAATTGTATGTGAATATAAAATGAGTACATAATTGAAAAATATAATCAAATTTCTACTAATATCAGATTTATTAATTTATGAGTGAAAACTAATTAATTTCTATTTCATAAAGTATTTGTATTTATTTGTAAAAGATATATTTACTAAATCTTTTTTAAACTGAGGCTGAAATTCTATTTAAAATAATTAATTCTTTCAAAGGTTTTTAGTTATAATTTATAATTTGAATCCGTTATTACACAAAAGATATTTGACAAACATTTTTTATCGAATATAAAAAAAACTTTGTAATTATTTTTTAAAATTTTGTAGCTCACAGTGATTTCAGTATTCAGTAGTTGTTTAATTATTATAAAGTACGTAATAAAATTATTACATACGTTATTTAGTTATTTAATACGTATATATTTATAATAATGTATTTATGTATTATAAAGTTAACCTTATTTATTTCCATACCAAGTATTTATATGATAACACCAGTAATATAAATTATTTCATAATTTTTACATTATAAATATTTAATTTCCCTGGCTCTATATTCATTGGTAGAATTAAAGGAGTGCACATAAAGTTTTATGTGAACCAACTTTGTAAGTGAAGTTCATATTATAGAAAAAACTAAGCGATGGAGGATTTTATTGTAACATATTAATTAGTAATCATGCATCCTTCGGCGACGACACAATAAATTATATAAATTAATGAGATAACAATCAGCACACCGATACAAAAAAAAAACAAAGAAAAAACGGGACGGGCTTAAAAGTCTCCGAATAACCGAATCGCGGAAGCGATTGCGAGAAACGGCCAAGAGCTGGTCATTGAAACCGGCGTGGGGAACAGTTAAAATTTGCCATCAGCCATTAACTCGTTCCCGAGAAAATAAATTTATAAATACACAAAGGCGGCGCTCTTACACATTTGAGAAGCGACAGACAGAGCGACGTCACGCTCGAGAAAATCTGCGACTGCAGCGGCATCCGCCTGGTTTATCACTGCAGCAATAAAGAGAAAGAGAGAGAGAGAGAGAGAGAGAGAGAGAGAGAGAGAGAGAGACAGACAGACAGACAGACAGACAGACAGACAGACAGACAGACAGATACACAGCCAGACAGAGGTGGAGGAGGTAGAGGGGAAGAGAGGGAAGTAGTGCATGTGCAGTCATTGTGGATTACCGTGTCATTAAGAACGACAATGTTGCGGGAACGGCGCAAAACGTGGACCGCGCGATGATAGTCGAGTCGTTCATCCTCGTCCCCAACAATAAATAATTCTCAGAAAAGGAGACGTCGCTAAAAAACCTCTCGCTTATTAACTACTTTGAATCTCGTTAGCTTCGCCTTTTCATCTACACTCCGAGTCTGGATGCTGCGCTCCACTCAGATCTGAATCCAACTCAACTAATCTTTATTAGCGAGAGCGAATCATTGTCCGTAAAATGACTCTCGATCCCTTCACACACGGTCCAATCCACATTCCTAAATAATCCAATACTCTCCAAAACAATTTCCAATTTGATCAAAAGCACGCTTTTCCACTAATTACACCTGAAGCCAATTGTTGGAACAAACGTCTTGAATGTTCCTTATCTAGGTAATTAAACTTGATACATCATTTTTAGTGCAATAAAATACATAACTTACGAACCTCGAGCCTCGAATATTTTACTCTCACCGACATTATAGCTTTCTATAAAACCTAATTTTCACCTGATCATAAACCCGTATACCTTCTTACAATACCATCTCCTGTTCAATAGCACATATTTTTCCACAATTGAATTTAAGTATCAAAGTCACTCTAATATAATCACGATTCAAAGGAATTCCATTTATTTCATGGACCTTTAAGTTTGCAAAAATTGTGATGGATGGTTCATATAGCTACAAAGTCTACAATGCTGGTGTAGATTTAGATGGTGGTCAAACGATAAAATAAAATTAGTTTTAAGGGAAATGGCATATGATCAAATAATCGACATAAATCGACACATTATAAAAAAAAATATCACAGTTTCACATTGATACAACTATACATTCCAACTTTACTTCAATAAAAGAATCAAAATAAATTTAATTAATTAGTTAGGAAAACAAAAAATTCAAGAATTGAATTATTATTTTTAAATGCAATCATAATAAATATGTGTCATCTATAGACCGAATAAATAAAATTTACTTTAAAATTATTTAGTAGCTTTTCGAACTAAAGTATAAGATGATTGTAGGGGAAAATATCACACTTTCTCATAAATGTTTTTTTAATCATTTTATTCGATTAAAATATACTTTATAAACATTTTATATAATATAATATCGTATTTATATTTCAAAATAAGGTTGTAAAAGTTACAATAATATATAATAAACATAAATGAATAATTTTTATCAAATAGTCACTTTTTATTAAAAAATATATTAAAAATATAATATATGTGTATATATTTATTATTATTCAGAATTAATGAGGAAACAATAAATCTTTATCTTTAGTTTACTGATTATTTTACAAAAAATATTGATAAATTTTGAGTTTACTTAATTTCATATAAACTATTTTTATTTATAAATTAAGTACAGATCCAAAGTAAACAATCAATAAAGATAAATCTCTTATAATAATAACTTAAGAAAACATGTATACCTTAATATTAACTTCCCATTATTTAAGAATTATTACAATTAACATTTTAAATTTTAAATTCACTTAAATCTTTGAGATATGAAAAATATGTGTTTCACACATATACTTCTCCATAGATATAAACAATTATTTAAATAGTGGAAACATTTTTATTTACAACTTATTAATAAACAAATATGCATAATTTTATGATATTTAATTTACCATTTAAAAAAAAATTTTCTTAATTTAAAAATTTCAATTATGATTAGACTCATCATTTATTTCATTAATTCAATGTAGTATTTTATTTTATATTATCTTTACTTTACAATAGATTGGTGTGGTAATAGTATTTTGATAAAAATTTAAAAAAAAATTAATTTTGTAACATGCATAAATGTTGTTCATATTTTGTTTTAAAAAATTTTCAATTAATGAATTTGACATTTATGGTAAAGCAAGTTTCTACGTGATTAAAAAACTATAATAAATCATCGAAGTAAATGGTGCATTAAATTTTACCTAAAATCTTTAATAATCGTTTATAATGTAAATATTAAAAAATAAAACTTAGACATTTCATATTATCAAATTGACCTATTTAATTTATCATTCAATGTAAGATTCTAATTTTTACATGGATTATCATTTACACATGTGCTTTTATCGGTTCTCATAGCAACAATTTTCCACTAATCTTTGTATTGTTATATTAATATGTTTATTTATTGACTACATATATAATAAGCAATAAAATTATTAATAAGAACGTATATTTATTTGTTATATATTTTTTAAAGTGTTTCTTATGAACATAGATATATTTGATAATATAACAATATTTTTTCATTAATTTGTATTTTTGTTTACATTTTAATGCACTCATATGAATACTCATTAAATTTCGAATTAAAGTTTATATGTATCTATAGTGATTGGTTTTCAAATTAAAATTATTTGTAATTAAAAAAAATGTTTACTTCTGTTTATATAAGACTTTACAGTAACGATTTTTATATTCAATAATGAATTTCTTTTATATCAATTACTTATTTAAAAAGCAATATAAGATATTTTATTTACTAATAAAACAAATAAATGCAATTTTAATTTTCACAATAAAATTTCTTATGAATTAATTTATAATTTTTAAGCAATTTTTTAAAAAATATTCTTAAATTTTTAAATATATATATTAAAATCATTAAAATGTGATACAAGTTTAATAATTCATTTGATCTAAATTACAAAAACCTATTTTAAAGCCAATTATTCTGTGAAAACGCTTGGTACTTGATTAAGAATGGGTATATTCTTTTCAATACTAAATCACGTATTTTCATTACTCATGAAATCATTTCTGATAATTTGATCAAATCGTATAATACATATACATTGTAACAATCGCATATGATAAAATCGTGTGTTGTGTTCGATTTTCGAAATGTCGAACGCGCGCAGGTTATCATTACGGTTATCAATTCATGGGAACTCAGAAAACTTACAAAATACTAATTATAGTAAAAATAAATAGTATATAAATAAAATATTTTTTTTTCTTTCTCAAAGTTTTTTTTTTAAAATTTAAACTTTATAGTAAATTTTTCTTGCGATTAAGAATACATTTTTAGACAAGATTTCGCTTAAAAATTCTTTTTTGATAAACCTAAAGATTCACGAAAAAACCATAAATTTATTTTCATAATAAAATATACATCCTTCCAGAAATTGAAGTACTTTGAAACCAAAACAACATTAGACCAAATAATATAGCACTTTTTAGGCGATAAAAATAAGGCAGATAGTGGTACATATAAAAACTCGTAAAAAAAATCATTAGATTCATATTTTCTAAAATGCCACTTATCCAATACAGGATTTTTTTATTAACAATTTTAAGGAAAAAATGCATTTTTTTTTTTTACTTTTTTTGTTATAAAATGAAAATAAAGTCTCCATTTTAACACTATAATGCCAATGGAGATTTTTAGCTAATAAAATTGTGAATAAAATGCATTTTTTATAAACTGATCGGAAAATTAAAAGCTGAGAAATTTACGAAAAAAAACTTTTTTAGTTTTTGATATTTAGGGCTCTAGTTTTGGGAGATTAAAGTGATTAATATGTACTTTTTTTGTACGTAATTTTAACTTAATCAGATTATTAGTTTTTGAGTGATACTAATATTGATTAAATTATGCGAAAATTTACAAAGTTATTTCCAGCTCAATGCACCGAACGATTTTAAACAATATAATTGTAATACAAGAAATTGTTTATCTTATATTTCGTTAAAATCTTTCGGATTGTGAGAATAAATATGACCGAAAACGGCCAAGCTCTCGAGGAGTGGGGGGAACCGGAGAATTATAATATATAGTAATAGAAGTAAAATTCGTGTTAACCCCTCATTTTTTCTTCTCCCCACTACTTATTAAATTGCATGCGTTCGGCCGTTTTTGGTCAGCTTAATCCTCTTATTTTACGAAATCCGAAATATTTAAACAAAATAGAAGATACAAGATTTATTGTAAAACAATTATATTTTTTAAAACCATTGAAAAAACTAAAATCGTAAGGTAAATTAAACTGGAAATAACTTTGTAAAACTTCGAATAATTTAATTAACACTAATATTGTTAAATCTAACAATCCCATCAAGCTAAAATTTTGTCCAAATCTAGTGCATATTAAATCACTTTAAATTCTCAAGAACTAGAATTATAAATATTAAAACATAAAAAAATTACAAATTTTTTAATTATTTTAAAAATTCTCTGGTTTTTGAAAAATTTCTCCACTTCTAATTTCCCGATCGGCTTATATAAAAATGAATTTTCTTTATAATTTTATTGGTTACAAATCTTCTATTGGCATTATAGTGTTAAAATTAAGATTTTTTATTTTATAACAAAAAAAATTAAAAACAAAAATGCATTTTTTCGTTAAAATTGTTAATAAAAAAATATTCTGAATTAGATTAGAGGCATTTTAGAAAATAAGAATCTAATGATTTTCGAATGTTTATATGTATCACTAACTGCTTTTTTCATGGCCTAAATCATGCTTTATTGTTTGATCTATATATCATTTTTAGTTATAGTTTATGTTATTATCTTTTAAATACTTCTTTAAGCCTTTAAATTGAATTAAATATTCGATGCAATTTTAATTATAATTAATTTATATAATGAAAAATTTTAGCAATTTCTAATTAGAATGTAAAGTATTTATATGTCTTATAATATAAATGTAATATATTCACGTTTTAACTAAACTTTTTAAGCTATTGATAATGTGCAATTTACTTTATATTTTATTTAAAATTTATATTTATGATTCATAATATAATTTTATCATATAAAATACGTTATATTAATAAATAGCTATTAAAAATTTAGATGAAAGCTGTATAATTTTGAATATTTAAAAATATATTATAAAATGTTTATAGAATTATAGTATTTATCAAATTTATCAAAAATATCATCAATTTTTATTTTTAAAATTTATAAATATTATGATAAACAAATCCATATAAAATTATATATTTAGTCTATTAATCAACCTAATTGGATACATATTTTAATACACGTATACATTAGAAAATAAAATTATTTTTCTTCTTATTATTGGTACAAATACTAATGATAGTTATAAGTTTAAATTTTAAATTTAATTATTATAAGAACTAAAAATTTACTTTTAATATAGAACAATTTAAATTATTAATGTAATCGATATTTTATCTTTTAAATTATTATTCTATTAAGTACTTTATTTTTTAAAAGTTCAAAAATATATTAAGTGTTCATGTAATTAAATTTACTTTTACAAAATACATTTTTATGTTTATTATTTTCTTTTTCTTAAATAAATTTTTTTTTTATTTATTACAAAAAATGGTTGAGAAGTGCAATTTATGATACTTTAAAATTCATTTTTAATCAAAACTGTTTAAATGCATAAGAGTCTGAAATCTAACTGAATCACACGGACAATACAAATCTTTTTCTTTAAAAAAAAAATAATAGAAGAAATGATTGAGATAAAAACTCAAATATCCTTTCAACTAAAATATCTTTTGAATTTTATCTGCAGAATAATAATAGTCAGTTTATGGAAATACGTAAAGAAGCTACAGTAATTCCTTTATAACAATAATTATTTAAAGTATTCATTTATGAAGCCGTTGTTACCAACAATATATAAGTTTATTATTTATACATAAATTTAATATCATGTATTTTTGTTAATTTTGCAATATATATATTTGGTCATTTAATTTATGAGCAGATATGTGATGCACTTCACTTACTCAATCTACCGTATTATATATTTTTAATTTAAATATGATTTTGTTCTTGCTCGTGTATCTGGCCAAATTTTTTACTCCGCGAATTTACGCATTATATTATATTACTCATGAATATTGAAAAATTAGAATATAAAAAAAAAAAATTGAATTTTTCAAACTCGCTATTGCTCGAATCATTCAGACATTTTGAAAATTTGATGATAGAATTATAAAAGTTTAAAAAAAACAAGAAAAAAAATTTTTTTAATTCCAAATTATATTTAATTATTTTTAATCCAAATTAATTTTCATAATTAAATTAGAATAAAAAAATTAAAAATTAATGAAATAATAAAATTATAGAATTTACCAATCGCAAAGAAGTCTGTTAACAATCGAGACTATATCCAGTTAGTATTTGACAATAAAACGAATGGTCCGCAAAGAATAACAGTAAAGAAAAATTTAATCTAATTTATGGTTGTTAAAGGAAATAGAGGATAATGTTGGAAGAGTTAAGAGTGCTATTTTGAATTTTAAGCCCATCTCTGGTAAGTACAAAATTAAATCTAAATATGAAGGAATTAGTTTTGAGTTAGCGGGGGAGGTAAAAAGGAAAAAATGCTGACTGGCGGAATCTAAATTGTACCCCCGCGAGATTGATTTCTCATGCTCTCGAGTCTCCTTCATAAATTCGCCGGCACACACTTTTCCGGCATGACTCATTCTCAAATTGCTTGTTAAAAGTCCTCGTGTCTAGGTATTGTAATACCAACTCCCGGAACTTCAATCGCCATCTTGAGATTTCCTCTTTGTGGATAAAAATGCGAAAATACATGTAAGATACAAGAGAACTATTCAATGAATAAATCTCCAATAGTTTCTATCACTCAATATTCATGTTAGCTGGTTTGTATAAAACTACCTAAATATTCTTTTCGGCATTGTTTTCAATACCGTAATGTATTAAAAATGATTGGTATTCATACTAATAATCTTTCAAATAACGTTACAAAATATTAATATTTTCGAGTTGCATCATATTTTAGAGGTTTACCTAGTTTCAAACTTTCAAAAAATCGATTTTTCTTTAGGTAGTTTAATAGTGTACTGTTTGAACAGCATCAACTCGAATTATCAACATTTATGAAATGACTTCATGATAAAAACTTAATTTTATGACATAAAAATCATTAATCAAAACTTTAGATTTTTTTTTTTGAAACTACATTTTTAATAATGATAATAACCCTTTGATAATTAATTCAAAATTTTCAAGAATCTTTAGAAGCACTTTCTTATTTACCATCGTTCAGGATTTTCTATTTATTTTAAAAAACGTAAATTTTGCATGAAAAAAATTTAAAATTTTTTTATAGAAAATTGAATTTTATTTCAGAATTACGCAAATTAGATCATGGATGATACATTGAATTTTATATTTTATCTAGTTTAGCGTAATATACCTATTTACTTTATAAGCACCTTAAGAACCTTCACTAATGATATAGATTTTTTAAGGAACTCTATGGTTTAGTACATACTTCAGTTCTGAATATTGTTAATGAAAATATAGTATGAAATTAATTAAAGAATAATTAAACTTATACTTAAAATTTTTAGATAGTCGTTTTAGTCATAAAAAATACTGTACGTTTTATGTACGAAGAATGCGATAAATGCCTCAATACTAAAATACATAAAAATAAATCATTAATTTTTTTTTAATAAAATTAAAACTTATATTTATTTATTTCAAAATATATAGACTTTTTCAAATATATGTGCAGTTAAGGTATATTAAATTTTAAAGAGTAATTACCAATAAAAAGTTAATTTACCAATTATATGTATTAAATTTGAAATTTTAAATCATGTGATTTTATAAATCAAATTATTTTATTGGTTTATTTTATTGAATACAAGTTAATTTATTACGAAGATAAAGGAATTCTATGATGATATTCAACTAATACCAATATTATCATTATTTTTTTATTTATTTTTTTTTTAGCGCATGGAGAGACTGAGAATCATTATAATAGGCAGCCGATGAGAATCTATAATGGTAATTGTTTCATTCGGCATATGCATCCTTATGAATAACGACATCAACCTTGAACTTTTATCGCATTATTTCGTCAAATGGCTGTCTTTAAATTGTTCAACATTTGCATTAATGATTTATTTTTACACCTCAATTTAATTGAGGTGTAAAAAGACATGTATAAAGGAAGAATTTTTTTAGTCCAATTACTCATGTATCCGATAAATTGCTCAATTTCTTTATACATAAAACCGATTACATATTTATACTGAACTATTTTACAAACTCAGTCTAATGAAATTTGACAAATATATTATCAGTGTAAGTTTTATATTGATAACATATCTAATACATCATTTTTAGATTTCATTCAGCTTAATTTCTATCAATATTTTAAAATATTTCTATTACACTAATTTTATTCATATCTCTTATATCTAGTAATTTATAATTAAAACAATTACGTAATTTATTTCAACAAATAATTAATAGATTAAAAAATGTTAGACCTATAATGCTCAAAACGTTTTAACGATCATTTTATTTTTTGATATAATTTCTCAAAATAAAAATTTTATAAATTTCATAAGAATTCGAAAGAACGAATATTATTATCTTTTAATTTTTCTATTGGTTCTAATAAAATATTTAAAATCATACAACAACTTATTCTTATTAAATAATTAATAAAGTAAAAACTATTTCAATACTATTTTATATATTGCTACATTTAATTCATAAATATCAAAAAGATAAAATATCTTGTTTCATTTTCTTACTCTACGATATTATTGAATTAACATATAATATTGTATAAAATATGTATAATATAAAATTTTTTGAATCTATGATAACAATATAAAAATGACCATGATTTTGTTGAGGCAATAAGAAAAAATATTTAATCATCACTAAAAAATTTATTGTATTTTTTATTTATCATTATTTTTATTGCATTTTTTAATTTTAAAAAGTATACTAATTTTTAAAAACTTTTAATAATTAAACATAATATTATTTTTATATGTCAATGTAAATTATATTTTTATTTAATTGTACTCTTGTGATTAAAAAAAAATATCACTTATGCAAATTGTAATAATTATAAAAAAGTTTTCTCAGATACGTTTCTATTAATGAATTTAAAAAAAATTTAGAATAGTCATAAAAAAAGAACTATTATTGGAAAAAATGTTTATATAGAATAAATTGCTTTCAGAAACTTTGTAATATACTTGTAATTTATTTTTCTACTATTTCATACCAGAATGTTACAAATTATTGTAGCTACGAGTACTAAAATTAAAAAACTTATTTAATTTAAAAATTTATTCAGATACAATAAATATAGTTTTATCATTTTATATTTATTATACATATTATATTAATTTTTAATATAAAAAGAACGTAGTGTATTATGATGTAGAAAATTTTTTTTCCAAGATCGAAAACATCTGTTATACTTGACTATAGAATTTATAAAATATGTATTGAACTACTACACCAAGAAAGTACATTATTTACCCAAACTTCTTATTATAATTATTTTTTCGGTTTTCTGTAAAAAGGAAATCGTATAATTATATTCTATACAAAGTATTATTATTATACTATATACAAAGTATTGAAATCTATTAAATATCATTGCAATTCAATTTCTAAATATTTTTCCACATATATTTATATATTTTTTCAAATTTAAATTATATTAAATATTAATTGTTTATATATAAAATTACTTCTCAATTATATTTATCTTTTAATAACATTAATAATAAGATATAAGTATAAATTATTTATTGTTAGTTTGTGTATAAATAAAAATAAAATATAAAAATAATACTTTACTTTTAAATTATAGTACGTTTAATTATTTTTATTTCAATTTTAATAGTTAAAATGAATTTTAAATTTAAATAATTATAAATGGAAATTTTCTATGTATAATTAAAATTTTTCATAATAATTAGAAAACTTTTTTTTGGGGATTAAAAATTTTATAAGAATAACATATAAAAGATATAAAAAAATTTCTGTAATGACCTCAATTATGGATTCTATTTTAACATCCATTATATTAAAATATAATTCCTCAATATATTATTCTGATATTGTATCCATGAATACTGTACTTTTTGTTTCATAAACGGAGTTCATACATGTAAGGGATTGCATAAATTCAATTCTTTCTTTTTTCTGTCAGAGTATTTTATCGATCAAATAACAACCATTATGATTTATGCAAGTTTCAAATTTTCTTTTCCTCAGCAGAAATCTGATACACTATTAAACAAGTGTTGAAGAAAAGAACATTTTTATGAAAAATTATCCTTAATATTAGTTTTATTTTTTAATAATCATTTAGAATTATTTAGAAAATGATGTAACTACATCGCATAAAATTAAGTAAACATCACCGTTACCTAAAATTTTATTAAAAAATAATGGAAAATTATAAATAATTATAAAGGTATTTCAAATGTTTGAAGATTCGTATTTAAATGTAACGTTGAAATAATAAAATAGGGGATTAGCCGACACTGTAAGATACATTTTAAAGAGTCGGTGTATGAGAAAGTTTTTTCAGTGACTTCACGAAAGGAATAAAAAGTGAAAAAGTAAATCCAAATGTTGATTCTTTAATTTCAATTCTAGATTTTTGCAATAAAACATTTATTATGTATGTCTTATGTGTCTAGTACACGCAATAATCTCGCAATGCATCCAATAATAACCAATGAATGTACCGTCGTATTTTACATTATTTCTTCAGGCTTTCACATCTTTGATCGCATCGCTCCCTATTACTATTAATTCTATCCACTGTGGACATAATCTATAATTAATTTTTGTACGTGTGTGTAATTTTATTAGTTTTTGTATGCGCATTAACAACAGTGTAGTTTCCTTAGTGATGACAACTTGTAGACAAAGATTAATCTCATCTATGATGATCAAACATCGATGTTACATTAAAATTAATAAAAATTAACCACGTCACTTATCAATTATATGTTAACATTATACTGATTATTCACGCGAATCGCGATTCATTGAAAACGAGATAAAAATGTTTTCTTTCTCCTAACCATCTTGGAGTTTTTTACGTTTGAAAATCAATATACAGTGTAAAAAACTGTTTCGCGTTTTTAAGCTGTAAATGTGCTCTTCCACTTGTTAATATTGCATGTTTCCATAATTTTTTAAAATGTTTGTTTAGAAACTTTTATACAGGATATAATAACCTCATAATTTATTTTACTATGTCTACATTTCATTGCAGATCAATATAAATAAAAATAAGCTTAATACTAAGATTTAAATCAACTTCATTTCGTCAATTTGATTTGAACAGTTGTTTTTTTTTGGTAACTAGTTTTTAATTATAATTATATTTTGTATATATTTAGTACTGTTAATAAAATATGTTGAAATAAATGAAACTACAAATTTTTCCAATACACCTAACCATATATAAAAATAGAATCGAATGATTTCAAGAATTTTGATATTAATTATTATGATTTTATTTATTATTTCTTGAGGTTTTAATGTTATATAAATGTGTTTTATAAAACTTTATAACTATATTTTATTTTCATGTGTATTCATATTATAGAATTATATTAAATTTATTTATTTATTTTCAATTAAATAAGAATAATTGTAATATTGAATATACCTATATAAATCTTAATATTTTGCTCAATCATTTGTTAGTGATACATCAAATCATAATATGTTTATATTTTTTTTTTTATTTCAAAAAATAATAAAAAATTGTTGTAATTAAATTTGCATTATATGACTTGAATTACAATAAATCTCAATTTATGCAGTAGACGAATTATTTATAAAATATGCAGAATATAAAATGTAAAAGATGAGCCAACTTTTGTTGAATATTATTTTATTATTATTATTAATTTATTATTATTATTAATATTAATTTATTCCTGATAAATGGAATATGTAATCAATTTTAAAGTATATCGTACCTGATATTGATACAAGTCTTATTCGTTAATATTATGTACCTAATATAGATAAAAGTCAGATTTAATAAGTCTTGAAATTCAGATTAAAAACACTTTCGTTAGTTACGTTTTCAGTGCACTAGTTATGACTTGAAATTTTTTTAATATAGAATAGTTATTTTATAAATAATTTATTCAATCTGATAATTGGAAAAATTAATTAAATTCATAATATAAATTTTTATCATAATATTTTACGATGATATTAATTGAAGAACTATGAAATAGATTTTTTTGAAGTTTCATTTTATGGGAAGTTTTTGTATATTAAACATTAATTAAATTGATTAAATTAGTTAAATTTATTGATTACTGTCCATTTATATATTCGTAATGTGTTCTTTCGTAATATTTCAAACTTTGAAAGCTAATTACGAATAATTTATTTTTCTAATGTATCGATCTGATTATATTGTTAAACATTAATTCGAAAAAAACATTTAAAAAAATAAAAAAAGTACAAACTAAAAATTGGATAAAATATTTGACAAAGGCAGTTTCAAATAATATATTCTATTTTATGAATCCGATTAAATATCAAACTTTTAAATATTGCATCAATTAATGGATATCAAAATTTGATCCATGTTAAATAAAAAATCATGCAAAAGTCTCTAAATGTATATACTAAATCAGTTAATTGATAGAAAGTTGAAAACTACTGTGTGAGATATACCACTAAATTAACATTATTCATTTTGAATTTAATTAGCTCTCCTCGGCCCCTTATATTAAAAAATTCAGTCAAAGAAAAACTTTGTAGGAATGTTAATGATTGTGCAAGTAGAGTTAAAACTGGTGTATGCATATATTAAATAGTTAATGTAATCTAAACCCGGGTTTATTATTTCTGGAATAAATTTATTCTGTGGGTCTTGACTTCTAATTTCAATATATATTTGCCTTTTTAAAGTACATATCTTATGAGCGCACCGGATACTCACACTTATATTTTGAGTTAGCGTGTTAATAAGTTAGGCCTTGTATGTGTGTACACACGTATATGCTAAAAATTTAACTTCATCTATTTCGTTTGTAAATAGTTTTACAAGGACAGTTTAAGCATTTACTCGATACGATGATCATTCAAACAAGCTTAATACGGTCAATCAGATAAAAAAATTAACGAAATTCTGAATAATTATCATTAAAGAAATTAGTTAGGCATATTCAATTAAATGTTAGTTACGTACAAGCTACAGATCTTAAACTTACGGTTATTATAATTAATTTTTTGAAAAGCGTTTTTACCAATCAAACATTGTACCTAAAATGCAATTATTTTTCAAATAATTAATAATTTTAATGTGTTCAATTTTCTTATTATTTTTTTAATTTAAAAAATACCGATATTTTTATATTATTTAATATTTTATATTATATATTTTTGACAATATGAAAAAATATAAATAAAATTTTATGGCATGAAATTTTTGTTGATATAACAAAGTGTTTATGAGCTATCTAAAAATATATGTATAATTTTAATTAAAATAAATTACTTAAATGTTTGTAAAAATAACGTTGAATTTATCGTATTTTTTTTTGATTTTTTTGTTCTATTCCTATTCTTAAAACTAATATTATTGTGAGTACTGTAATCAATATATATTGATTGAAGTTCTTTTATTGTATTGTTTGACTGAATTACAGTAAGAAACCTCAGATTATATTTAAAATTTAGTAAAAATCAAAGACAATACAATGATAAAAAAAGATTATACTCATCAAAAACGAGAGAGAGAGCTAATAAAAAATGAATTTGAACTAATTGTCTCTTACTTCTTTCCACCACTTTCTTTATATTTCATAATAAAGTTGAATAAAATGCGATCAATCCCTTTAAAATAATGCAGCGCATAATAATAATATTAATTTTATTAGAAGATATTAAAAAATGAAAAATATTTTCAGAGTAACTGCAGCAAGTAGATTTCGCGAGTTTGTAATTTAGAAGTGCTTTGCACTTTCGCTCGCCGATATACTGGCACACACGCGCATTACAGACTTATCCACGGCGTGACGATCAATATTAAGTTGTAAAGGTACGAGGGCAAAGGGAGCAGAGACTGAAGGGCCAAGGAACCGAGGAGCTGACTTTACAATTTCTTCTTTATCTTTACGTACATGGCATGTGAGCTTTAAATTTTATTGATCATTGACACCAAAATCATTTGGCACTTTCGGAGTTTCTTCCCGAGCCTTCAGCGAGTCTTTCGGCTCTTCTACCAACATTTTCAGATTTTCACACGCTAATCCTTTTTACGTATTGATACGAACATGGAATTAAAATAATACATTACCAAAAATAAAAATAAAATAAAATATTGTTACAAATGCTTTAACTAGAATTTAAGCTTCAAGTCGTTTGGATAAACATTGAATCCTCTTTTGTGTGTATCTTACAAGATTTATTTTGAATAACGTTTCTTAGTACTATTTTATTTATCGGTTCGTCATTACTTCCCTTAAAACATTACAATTATCGGTTAAAACATTTTTTTAAAACGTCGAAAAAATAATTTACATATAATTTTAAGAATAAACATTTAAAATAGTTATTTTCATGTATTAAATAGTTGTTTAAATATTCCATTCACGTAACCAATGCTCGAATAAGAAAATAAATTATTTCATTACTTTTAATTGACATCTTTTTTATTTACAATAAAAATAATTTTGAATATCTGTGATATTTCCATAAATTAAATACTTTACTGTTTAAATGACAACAAATCATTTTATATTTTAATGTTTTTATTAATTTATTGTTTACACAATGTATTAAATTAGACATTAAAATTTCTCTTTTGATTTGTTACTACACTTTAACATTCAGCTATATAAAAAAAATTATATATAATTTTATATTACTGAAATTATATATTATTTGATTAAATCTTTAATATGAATTGGTACTAGTTAAATGAATGACATCGATTTTTATTATTATAAAGATGAACATTTTATTTAAATATCTTTACTTAAGTAATATTATATAGTCTCTCTTTTTTACTGATCATTAAGTATTTTTTACTTTGAGAAATTATAAAAAATTTAGTATAATTTTTTGATCATATCTACTCTAAATATCGTTCTTTATCATCAAATTTTTTGAAATATTAAATAATAAAGGAAACATATTTTACATTCTGATAAAATATTTCATGAATAAAATAAAATAAATAATTTTATATGCTTTGCTATGATAATGTATCTATTAATTGGAATTGAAATTAAAAAAAAAATAATAAATTTTTTTACATTGTATTATAAACGTCTTATAAATTTACATAAATTCAGTAAGCATTCTTAAATAAATTTTAATTATAAATAAAATTCTTAAAAAATGCACTTCTTTAGCATAATACCTCTATGTTAGTATGATGTCAATTATTGAATTATAAATTGTTTTTTTTTATGAAAAAAATGTGATTTATTTGAATTTTATTATTGAGAAAATCATGAGATAAAACTTAAAAATGAAAAAGCTTTACTATATTTTTTAAGAGGTGTACTACGAATCGAAAGCATATTACCATTTACAAATTAGCGATAGATGTGTCCTTTTCAACATTCCGGTTACATAAAAAAGTAAAAAAATTATTCCTCTATACATACCAACATCTATAATAAAAAGTAAAATAAGCAGAACTTGTATAATAATTGACAACACAAATAATTTCATGAGATACAAAAGTACTGCGACCTAAATTTATGTTTTGTATTATCAGTAGTTTCGTTAACAAAAAAAAAAAATTCAAACTTCCATTGTATTTTCTCTCTAATAATTTTAAAGCCTCCTAAAATATTTTATTCACATAATTATCTGTAGACATAATTAAATTTTTTACATCATTGCAACCCAATTATAAAGAATGCAAATACAAATAAATTTAATTTGCCACATAAAAACAAATTTTTAAAATCTGATATAATACTGATCACTATAAAGTACTAAAAATTATTTATTAAATTATTACCATACAAAATAACTAACTAAATTGACAAATATTATATCAATTAAAATATATTAATAACAGCAATTAATATAATAAAAATACAATTTTTTTCTAGATAGTTATAAAACAAAAATCTGCAAATGTATATCTATAAAAAAAATTTTATATTAATAAAACTTCCATACTAATGATCATTTAAATTATTCTTAATGCTTTGCAAAATATTATTGAGTAAATTTTGATATTTATTAAAATATTGTAAATCTATCTGTATATAATATATTTATGCATTTAGGCGTAGGATAAAATAGAACTTACTTTATCTTTTAACTAACATTATGCAATTATAAATATTATATAATTTGATTTAATATTTATTATATTTAAAAAAAATTTGTTTAAACAAAATTTACTTTTTTTACATGTTACTCAACATGGTACTAAGAGGGTGTGAAATATCGATTTTTTTTAATCTTATCAACTTTGAAAAATAAATTTATCACAATTCGTTTTTCAGTAACTAATAATTAATTATATTTTTAATCGATTAGATTAATTTATCTATATAAACTGCGGAATTTAATTACTAAATATAATATATTTGCGGAAATATTCAGGTTTTTTTATTAGTATTATTAATACAAGTCTTTAAAAATAAATATTTTATTTAAAAAAAATTGAATATAAAAACTATAAATATTATTTCAAATTGCAACAATTATTAGTAATTTAAATTAATTAATTCAATACAAAAGGAATAAAAAAAAAACAAATTTTTTTTCAGTTATTTATAATATTTATTTAAATGGGTCTGTACATATGTTAATACTGATAAAAAATAATAAAAAATACTTTTTTAAATATGAATCTATTATAATTCTTCTGAAAAAATTTTCATAACTCCTTACAAAATTAAATTTAAATATTATTAAAAACTTTCTAATTAAAATTTTTTCTATGTATCGCTATTTTTGCAGCGGAGTAAAATATTTTTCTTCATATTAATAATAATAATATGAAATATATAATTATGTTATTGTATTATATTTTTTTTTAATTTTATTTATATATTTACATTCCGACCTTATGGCCCAGGAACGGGTTCCTCTTTAACAGCCGCAAATTTAATGTTATTGTATTATATATTATAATTAATAATTTTATAATTACATGTACTATTTCAGAATGTTAGGTAGTTGGATAAATTATGTACTTATTTATTAAAAACTTAATTATTTGATTAATTTCATATAGAATGAACATTAAAATTAATAATGAGATAAAAATGTACAGTAAATTTATAGTATTTTTATATTATATATATATCATTTTATAAATCATTTTGTATATCATTTTGAATATCTAATAAAATTTGAAAGTGACTTTGAAATAATTATCAGCATTTTTTTAAACAATAATTAGAATAATTAAATTTAATTTTAATCAAAAACTTGGATTTAATTACAATAAATTTTTTATGTTGGAAATGACAAAATATTTTTATTGGTATATTTCTGTAATTTTCAAAAAGTGTAAAAATACGAATATAGAGTTATAGTATGTTTTTCTTCTATTTACGAAATTATTTTCATATCAATGACGTTGATAACGATCATAACTCAATGAAAAAAAGGTGATTTATGATTTAATATAGATAGAGAATTTTTTTGAATACCTAAATATCTTGAAACATGTGTTATATATTTCACACTTTGAATTTAAAATTTGTAAAAAAAAAAATACATCAATGTTCTAATAAATTTAAAATTTCAAAAAAAAGTTTTTATTTCATAAAAGACCAGTCAATCATAGCATAAGCACCAAAACACCACTTACTCTCAATTATAGAAAAAAAGTCGAACAGTTTTGCATTTCAAGTTACATATCGCATATAATATCTGAACAACTTTATATCGTTGATGTGAAACGAAGCAGACCAAAGCATCAGATTAGGAAAAATAGAGTGAGAGTGATGGAGATAGATAAAGATAAAAATAAATAGATAGATAGATAGATAGATAAATAGATAGAGAGAGAGAGAGAGAGAGAGAGAATAACGATTGAATACGAACTACTTGCGATAAGGCCGATACGGATAAGGCTATCATAAGCGGTGCTCACTACAAGATTTTCCAACAAGGCGATGAATATCACGAGGAAGAAAAAATATAATTTTAACGTATAACCAAAGATATGCTGGTAATCATAGTAAGAGTGAAATGAAGCTACATCATCTTCGCTCTTGATGTATTCTTGTATTGTCAGGGTGCAGTTAAATTCGACAAAAAAGGTACAAATAATTCTCTGATCTACATTTATAGTATTTTAGTAGGTACGATTTTTTCGAAAATTTTATAAATTTAACAAAGAAACGATTAATGTAAAGGCTTAATGATTTTATTTTTAAATTCTATAATTGTTGAATTTTACAACATCGAAATACTGTATTTCTTATATTTTCATTTAAAACTATTTCGTTATAAACAATAATTTTATGTAATACACTGATATTAATTTTATATAAAAACTAATATGTTATTAAATTCTAATTAGTACTTCATTGATATATACATATACATCATTAGGTCAACTATATAACGAGAAAAATTACTACTTAAAATTAAAATTACTATTATCTTAATTTTTTTATTAAATTTTAAACTCTTAAACTTGAATTTTCTTAATTATATTTAAAATATCGCATTTTTATTTTTTTTCAAAAAACTCTGCACTTTTGTACTTCAATTAGCTCATGTTAAGATATTTTTTTTAAATATCTAGTAATTTTTCTGGTACCATCAGTTATCCTTATATACTAAATTTTATTTAATGTTTATCACAGAAAATTCTATACCAAATTTTTATAAATTTAAGATTATAAATAAATTTTGTTAACATAATTATGACTTTCAGTTAAAACAAATTTTTTTAATTTAAATTAAAATTTAACAAAGGAAATAGAAACAATTATGTATAATTAAATGAAAAATATTATCTTTAAAAAATATATTTAACTAATTAAATAGAATTTTGTTCTAAAATTGAAAAAAAAATCAATTCACTTGAATGGATTAATAGGTAGTAAATAAAATTATAATCTCAAATTCATATTCAATACAAAATAAATGTTTTCATGGTAATTTCGATAATATTTACAAATAGATATTTAATATTAAATTTACTATTAAAATAAACTAATTTTATTAAGTAAAATATAAACATTATTCGTATGAAACAGAAAGATTGATTTAAATAAAATTTGTAAAAGAATTTACCCTTTAACATATATCTATTTTAGTAGTTCTTGAAAATTTAACAATGAAGAAATCAATTAAGAGTAATTGAATAATTTATATTTTTTAATTATCACTAGAAAAATGAAATGTAAAATTTTAGAACATTGTTATCATATTTAAAATATAACATAAATACAATGTTTTGATTAAGTGAACTTATTTTTTCAGTACATAAAAAACACTGCTTTAAATATAATAATTCAATTTAAAACATTTAAGTTGATTTATAATAGATACATATTCTTATCAAATATTTAAAGACTTTGGATATTATTTAAATAATTTATTTTTAGACGTTTCTTTTTTTTAGCAACATCTTATATATCTTCTTAGCGTTAGAATATAATTTATTAAGTTTAAGTTTATAAATCTATTTTATAAATAAAAATCCTTTTTATTATTAATTTTTATTAACATCTATAAAATTTCCTATTATATTTTTTTAATTTTAATGTTAAGAAATATTTCATCAAATTAAGATGAGATTGGGAGGCAATTAAAGCCACATCAGAAAAAGATCCATCTGATGCAGAGAAAATAATAGAAGTTTTATTTTATTTACTTTATTTTAAGAAAAAATTTAGAAATGACTCGAAATTATGATTAAAACTCAATTTTTAATTAAAAATTTAATATATAAAAGTTTATTATTATATTTTCTACATTAGTAGATGTATAATATTTCTTATCATATTATTTTGTTAAATTGAGTTTTCTATAACAGCATATGAAACTATTTATTTATTCATTATATATATATATTATTTTTTTTTAAATATATAAAATAATAATAAATATATTTATTTTATATTTTTTTAAAAAAATTTTTAAAATTGCTATTATTTTATTTAAATCAACTATCAAATAAATCTATCAAAATCATATTGTTAATTTAAAACTTTATATATAACTTATTAATTATTAGAAAGAAAGATTTTCATGATTATAAATCCATAGACGTTAATTTATTTAATATTTTTGAACTCCTATATATAATATTACTTTATAAACTTAAATATTAGAATTATTAATGGTTAATTTCTTAATATTTAAATGTAAGTTCAGTTAATATTCATTTTTAAATATAATTTACAAATATATTTAATACATTAGTACTATATAAATTTGTTTCAATATAAGAGTATAAATTTGAAGGTAAAAATTAATTATCAAAAATCAAATAAAATTTCGCTTAAAAAAAATAATTGTTTAGTTAAAAATATTCGATTTAGATAATAAGTCATAAGGATGTTATGAAACAATTCTAGATATTTAGTTATAGTTAAATTCCGACCGTTCATATACCTTACATTGACATGTGAATCGATATGAAGTGTTGGTACAGTTGTAATAAAACAAGTATTCATTTGATATTCATTCTCATCTTGCCTTATCTAATTTCAAAAAAAATTTTCTTTCATATTTTGGTTTTCACTGATTTAATATAACATTATTTTATGGGATTCTTGATAAATATAGTTGATTTCTAATTATAATTATATCCCCAAATAATAAAAATAACAGAAATTTATAATATAAAAAATAGTAAAAATTTAATATTTTATTATAGATGGATTATATTAGAAAAATAATTTAAACATTTATAAAAATTTTAAATTTATATTTACATAGAAAAGATAATTAAACTGTTAAAAATATGTATATAAGTTTGATTTAATTTACATTATTACAAATATTGATGAAGTTTAAATTTATTACATACATTCAAAATATACTGATATTAAAAGTGGGTAAAGATGAAAGCAATAAAAAAATAACGTCTAATATATCCGTGTATCATAAAAGTATGTAATATGTTAAAGTAAGAAGGGTCTTAACTCTTATCATACTTAATATTTCATGCTTTATAATCAAATAGCTATTTGATGGAATTACCTTTACATATAAATAGTTATATTTTAAATGTAGAAAAAGATTTACAATAATACATTTTTCATATATTCAGCTGCTCACTTTCCTTTAAATAAATGGTTATATTGTAAAATCTGTATCACTACTCTCTCTCTCCCTCTCGCACTTTGTATATAAAATGTATTACTCGCAAACAAATATTCTCAAGTTTACAAATACTTACTTGCCTTGTATTTTAAATTAATAGATACTAATAATCTTAAAATAATAATTACTTATTTGTAAGTACTTTTATTGAATATCACATTTTTACATATACCAAATTCAATTTAATTCATCAAGGATCCTTTTGTTTAGGAATATTTTACAATTTATATGTATAACTAAATTCCATAAATCCTTTACATCATTATTGCTTCAAAAATACAAGTCTATATTTTACGTTTTATTTTAATTAGTGGTTTGGAAAAATAAGAAAAAATAATCTTTTTATGGATACTTTAATATTTTACAGTGCGTTAAAGAGTTACCAAAAGCCATATATTATTGAATGTTTATGCCTATGGATAAAGTACTTGTATGGAAAATTTTTAATTTGAAAATACATAGTAAGCCGAGACACAAATTTCGTGCAGGAATTATTTTAAAATCAAATTTATAAAGTCGAGATTAGTTGAGTAATCTTAGTTCTGTATTATAATATACGAAAAGGGAAAAGCATCTTTGTATTTTACAAATAAAAGCACTGGAAATTCTACTAATTATAGTTAATTAAATTTTAGATATTAGTGGAACTCATTAGTATTATTATTATTTTTATAATTAAGTTTAAATACCTTCGTATAATAATAATAAATATTATTAAATAAGTTTTAAAAATTACGGTATGAAATTATCTTAGTAATTTAATTATTTTGTATAATTTTATCTTGCAAAATTAAAACATTTACTTCGGATATATTAAATACATAAAACAATTTCATTTTTTATTTATTTAATGTTTCAATACTAAAACATTACTTATTTAATAGTGCATCAAGTTATTATCATTGCATAAGTAAATTTATAAATTGTAATCATTAAATAATGTATATATTCTATTAAGTAATAATTTCTTTTTTTCAAATGATATATGAAAATATTTTTTTTTTGGTAGAAAATATTTTAAAATTTAAAAAAAAACAGATAATTTTTTGTAATAGTATTTAACCATTCACAAAATTTATTAATAATGTTAAAATCGATATTTAAAAGAAAGTATTTTTTTTCGAAATTTTAAATATATTAAAACTTTGATCGATCACAATCAGTAATATTTTTACCAAAAAATAATTAATTTCTTTCTTTAATATTATTTCAAAATTTTAATTTGCAAATTTTTTTCTTTTATATAAGCTAATTTTTATTTTCATGTAAATTCTCTAAAATTAATAGTAATAATTATAAATAGTATTAATTTAGCCGAGAAATGTATATTTTAATTGTTGTTTAATAGAATAATTTCTATGCTTAATTAAAGTAATTCTGTAATTTCAAGAGTAACCGTACAGTTAATGTGAAGTTATAACTGCATTAAAGTGCATTGCACTATATGTTTAATAATTCTTGTTTCTATGTTATCAATAACTGTTAAAGAAGTAAACAATCTCATTCAATAAACTACAAAATATTGAACTATATAAAATATAAATGTTTCTGTAACTTTGAAGAAAATGAATTTAGCATGTCATTACTCGCATAAATCGTTTCCTATTCACCGACACTATTTTTTTTATCAACCTTTTAAATCATTGTACACCTAGACATGAATTAAAATAAATTAAGTGATACAATCACTTTAGCAAATATACTCGTCTGATTCACATGAGTAATAATCGCGCACAGAAAAAACAAGCTTTAAAAAAAAAGTAGTTGGAGAATTTAAAAATAAAATTATTTTAAGCTGGAAGGAATTCAAAGAGTGAAGGGCTACTCGAATCTTATCAATTAAAAAAAAAATTAAACTTGCGTATAAACAATTCATTCGAATTTTCAACCCCATGCTCAGCCATTGCGCACATGCAGATGGATAATAAATGCTGAGTTGCAAAGATAATCCCCCTGCCCCTCCTCTTCATTCTCATCAGTGCTTACAGTTTGAACAAAAATACGTGAAGCCAATTATCGTTTATCAAACGACGGATTAATTGCCGAATGTTGTTCTCATTAATGTAAACTGGAAGGATATCACGAGACTGTATCAACAGGACTGTTGCAAAGAATAATTGCTAAAGCAATTATATCTGTTTTTCATCACAGAAAAAATTATCCACCTCAGCCCCTGTTTTTGGATCTACGACGAATCTTATAACTAAATAATAAATAAAAAAATCCGTGTATAAATTAAAGGAGGTCTGAGAAGAAGAGAGGAAGAAAAAAATAGTCTTTAACTAATTTTATCAAACATTAAAAGAACCGTTTCTATGATTTTTCACTCGACTATATTACCCTGTAATCTTCTGCCATCACTTTATTTTGTTGCATCATATTTTTAATGGTACACATATTTGAATGTATTTAAAACTAATTATGTTTTTATACATTAACTATTAAAAATGATTAAAAATTTTTTAAAATGTTGGCTTATACAATAATTAGTTATATGAAATGTGGACATAGGATGAATCAATTTAAAAAACATCAAGAGAACTCGTAAGTGCATAGACATAATATTTTAACAAAAACAAATGATAGTACTATTAACATTGATATATATTATTTTAAAAAATTCAAAATTTTAATACATTGCATTTGAATATTTTATATTTTTCATATCTTATATCAAATATAACTAACCAATGAATTTTAATAAACTTTTTCGATAAACTTTTATTATCTGTTTAGAAATTTTTAAAAATCAAATGTATGTTAACCAAAAAATATTGTCTGAAAAATTATTTTTTTTCAGAATCTAATAAATTTTATTGGAAAATAAGCTTAAAAAAATTTTTTTATTTAAAATTATCCTTTTATTTTCTTTAAATAGAAATTTCAATAAAAAATTTTATTTATATTATATTAAAACTTTATTAGAAATAATTTATATAATCATTTCACTTTTTATAAATAATATTTATATTTAATAAGTTGCCATTAATTTAATTCATTTAAATTACTAAATATAATATGAGAAGTATTGTTCCATAAACTTTGTTACTGAATAATATTTTGAAAAGTTCTGAAAATTTTTAGTATATCTAAAAAAAAAAAATAAACATCAGAAAATGGTTGAGTAAAATATTTACAACTGTACCTCATCGAGTAAACTTAAATAAAATTTAATCAACTACTTTAACGGATAAATTATATGACTAACAAAATTAAATTGTTGCTTAAGCCAAAATTAATGCGACCGAAATTGTTCAAATTTGTTCAAGTTTAATAAATTTATCTATTTATACATACTTAAAAATAAATTTTAAATATTATTAAACTACCATAATTATTCGTTAAAAAAAAATTAAATAATCAGAATAGCGTTGAATTTCTAAAACAAACAGTATTGAATAATTCGTAAAAAATTTTATCAAATTTCTTTGAGTTTTCCAGAATATCACATCGAATTTAGATTCAAGTCATAAAATCCATGGAAAACCACATGCGTATTTTTTCTAGTCCTATTCTAACCTCAGAAAGTGAAAGTGGGATTCGGAGTCGTAGAGCCAAGTGACTTCTATCTTCGACGTATAAAATCAAGGTCGGAAAATGTTTTACACCGTAACACCGTAACACCAGAGCAGCGCAATCCTTGGCACGTGATACGATTTGACCATATTTCCTGAGGTCTGAACCAAGCTAACCACAATAATGCATACCCATGATAAATATAAGACAGTTGGACATTTTTAAAAATAGTAGAGAACCATAAATAATAATTGGAAATTCAAAAATTGTCACTGTCAACTCATACGATATGTGCCTAGTTTTTATAAATTCCTATCATCATTGATGGTATATGTAAATGCTTAGTTTTTAATGCGAATACAATATACGTAAGATCTTCTATAATCCAAGAATAAAAATAGCAGTGATCGATTTTAAATATTTTTTTCAATTTATTGATTAGTGGAGGTTTATTGTTATAATGTATTTTCGTCTTTTATCTAAACCATTAACATTAACTTTATATATAATTATCCATGTATGTATGATTTAATTTTTGCTATCGATCAAAAATACAATGGTTTCATTAATACCTGTTTAATTAGACAAAACATTTTTATATTATTTTTTTTTTTTAAATAATGTATCTAATGAAGTATTATTGAGTCTATTATTCAATGTGATTTTTTTAAGTGTTAAATAATTAATTATTAATTTTATAATTAAATAAATAATAATATAATAAATACAAGAACGTTTAAGAATTCATTTATTACATATACTATACTACATTATACATTTAAAAAACAAAACTAGTGTTTCTTTTATGAAACTAGACTTCAATTTTACTTTCACTATTTTATTTAATATCTAATTATAATTAAAAATTGTATTTATTTAAATTCACCGTAATAATGAACTTTTAAGCTAATGCAAATAGAACTTGTTTTTAATACAAACTGATTTACAAGTGTAATTAAATTATGCAAAAATATATACACATAAAGAAAACATGTTTTTTTTAGTTTTTACTGAGACAACATTACTTCTAAATTAAATGGATTTTTCCACCTATTTTAGAACATCGTGTTGTATATGTAAAAAAATACCATTTCACTTTAAGAAAAAAGATAAGATATAAAAGTTATCTGAAGCATTAATTATTTTATTCATTGATGTAAAACCATTTATATTTATAAAATACAATTTAATAGTCATAAAATTTTGCTCATTAATTTTGAAATCAAAATCTTAAAATATTATAAAGATTAAAACTTCATAGTGAAAACTACAAATAAATGTCAATATTAATGATAAATAGCATTTAAAAAAAGGTAAGCATTTTTTAATTAGTATTTTAAATTATTTGTAATATAAATAAAATAATATTTTAAATAAAATTTTTTAAAATTGAAATTAGCGATATCGCATGTATATCTTCTTTACGCTATAATAAAAATAAAATACGAATAAGCCATTTACTTTTCAATGCAATTTAAAAGTCTAAAATATTATATAATTCATTTCATTATTAAATTTGTATATTTATTAATGTACAAAAACTAAATAAAATATAAATTGAACAATTATATATTATTATCGTATTATCTAATTTTGAATAAATATTTAATATTAAATTGAAAATATCTGTTAAATTTAGATTATCTTATGAATGAAGAAATGATTTTTACTTTAAAACTTATAAAAACTAACTACTATTAAATGTAAATAAGAATTTTTTTTTATGCTTAAAACCTCTAAATTTTTTTCCATAAATTCATCATTTTTAATTTTATGATATAAAAAAATTATATTTTTTTTCATTATTTAAATAATTTGTATTTCACAATCCCTTCTATTTCGATATTCCCTTCTATATCTAATATTCATAATATTATAAACATATTCGATAAAAATTTAAAAAACTGTTTTATTTATCCAGTAATGTAAATAATCATGTTATTTCATTGTAAATAAATGCTCGTTAAATTATGTGTTTCTTAATGTAAAAATTCCCATAAAATTAAAGACTAAATTGCAATTGAAAGTTTTGCAATATATTGTCTTTGCTTATGTTACATTTTTGCTGAGATTTATAATTATTGCAATAGTCAGAATTTGGTTAAATAAATTACGTATATTAAGCCGAATTGTGCTCTATTTGATCAAAGCTATGTTTGTGTACAATAACGTATTATCTCCAGCTTCGTATAATTATGAGCACTTGTTTTTATTAACAGGCAATAAAATTTTCTTTTCATTTTGAAATTACTCAATACTTTTGTTACATAAATTGGTGCGTTAATTTTTGTCTGTGTAACATTTCAACTCAAGTATCAAGCATTTTTTATTGAATGTTCAATGATATGGTATTGAATTAAAAACTATAAATAAAATTCCTCGCGAGGTTCCTCGTATGAATTATAACATTTATTATTATAATTTTATTAGGCACTCGTCAACGTTCCTTTACACGTGTTCTACTGCAGGTATTTGTCTTAGCATTATACAAATGAGAATAATGTTCTCATAAGTTTTTGCGTTGTTACTGTGAACTTTTTGAATAAACTACGAAGGAAGTTCACTTCATTTTCATAGCCTCATATTTAAACAAGAAGTGCCGGAGACTCCCTTTTTTCCTTTTATTCCCATATTTCTCGACCTGCATATCTGAGGCGTGCCTTGTATTTCTCATGCATACCTATGTGCGTAAGAACGCGGAGAAAAAGGATGATAAGATTAAAAAAGAAAAGAAAGAGTAACGAATTAAAAAGAAGTAGATACGAATTACAAAAAAGTATGGGTCCAAGGTTCATTTATACAAGCAAGTTTGCTACATACATATGTATATATTCCAGTTGCGAGAAGCTGCTGTTTTTTTTTTAACAGACGTTTATTCCTTCATTTCCATTTGCTCCTCGTTTTTCGCTTTTTTGCGCAATGAAGAAGATTTGCAACACACTGGACATAAAAAAGATAAAAATGAACACTTAAGTCCGTCGCGCCGATCGAAGATCAAAGTCAATCGGCCTTCGGCTCCAATACGTAGTAAAAAAGTTGAGAAAGAAACAATACTATTAGAGTGTGATAGAATAATTGACAAAGTGAGATAGAATAGATGGATTAAGTGGTATGTGTACTGCTCGGATTTCGAGAAGAAGAAAACGAGAAAGAAACTAATGGATGATTAATAGGAAAAAAAACCTGAAATGGCCTTACGTAGTCTTATTTTAAACACTTTTCCTCGCTTTCTTTGGATCTGGGGGTATTTATTTTGTATGTGAGCTCTTAAAGAATTACAATCACTTTGGAAATATTTACTCTGGTTTGGGGAAGATAAGCAGTGTTTTAGTGATGCTACGATAAGAATATTTAATTGCATTTTGTACAATATTTTAATGTTTATTTTTATGTTTGCATTATATAGATGAATATTGTTTTCCGTAAAACGTATATTGTAAAAATCTAATAAGAAAATCTAAATAAATATTGTTGTTGAATAAAAATTTAGTAAAATTTATAGAAACACATGTGAAATTTAATGTATTTATTATAGTTAACAGATAAATTATTGCAGTAAAATACGACAAGTATTTAAAAGCTCCACGAATTTACAAAATGATAAAATGCATTTTTTTTAACTGTTGTTTTTTTTAGTAAAAAGAATTATTGGTAGACAAAAAATAATTGTACCATAAACATCAATGTTTTTATATATTAAATACAAATAATTTAATTTATTTTTTTAATTAAAAGTACATGATATTTTAATATAATTTATAAATGTAATTATTATAATAATTGGGAAGACTTTTAAATATAGTTTCTAGACAAGTATTAAAAATAAAACAAATTAAAAATTAATGATGATAACAAAATTTAAAAAAAACTGTAATTGTAATAACCAAGCAAAAAAAATGTTAACGAAAGCGAAATTATACGGGAGAAAAAAAGAAAAAGAAAAAATGAAAAAGAATTTAAAGATGGTAATAGCGGAGAGATAGGGGGGAAGGGAACGAAAATATACTTGACTACATAATTACAAAAAGAAGACAAAACGATAAATCGAAAAACAAAATTTTAAAAATGCAGAACGAGACAGAGGACAAGGAAAGTGTAAGCTGGCGACGAAGACGTTAGAGGACTGCGGATAGTAATAAACTGGAAGAGTGAGGAATGAAGATGAGAAAACGAAAGGACAAAGAAAAAATAAAAATGCTGTCATGAGTGCTGCAGTTGAAATTTTGGCTGCAGTTCTAACTCTTCCAAGGTTTATGGCATTCATCAATCGCAACCATTTTATTACTGATCCGCAATTTATAAACATTAACTACCTTTCGCGAATAAATGAAGATTATGTTTAAGCCAAACACAATGGCGTACATAAATTTTATAAAATTCTGATGATAAACTTCAAATGCCAAATTCGTTTATTATTTTACTTTCTAATCATAAATATTAAATAGTATAGTTACACATTTTAACAGATGATAGGAAAAGGGACGGACTTATTAAATATTTGTGGCTTCGCCAACATGCTATTTGTTATAAATCGATGGTTAATTTTTACACATTAAAGTAAATAAAACCATTGTATGACTAATAACTGTTATCATTGCAATACCATGAAAACTTTTGCATTTTCCACGAAAAATCTTTAAAATAAATAAAGATAGCAATACTTTGAACATGTATAAGTACATTCATGAACATGTATATGTATGTGTGTATATATGTTTATGTACATATATTTAAATATTTTAAAGCTGCTTGAAAATAATGCATAGGAGGTAACTACTTTTTGACAACTGATTAATTAAAACAATATGTTGTAAATAGCTTTACTTTTTACTGTATGAAAATGAATTATATTATTATTGAAATATATTTGAAAATGAACTCTGCTTAGACTATTTATTGTTTCATCTCTTTAAGGCTCATTCGCGTTAGAGAGCAAGTAAAAATACAAATAAAAATTTGTAAATAGGCACGAGTATTCTTATTAAAGCAAAGTTTTCCTTGAAATAGTTAAAGAGAACTTGTCTCACTAGTTGTAAGTATCATTATAAAATAAACTCGGAGGCGGAATGCTATTGCTAATCTTGTCCACTTAAACGTTTTGCAGTTGACCAAACATTAATAGGCATTTCTCCAAGATTTTAGTGGCAGTTTATTTAGTGAATCAAATTTTTTAAACTGGCAATGCAGCTACATACATGTCATAATTGCGAAATGAATTATTGAACCATAAAACAGAAAACCTAACCTTATTTCTAGTGGCGTTCCACACTTGTTTCTAAGTACTCTATCGTGTCTACTTGCTTTACCGACTTGTATTAATTGTAGTCTGGGGAGTGCAATACTATTTTGAATTGTATTTGCAGTCCAGGTTTATGGAATAATTGATAAACGGTACAATGCAAAAGGTCAACAACATGCGTCACTCAAATGGGGAATTTCGAGTAATTAATCAACACATTTTCTACGAAAAAAGCCCCAATACTTCTACAAATAAAGTTATTCGCGTGGTGAGTCACGCACTGTAATAACAATAGTAGAACTTCAGCTGTTGTCAATAAAAGCGTCAGAGTCGTGGTTGTTCTTTATCGGGAGGCTGCAAGTTCCGTCGACAGCCCCTCCTACGCGTGGAAGGGCGCAACGTGAAACGGCAAAGAAAATTGCGAGAAAAGCAAACAAGCCTAAGAGAAGAGTACGGGAAATGCCAGAGGAGGAAAGAACATGGAGAACAGCGAGAAAAGGGAGAAAAGCGAGAAAAGCGGGGAGTGCAAGTGGATTGTGACGAGAAGCATTGGAAGCTGAGCTAGAGAATATGACTGTCAAGGAACCCACCTCTACGAGTCATTCTTTTCAGATCCATTTCCCAGTGCCCGAGCTCCCAGAGTCCAACCTGGCGCTTTCTGACCTTTTGAATTTTGAATCGAAAACGCGACGAACTTGGGGCGAAGCCACAGTAGCGGGTCAGCGGCGCGTTCGATAAAACAAAGCGGGTACGTGTAAGGGCTGTGGGGGTGGATGAGGTGTCGGGGGGTAGGAATGGGTAGGGGTTCGGTCCAGTCCACCTAACCTAAACGCGCCGGAGGCTCGTGGCCAAGGAGAGGACGGTGCTCGTCTGCTGTCGAGCGCGTACGTTCCAGTGGAAACGGCGAGGAACTGAGAGCCGGACGCCCGCCGAGCTCCTCTATTCTTTCTCGCTCACTTCTCTCTCTCTCTCTCTCTCTCTCTCTCTCTCTCTCTCTCTCTCTTTCTCTCTCTCTCTCTCTCTCTCTCTCTTTCTCTCTCGCTTGCTCGTTCGCTCGCGCTCTCGCTCTCGCTTTCGCTCACTCCGAGGTCCGTGCTCTCCGCTGTCCTTGTTTATCGGTAAATATTTAAAAAGCCGAACACGCCGCCCCGGCAATTAGCGTCTGCTGCGAGGAGGCGCCTTTTTCGTTTCCGAGCAATTACGCAAGCCTCGGAGAGTGCGTTCCACCAGAGTGCAAGTCGCGTTCCTCAGCAACCGCCGATCTTCACTGGCGGACGGACAGCCGCTGCTAATGAAGTAGACTGCGGTATAAATAGTCAAAATATTATTCTAAATTTAAAAGGCGAGCTCCGCGCAGTGCCGAGGTGGAAATCAGGGCCTCAGCCGGCTTATCTAGCTTCCGGACTGGACCTCCTGGACTTACCGATCAGCGGGAATATACTCGGTTGATCGAGGAGCGACTTGAGGCTGCTTTCGACGAGGCTCGGGGAGGAACGGTCCTTGTCGCTCATTTCACACGCGCTACCTGCCGCAGGCCCTCGTGTATTCGAACGCACTCGCTCCACCCTCGGAGAGACTCACAGTCCCGCGCAGTCGGGGTCTAGACGCGCCTCGCCGCGGTTTTACCGGCGCACCACGGGTTCGGTCGTTCCAAAAGGAGGCACGAGATCGGCGCGCTATTGCCCGCGGTTCTCAGCACCTCCGCTACTCATACACGGCAACCCGGAGCGCCCGGCTTTTCCGCCTCGGAGACGCCGGAAAGAGGAGCAGTAGCAGCAGCACGTCGTCGGTCGGCGCAGCGCCGAAGTTCTCAGACGCACCGATGGCCCGAACGCGCCGTGGCACATTAAAATAACACGCGGCACAGCGCCGCAGCGGCAGCAGCGACGGCGACGACGCACGGAGACGAGCCGCCGCCGTCGCCATCGCCGTCCACGGGAGGGGATCACCCGGAGGGTGCCGCTCAGGGGCTATGACAGTCAGGGACGGTCAACCGATTACCTACGGGGAGGAAACGACTGGTCGCTACTCTCCGTTTACCTCGGCTTTCTTGCATTTCCTGGTTAGGAAAATCGCGGGCGACCGGAGGACGGATTTCGTTAAATCTTCGGCAGCTCCTGGAAAGATACCGCTCGGGGGCGCTCCAATCAACCCACATGCAATGCAGTGGGAAGTCTCAAACATAATAAAGATGCATTTGTCGCGAGTAGTCAGATGATCACAGATCTTCATTTTTTCTTTCTCCCTTCCCCCATTTAACACCAAATGAAGTAAGGGCTCCTTGACAACAAACCGAGTTTTTCCGTCAATTAAAAAATCATCTGATAAAATTAAAGCTGTGAGTATCGAGGTATAAATGTAGGTATAATCTTTCTTAATTCTTTTAATTTTCACAATTTTTATAAAACGCATATATTAAAAAATGACTTTTTAAAATTAATATCTCGCTAGTTTTTATACTTCAAAAATATAATACGTTATTTAATTACTACATTTCTAAGCAGCACATAATAAAATTTCATAATTTAAATATTGACAGGGTTTCTCAGCAAATCATAAAAAATTTGTAAATAAATGCGAACACATCATTACATGTGTAACAATAAATATTAAATATAGTTTAATAAAATTACTTTTTCCATTTTACTTATTGGATTAAAAAAATAAATGAATCTTCTAAAAATTCAGTAAGTAATAATCGTATACGTCAAATCATAAAATATGAAAATATTTACAATTTTTCATAAAACACAATAAAATAAATACTTAGGTATTTTGAAAGATAATGTATAATATAACATAATATATATCTATATTGTGTAGGTAAATAAGATTAATTTTACTCGTTCTTATTATATTTTTCTCATCATGTATATAATTAAATTTTTTCAGTATTCTTCATGGCAAAGTAAGAAAAATAAAATGCGTAAGGATTTATAATAAATATGAATAATTATGACTCCTTATAAAACTAAACACTTCAAAATTTTATAAAAAACAAATTTTAATAAAGCTTTCATCCAATTGTGAGGAGTAATTATAAAATATAATACATATGTACGTAAGCGCGTGACTCTAAGATAAAATAAATAAAGGACCTCATAAACACATTAAAATTACTGACTTCGAGTAGATCTGTAACATATCTTTGAATAATATACAAAATCAAAAGTCTCTACGATTGACTGGTAAAAAAATGTTTTTCTTCAAACATAAAGAAATTTTCTGAATTAAATTAAAATTAAATCAATAGTTTTTTGTATTTATAAGATCTTTTAATTTATCTATTGAAAATTTCAATTTACAGTATAAAAATTCGAAATTATAAGATTAATAATAACAATTGTAAGAAATTATTTTCTTATAAATCTACAAATTTTAATAAATTTTCATGGAAGATATTTTTTGAATAGATGAAACACGCGGTGAATATAGTTTTTTCAATAATAGATGCTCTGAAAATTAACGATATTTTTATTTAAAAAAAATTTTTTTAAAAACTTTTTGGTTATTATAACAGTTATACATAATTATTCTTCCATTTTTTAAATTTGTTAAAAAGTAAATTTTCATAGTTTTTTAAAAGTTACATTATTTTTAATATATTTAATAATTATTATGTCAAATTAATTGTTTAAATCAATCAACATTATATTAAAAAATATTTGTAAATATGTTTTTGATATATCTTCATTAATATACAATTAAAAACTATTTATATATTTCAAATTTTGAGAACTTGTTGATTAAATATAATATTAAATAAATTTTTAATTTTTTGAAAATTCTAATAATTTGGTAAATACTTAAAAGTAAGTTAAATAATAAAAATAGTTTTTAAATTTCACAAATAATAGAATTAAAAAAATGATCAATTGAATAATTGAAATTGAATTACTAAATTATATTCTTCTACGAATACTTATTTTATAATAATTATTTATTAATATTAAGTAATAGTCAAAGCTTTCGACTTAATTAATGAACATACTTATATAATTACCTGACAAAAAATTACTTATAAGATTGATGTACATTCTAATATGAGAGATTAGTTACTACCAGTATTTTATTTTTTGTATAAATAAATTTAAATAAATTACCTTTAAACAACTTATAAATATAATCACTCAATCATCCATATTTTTCTGAATTAAAAGAGTAAGTTTTCGTACTTAACCAAATTGTTAATGCTTATATTTTTAATTATTATATATATATATATATTGATTTTATTAAATTTCTACAATTTTTCATTTTATACAAATATTAAATAAATTTTTTATTGAATATAAAATTCACGTTGATTTTATTTTATTTGCTTTACGAAATAATAACTATAAAATAATAGTTTATTTTCATTGTAAAATAAATATATAAAATTCATAATTGAACTAAAATTGAAACTCAACTATTTAATAATAAATTTAATAAGCTAAAATACAATATAATATTTTAATCATGATAATAGTCATATCTAAATATCATTGCAGTGATTTTTGAAATACATTAATCAATAGTTTTTAAATGTTTCAAAATATTGAATTAATGCTTTAAATTTGGCTATCAAAAATTGAATACAAAATATATTTCATAAGATTTTAATTTGAATAAATATAATAATATTTTTATAATCTAATAATAATTTATAATCTAAAATATTTGTTTACGACATATTATGTAAATTAAAGTAAAAATCTAGAATACGAAAAAAATTAAATATATATATAATTAAATTAGATTTAAATTGAAATTTAAATTAAATTTATTTTGCTATAATTTTATTTTAGCTATTAAAAATAGTAAATTAATATTTTTAATTAAAAAATTTTTCAAAATTTTTCTTTTTAAATTTTATAGTCTGCTAAAAATCGTTTATTAACAAAACTTTAATATTTTGAAAAAAATGAACATCTTAAATAGTTTTAAGAATATGCAATAATAAAGTCAATTCTGAAAATAGTTTTAAATTACGAAATTTCGGTATTGTATATAACTTTATAATATTATTTACATAAATTATATATTGGTTTTGTTTAAAAATATTAAAAATTTTTATTAATAACTTATTAAATATTATATATTTAATATTATAGCTATATTATAGCTCGATATTATAGCTATAGCAATATATAAGAACTAGATTTCTTTGTTTTAACATATATAATATAAATAAATTGTTATCTTCATTTATAATATACATATATACATCTATGTATACATATATAAGTATCTCTACCAATAAATCTCTATATGAAATGATCTTATAATAAGTGGAACCAAATTAATTATTTTAGATAAGACGATAAATTTGTTGTTACTCTATCGAAAACAGCAGCAGCATTGTTGAGAAAATAAAGCCAATTGAGGGTGCAATTTTTGAAACTGCGTTTTTACAAAGATAAGCCCAACTTTTATAAATGAAGTTTATATGCAGCTCCCGAACTTTCTTCCCAATCACTAGGAACATGTGCAATCAGGTATCGAAGTTGTTTCACGATACAATATCAATATAAGTATCAACACGACGTTCAATCGCCCTGAATAATGGGAATAATCTAAATTTATATCATGAGATTCCAACTCAAATAATCATTAACAAAACCCATGTCGTGAGTTCTTTTTTTAAAATCGATTATTACCAACGAAAGTAATCTCAGTGAGCATTTAGTTATCAATAAATATTATTTACAGTTACATCAGTATTCTTATGCTGAAAGTAATAGTAAATTAATTTTTACTTTGAAAAAGACAATTCGTGTAATAACAATATAGATTCGCACAACACAAATCATAGATATAGATCAATTACATAATTAGATAAATTATATTTAATATAAACAGGGTCATATAATATAGATAAATATTTTTCTTTCATTTCAACATGCAAATATATACATGTATTATATTGAATTATATAAAGTGGTTTGTACATCGCAAAAAAAAAAAAAAATATCTTCTATCTTCAAAAAAAAAAGAAAAAATTTAGAAAATGAATAAAATTATATTATAACAAAAAACTTATTTTTGATTTCAAATACCTTAATGTTTTAAACAAGACTATTATTAAATTATAATTTATAACAAATATCAATCCGATTAAAATAAAATTAATTAAAAAGTTTTATTCTAAAATACGTAAATAATCGTAAGTTACTTTCTGACAAGGATTAGAAAAATTATTAAAATCTCAACATGATTATAAGCAATATCATTTTATTTATGAAACAGATATTGTATTTTATTTTAATTTATTTAAAAATAAAGTTTATTAATCAGGAAAAAATTTGTATTAATTAAATTTGAATTACTTGAATAAAAAAATTTAATTCTTTAAATTTTTAAAAATGCAGTACTGTAACGGCCATAATAGTAATTATGTCTAAGTTTACAATTTTATCAATAATTTTATAAATAATTTTATATGCATTCAAATAGATTTAAATAAGAATATATTATTAACACGATAAAATTTGATTAATTAATTCTTTAATAAATTTCGTCAACTGTACAATCAACTTTATATAAATTATAAATAGAATAAGAATTAATTCAAATTCTTAATAGAAATCTTGGTAAATTTTAAGCAAAAATTAATTACATTATAAAATATAAAGGTGATAAATAATTTAGTTTTATGTGTATAATTCTGAAAGTAAAAATAAATTAATGATGTGAAAATTAAAATATAATCTATGAAAAAAACTTTTACTTCATAAATTAGTAATTATAATTATCAAAAAACGTTTATGTTTATATATACGTTAAAACTTTGAATTTAACTCCTCATCAAACCAATACAAGGCATTTAGTTTATTGTTAAAAAAAACTTCATTGGTTTGTACAAAATGAATTACGAATCAAAACTTTATTTTTTTTCTGTCAGATACTCTTAGAGACAGTTAACAGAAATAAAAGGATAAATTATAATTTTATCATAAAAAAGCTAGAACTTAATAGAAGCACGTGAATGCAAAATTGAAAGTGATGATAAACCAGGAAATCAGGTTACTTGAGAGCTGCAGGAGGTGACGGTCACCATACAATACAATTCCGTATGCACACTAGAAGGCGCCGAGCTCTCAAAGATAGCTCATGTGTAAAATTAGTGTCGGATAAGTGACACACACATCTGACTTTACGACACACTACACGTTAGAGTTATTACATTGCGTATGATATTTCGTAACTGTGTTACAAACTACCAATTGGAAATATTGAATTATAAAAAATTTCTGAATAAATGAGAGTTTTCAGAAAAATTGAAACGAAAGCTTAATTCTTATTGTTATTTTATTTTTTCCTTATTCCCTTAAAAAAGCAATGTGAATTTAGTGAAGTTTTGAATTAATTGAATTAGTTGTTTAATAAATTTATTAATTTATTATTGATTTACTTTTCACTATTATTTTATATTATATAATTCTACATTATTATATTTGTAACATTATATTATATTTATTATTTTCAAATATATAGTGAGTAAGTCAAAATATCAATTGAAGGTAATTATATTACTATATAAAAATTTAGAGTAATACATTCAAAAAAATAAAAAATATTGTTCTATGTTAAAAATTACTGTCAATTTTTATTTTATTTGCACATTAACTCAAATAATTATAGAATATATTGATTTTATAATTTTATAAAGAACACCAACATTGATGCATTCGATTTTTTGCTCATAACTTTCAGTCTGTGTTTTATCATATGATTACAAATATGATATACGTACATAATTTATGTCGACATAGTTATGACGTATATTGAATGTAATATTAAATTCAATTTACGACATGCATCTTACTTAATAATTGAGAAAAATTGATCTGTGGGACAAAAGTTATTCCTTCGTAATCATAAATATAATTAATAATCCATCCATAATAATTTAAATTTTATAATCTGTTTAAAAATTTCAATCTATATCATATACATTTGCATAATTATATTAATTATTACACATTTGTATATCTAACATTTTTCTTAAATACTAGAACATAATATGAGTAAAAATATAACCAAGTAATGATAATAATAATAATAATAATAATAATAAGGAGAAGAACAACAACAACAACAACAACAACAATAATTATTGTCATCTTCATTATAATTATTTATTGTGCAGCTTTGAAATGATGAATACAATTACAAATTTTTAATATAGTAGAAACATAAAAATGAACTTTACCAAATATTTGTTAAAAAAACAGTCATGTATCAATTGTAAATCTGACAAATTTAAAAAAAAAAAAAAGGAAATTAAAAGAAATAAATATTTCAAAGTTGAAATTTGGAATGAAGTTAACCACATTCATTGGATATTGGTGTAAAATGTAAATAATAAAGTTAGATTTAATTTACCTTTAAAGGTATTTTTATTATTGTACTTAGACTATTTTATGTTGATCTATTTGTATTTCATAACAAATAACGCTCATACATTTTAACACCCGTACTATTTAACTTAATATGTTTACATTTTTAACGCGTAACTATCATTTAACAAAATACTAATATTACTACGCTTTTATTTATTTGTATTTCATGAGAATTGATAATAAAAGAAAATAATTCAAGTAAGTGAATAATTATATGATAATTTTAATTAAAATACTATATTTTTTAAATAGAAGTAAATATTTTTTTATTAAGAAATTTAAGTACATGATTAAAAAATTATAAACATTTAACAGCTATTGAAAGCATCTCATATTTAACAACTATCAATACAAGAAAACGATAATTTAAATAGCAATTCTTATAACAAATAAAATTTGTACATTAATGATGTACAACGAATAATGTACATTACCAATTAATAAAAAGTGTTTTCGAAATTATAAAACTAAAATAATTTTTACCATAAAGTATTATTTTTTCTGAATCACTATGACCTACAGATATGTATCTTCGAAAAGAAAAATGAATAAAAGGGTCTGAATATTGACTGTAAGCCTTGGGTATACATGTGGTGGTCGCTCACGTTTAATCAAATACTGCAGATAGTTCAAAGCTGTAGTGGATTTGCAATCATAACGATTTCATGTCTAAGCATGTGCCGCAATGCGCTTATTGTCGTTTTTCTTTAAAGTCTTTACCATTTATTTTTACTATTAAATTAAATGTTATTGTATATTTAAGATAGTCACATAACTATACAGTATAATATGTATAATTAACACATGCTACCAATAATAATAAGATACACGAATAAAAATGTTTACTAATACCTGGAAATGATAGTGATACTATTCATTAATAATAGTGTAAAAATTTATGCGTACGTATAAAAAAAAAATGCCTTCTACATAATCAAATATATAAAAGTGTAAATTATTAAAGCAGTAATAAAAAATTTTGGTATAGATTTTTTGAAAGGCTTCTTAACTACAATTGAATCATTTCCTCGTATCTTTATATCTTATGAAAAAACATGCAAAAATCTTGAAAAATATCATCCGTATTTGCCCAGAAAACGAATACAGAATTAAATATAGCCTTATTAAATCTAATAAATATCGATAGATATTTTCAAAATGAAAATTCAATACATACTTTTATATATGTTTCATACATTTATGAATATAATTTATACATGTATAATTCTTCGGACTGATCCATTTCATTCAAGATAAAGAAAACTCAATCAAGTATTATACATGTATTTTGTGTATATTGGCTTAAAAATTATATTAAACGCTAAGCTAAACTCATTATATACTAATTCATATCTTTTATTTTAAACTACAGTAATTCTTGAAAACCTAATAATTCACAACCAATGCTATGCACCAGCTTACATGCCACATGTATACATATCTATTCAATAATTTGGTCAATATTTTTATATTATCAATAAATTGTTCATTAAAAGAAAAAATATATGCCGATTCCATTACTTTCTTGTTCAATAAGTAATATTTATTAAATTATATATATAAACATAGACTGTTTAAAAAGTATTGAGTTTTTTCTTTTTTTTTTTTTTAAAGCCACTATTGGTCGTGCGATTTGGGAGACTTCTTAAAATATGAGAGGAAGTTTTTTTCTATTTTGTCCTTTTTTTTTTTTTTTTTTTTCAATTATTAGAAGCGGCAGGTTGCATTCAAGTGAAGGATATTTTTCAGTTTTATGACATATCGCGATGTTGCGACTAATGGAACAGCGCTACGTAGTAAAATTTTGACTTACGGCTTGATAAAAACACTTTAGAAATTTTTTTAATGTTAAAAATGGTTTTTAAAGTTAACTGTATGCATGTGTTGATAAATTCAGAGTGTCGTCTATTACCCTAATCACCTTCTTGAGAACCTTTTGTGAATTTTTTAATTATAATTTTCACGTAACTTTATCCTTAAAGACTTTTTTCTAACATTTAAGTCTTTATAGCATTTTATTAAGCCCCAAACAAATTTTTACCGTATAAATCTGTTCCAAAAGTCGTTCCATAACGCTGTGTCAAAAAATCGAAAAATATCCTTCGCCCGAAACAAAATCCTATTGCTTTTAATTATCAAAAAAATAAAAAAGGGACAAACAAAAAATTCTATCCCATATTTCAAGAAGAAGTCTCCCAAATCGCTACGCTCGATACTGACTACAAAAAAACAAAACAAAAAACTCTGTACCTTATTGACAGACCATGTATACGCTCGCATGCACACATATTATATTATTTTTATTTGTCATATTATAAATTGTATTTTTATATATTATTATCTTTTAAAAGTGTAATCTATAAAATAATTTGGTTTATTTCTCAAATTCTTTTGCTATTTATTTCATCTAAACAATAATGTTTCAAATATTGATGATTACGACCAACGAACTATTCTATTACTTGGAAATTTTTATTTTTATATTAAAATAAAGATAAATTATTTGCCTATTTCTTTCACAATTTTTTTTTTTTTTTTTTTTTTTCTTTGAATATACAAAAAAGTATCCATCATAAATCAGAAACAAACTTCCTCCTAAAGAAAATTATAAAGGAACGTATCACCTCACATAAATAAATCACTATTTAAATTGATCAAATTGCTTATTATTTATTTAAAATTCGTTTTTGTGATAAAAAGACATGGTATGTGAATACACTGCATCATCAAATTTTATAAAATTATTATATGAAATTACACGAATTCTTTTTTGTAAAGTATCTCAAGTTCTATAGATTTATAGTCGTTATTTCTAAATCCTTCGAAAAAATTTTTAACGTATTAATTTATTTTTCAATTTGTAATGCTTATTAATACTGCAATAAGATTTTATAAATTATATTTTTGAATTTCTAAATATATTGTTTGTTTATATATGAACACATACAGGTGTACAAGATTGAAATCGATCTCAATGTGTGATTACTTAACTAATATCGAGAAAATACTATATATAGATTTCTAGTATTATTTATTGGTTCAGAGTTAAAATTTTACATATTAAAAATTTTATGATAATTCCGAATAATATTTTTCATTCAAACATTTACTTACAACCACACGCAAATCTGCCTTCAATATTAAAGTATCAGTGTCTCTCAATTCATTAGTATTTAAATATTGATAATATTACAAATATTATGGTTAAATACTAAATGAATATGCAATAAGTATCTTAAGATAAATTAAAAAAGTAAATTCACCAAATAATATTTAATAACTAGTTTTTTTTATTTTATATTCGGAGATAAATTTTTATTTATCACATGAAAAACAATAGTTATGCTATTAAAATTATGTCTTTCTTTTTCAAATATACATGAATTAATATAATTATTTAAATATTGTAAAAAATAGTAATATAAAATAGAATATAATTAAAAAATATCTATATAATATTGTTTAAGATAATGAATATAACTTTTTATGTTTTAAGTCAGCAATAGAATAATTTATTCCTTCCTCTATGTTCTTCCTTGTTTAATTTTTAAGAGTTTCAGCGAGGTGATCATGGTTCCTTCATTGCTGTATCCTTTTGTATAGCAATTTTTTAACTAATTTAAATCGCATATATTTTAATACAATGTTATCTAATAATTTGCCAATCATACTTATTTTACATATTATTATAAAAAAGTTTTATTTACATATTTTTTCATTTATATTAATAGCAGTCATATCTGATTACAATTTAATTTATACAATTAGTAAAATATTATTAATATTGTGTCATCAAGTATTAACAATGTTTTAAATTTTAAATAAATGTTTTTAAAAAAAAGTGAAGACACATATGCATCAAACACATTTATGCATGTCATATTTTATTTTTATTCAGAATTTTTTGACATTTTATCACTATCTGTTATAATATTTAAATTTTATTTTACATTTTAATTTTTACTATATAATTATATTTAATATATATCTTACATACATTTGATAATTTAATATTGTAATAGAAGAAATAGATTTATTTTATTATAGAATATAAATAAATATATTGTCAAAATTTTTAAATTAAAAAACTAAAAATTGTATCTTATTAATTTATATATATAATACTAAAAGAAGAATAATAACTTCTTAATAAAACTTTTACAATTGTAACTTCACATAAATATATTTTAAAAAATTATATCTATTCTGATTTAAATATAAAATTACATACAAATATAAATATAATCAATCATTTCCTATCAATCATTTCTATGTTACATATATATAAGACATTTATAATTTGTACATTTTTTTTAATTAGTTAAAATATAAAAAGTTAAGAAGGATATGTAGAGAAATATCATTAGATAAATTCTTATTTTATTGTTCAATATACTATCAGTATAATATCGGTATATTGTATTAAAAACGTCTAAATTGTTTTTTAAATCTTTCATAATGATAGTCATCAGTAGCTTTTTCATTATTATCTTTCCGTTTCTCTTTGGGATATGATGTATGTAAAATAGGCTTTTGTATAATTACATCTTGCCTCTTCTTTTGTGTATCCGAATCATCAATATTAACTGTAAAATATTAAATAACTTTTAATTATTTAGTCATAAAAGCTATTTTTTAAAAATATTAATATCTAAAAAATATAGATATTAAATATAACATATAAGCATTCAAAAACCAAAAACTATAATTAAAAATATACAATTAAATATAAGTGTAAATAACTTTTTTGAGTAATAAGTTTATAAATTTTTTGAGCTGTTCATATTGAATTTTAAATTATTGAACTTTAAAATTGTAATTTAAAATTTTTATTATTGATATATCTTATGGAATATTTTACATCTATTATGTTGCACAAAATTTACAGCCATATTGGTTGGCACAAATTGAGATGGACCATCCTTTTTTCTGTGTCTATCCCACAAAAGTTTTAATTTAGCCTCTTCAGTAGCTTCAATATTACGGATTTTAGCTCTAAAAAACATTAATAATTTTAATATTTTGTAATATAGTATTTATATTTTAATATTAAATTATAATTTAATTATACAATACTTAAAAAGTGTAATTATTTAATAGAAACATATTATAAAAATAACACTTAAAACTATATTATTGATAAATCAATAAAAGTTTATAATATTAAATAATTTATATGTTAAATTTATTATACTTACTCAATACCAAGATCAACTTCAGGAATACCTGAAAGCATTTGATTTGACAACATCTCTTCACTTTTATTTGTAGAACTTTGTCTCAAGTGCTCTGGCACCGCTTGTAGAGCTGCTTCTTCTGGTGAGCAGTATGATCCTTTTCTTTTTTTTACATATTGATCATCATTTTTATTTTTATTCTTTCGTTTTGAAAGCTCATCTTCAATATATTTTACCCTAGAGTATTAATCAAAATATGTATTTTGTAAAATTATGAAAAATATTATAAATTAATAATAAATATTATTATTAAATTTTAATAAATATTACATTTCTTCATCTTCATCTCGTTTGTTTGTTTCTGCATTGAATTGTGTTCCAATACCTGTATCATAAGCATCATCTTGTTTTAATTTAGTATTTTTTAAAGCAGCCATATTAACCATTCCACCTGATTTAATATTAAATGGATCTAACTAAAAAGCAAATCATACAAACTATGTACAAATTGTTTTTATGAAAATATATTTTTAAAAACTTGTTACAATGTCAAAAACATACTGTTATTGTTTCAGCTGCTGTTTCACCTAATGCCAAACCCATAACATTTACACCTTTAGGTCGACTTCGTAATTTTTGAATAGTTTTCAATTCTTCTAATTTTGATCTAAAAATAATGAATCATTTATTTTAAGTAATATTTAATTTTTATACACAATGATTGATTACCTAACCCCACAATCGTCATTGTCACTATTATCATCGTCTGTCAAAATTTCTCGTTTTCGTAAAGGTTTACGATTTTTTTTTTTAAATGTTACTTTTACATCTGATTCTTCAGCACTAGACATAATTATTAAAATCTTTGAAAATTATTAACTAAAAAAATTAATATTTTTATATAATTTCAGAAACTGCCTGTAATTATTGTTATTTATGTCTAAAACTATCATGTATTATTTCGTAATAATTTAAATTAAACTTCCAAAGAATGTAAAATAATTTAAAATCATATATTTTAGATCCGTATTATAATAATTAACAAAAAATCTATCAATACTTTTTTATTTTTTATTTAATAACTTTTAAATAATAAAATACAGTATTTTTAAAAAGATTTATTAAATCATTTTAAGCAAGGCAATACAAAAAAACTATTTAAGCATTATATTAAGAATATACAAAGAGATTGCAAATCACTAAAAAATGAAGTGATCCTTATTTTCTATACTCTACCTCTCACGAAATTTTTTTAAAACTAAAGTTTCAATTTTAATGATAAAAAAAAAGATCACGGATAATATACCATCAGAGTCATATTCTAATTAGGAGGGGGGTCAGATCTTTATGACAGAATTGTCAACAAACGCAACAGACGCGTCACATTAGGTTTGTGACGTACAAGAAAGTACCCGCGCTATAATAATATGAAAATTTTTAAATTTTATAATAATTACACATTATTATCTACTATATCATCTACTGTATTCAATTTAAAAATTAATTTTTCTTTTATACTAGAAACAATTAAAAACAAATTTAATGGAATCAGATTACTTCATATATCTGTTTTCATGAGCCGGTACTGATAACCTGGTACATGTGTTTATATTATTGTTTCTCAAACACGTGTAGCCAAAGTGCAGATTCTCAGCTTAGAATAGTTTTAAAAACTATTTCGAGAAGAGTGTGAATAATTCATTTCGCTCTTTGTTAAGAATGTGTGTGCATTTTGAATTTCTTGTAAAGTTAATAAGTGTTAATTATAAAGTAATTTTACATATAAATTTTAAAGTGATTTTTTTATTATGTATAGTTTTTATAGAATTAAAATTTATAAATAAATATATATATATAAATAGTGAAATTTAGAAATGAAGACAAACATATTTATAGGTATGTTGATAAATTTATTAGTAAATATATTGTAATAAAAAGACTATATTTATACAAGTTTATAATATATTAAGTACATTATACAATTTTCGCAATTTCCATGTTAAACAATGTCAACAAACGTAGTGAGGCAAATATCTTCTTTCTCAACCGCACTTACAGGTATACTAGAGACCTCTGAAGAGTCCGTGGCTGAGTTAACATTTTTTATAAGTACTTTAAAACCTACTTGAAAAAATTGCTAACTATAAATACACGAATAATGGGTGAATATTGACCTTACTTTTTTTGGTACTGAGTATTCATTTATGTTGTTTTCAATTTTAATTATTTGCTTTCAGCAGAGATTATAAGAGAGATCGCTAATGCCAATATTAAACTTTTCGTCACAAAAAACCTAACTGACAATTAACAAACTACTAGATGTTTAGAAAGGAACGATGGGGAGTAAAGAGTGAAGTTGTGCATTCTCCTTACTATGTTGAATAATAAAAATAAAAGTAATGAAGTCAGCAATTTTTCTGTAATTCAAATGACATAAAATATTATATATTGATATATTTATTAATTTTTTTTCTTTATTTACTTGATATATTTGGCCTGTAGCTCATATTATTCCAAAAAATATTACACTTCTTATATTACACTCTTATAAAATTGTGCAATTTTTTAATAATATTATCAATATATTTAATGAACTGTACATACTATGGATTTACAATTTTCTGATTTTATAATTATAAAGAAAATTATAAGTAGTGGAGCTGAAAATATTCATGAAAGGATTGAATAACCTCAAATGTGTTTTACACACACATATTTTACAAATTAAAATACAAAATAATTTAAATGAATAATTGTACATATTTTTTATTCATAACATAAGTAATAAATGAAGTATATAAAATGAAATTAATTTACTAAATATTCCATTTTTTCCATTCTTATAAATTTATTTGATTTAAATTTAATATTTTATTAAATGTATAGAAATACTGTTATTCTACATAAGCAATTCCTGTATTTGAATGAAATTAAAAGTACCTGTATCGAGTAATTTTGACATATTTTACTGAAGAAAATGATTTTTTCAATACAATTTTAGTTATGCTTTATAGTAATATAATTTTTTTATGTGTACACATGTAAGCTATTTAAACAATGATGAAATTTCAAATAATCAGAGTAATAGTTTATAAAATACATAATGAATACATATAATATAGATTTTTGTACAAATAATTCAGTGTATAGTTAAACAAAATTTGAAATATAATTAAATGTAATACAAATATAATATGCATAAACATACACAAATAAATACCGCATTACATACAGATTTACAAATTATTTAAAACATTATTTAAAATACAAACACATCACTGTAAACAAATATTTAAATGCAAATAGTATAGTAATATAATATTATGATACAAATTCTATTCTAAATATTTTTTAAAATTATCTACAAAGTAAAAGCACTCTAATTATTTTGCATTATGTTAAAGTAATAGTAGTACATAGCAGATTATAATGAAGATAAAAATTATGAAGATATAAACCTATAAAATAATATAACTATTTAAAATTATAAGGGAGTTTGCCAAGCGTAAACGGTAATCTCAACAGGTAAGTCCACCCATCGTCTCTAAATTCATTAATTTTAAAATTTTATGAACACATATAGTGTACATAATATATACCAATATATAAATACAAATTCAACATTATATATATAAAAAATGTGACAATATACAGAAATCATTGGTCATCATTGGTACTTTAAATGACTTTTTGATAAATTCTTAGTATTTACGAAATTAGTATTCTTTTAAACTTCACTTTGTGATGTTTTGTATTCATAAAAAAATTTGTCCTTTTAAACTTATATAAATTCTTAAATGTGGACCATTCGATTAAAACATTTGAAAACATAAAATTAGTTTCTCTTGATCATTCAATAGAGATAACGGATTTTGTTCTGCGACAAAATATAACTGCGATTTTTAGTTATCCTTATATACATTTTATTTTATTTATTTTCCATGATTAAAATTAAATTAATTTTGTATTAAAAAATGTTTATTATAATTGAATGTTGTTTTTCTAATATTATATAATTATATCTACATTGTAAAAGTTTTGGCTTCGGATTTTTCGTCAATTTGTGCGCGATCGTATTCTTATCACAGGTTTTTAGATTCATAAATGGAGACTAATCAATCATATAACATCTATGAAAGATGTCAATACCTTAACTTTATCACCGGAAATCACAATCATATTTACCTCTTTCGATCTTCTCTTGATTTGAAGAAACAAAAATTATGGGTAGAAAATATAGATATGCGATTCCTTTTTAAAAAATTTTCATTTAATACAATTATAAATAATGAAAAATATAACATCACGCAAAAAATAGATATATAATACAAATGTTATTTATTTATTATGTTTATGGGATTATTGAAAAAATAATGCACATTCATTAATAATTTTATAATTAATATTTAATAATTAATAATATTATATTTATTTATAATAATATATAATAATCATAATAAATTATTTTTTAAATAATATTATTTATATAATAAAAAAAAATTATTATCTCAAAGAATAAATATTATCTTTTAATTAAATTTTAATAACAAAGTAAATTTTGAAGAAAAAAATAATATGATTATTAATAATTTAATTAATAAATAATTAAAAATAAAATAAAATAATTAATTTTTTATGTCTAACACTTTTATGCTGAAAACATTTTCATGTTTAAAATATTTTTTATATTTCTGATAATAATGATTATTTAAATAAATAAAATAAATTAAATCATTGAAACATGCAATAAAACTACAAAATAATAAACAATAATCCTGGATTAAAAATTAATGTGAAATAATATTTTTATTTTCATGCATCTACACGTTCCTTTGAGAATTTTTTAATTTTATAAATTTTAAAAATATCTAAACTATGCAGTTATAAGTTTAATAAGAAAGTAAAAAAATAGGTAATAGATGTATTTGTGAGATAAAGTGAGAGAGATACAAAGAGAGAGAGAGAGAGAGAGAGAGGAAATATTTCCTAGTCCCTTATATCAATCCTTGTACAAATTTTGAGACGGGGAAGTTTACTACTCATAGATTTTAAACATTTGTTGAACTTATTGCCCAAAAAAAATGTTCAAATACTTTCGTGCAATAAGAATTTTATAATCTTTACACTTTGTACAGGAATTTATAAAATGGACTAGGAAATGTTTCCTGTCTCTCTCTCTCTCACTCTCTTTATCTTTCTGTCTCCACTAAGCCTTTAGAATTTAATATATATCTTTAAAGAACATATCTGTTTACTCTTTGCATTTGATAAGCTAGTTCTAATTCTTACAAAAACAGTTATTTATCATATTTTATTCTAACTTTTGTTATTAGTCCATAAGTTATCGTTGATTGTTAAAAAATATTTTATTTCTACTATACTTGCTATTTAAAATTTTTTCTTTATTCATGAATAAATATAGATTCAAACTTTTATAAGAAATATTTTAATTTTTGCTTAATTATGTAATTTATTAAGATCTATATTCTAAAAAAAATACTCTAAATCGAATGTAATTAATATTGATGAAAGTGAAATTAAGATCTTAATATAAAAATGTCCTTCAGTTGTAATTGTATAAATGTAGCATTTTTTTATCAGATTTGAATTTTTAAAACAAAATAAATCATGCGATTAATATAGAATATAGTTATAAATATAATAAATGAATAAAAAAAGTTAATCATTACTTATTATTACTAGTTTTTATTCATATTAATATCAAAATTTAATTGAATTATATTATGTTTTGATAATAGAATCATATTTAAATACATTAATTTGTTGTTATGATATTCTATAATAGACTATAATTTTCTGTATATTATTATTCAATCAAAATAAATAAATGTATACCTAAATTCTAAAGATTAAAAGATTTATATTAATATTTGTATTTTCTTTTTATAATTTACAAATAAATGGAATACTAAATATTTGTATGCAAATAAATCAAATTACTCATAATTAAAAAATTTATCTGTAATAAAAGTAAATTATAACTGTAATTATAATTGAAATTACCGTGATATATAAAATTGTTATGTGCTTATATAGAATTAAAATAATTTTAAAATAAATATGAATTTTATTCTAAAATGTATTCTTATTTACACATAATTTTAGAAACTTGATATTTTATTCTTTTATTTACTTATGCACATGTTAATTCAGCTATATACATGAATAGGTAAAGGCATCTATACTGAGCTACACGTACTTTTTAAAAGATATAAAAATAAAAATGTAAAAGAAATAGATCACTTGTTGCATATTTTGAAAATCAATTCCGATTCTGATAAAAAATGAATATGTGTTCATTTATTAATTATTTATACTTTTAATTTTTTAATTCAAAATTTGTAATTAATGTTATTTTAAGAAATAAAATTAATTTTCAATTAATTTTTTTTTTTAAATGTACATATATGTTTTTCAATATTTAATAATGTTTCTTAATTAAATGTTTGTAATTAACCATTATTTATTCATTATCTTTTAAAAATATTTCTCATTTTCTTTATATTAATTAAAAATTAAAATTTAATAAAAGTTTTGGATTGAAGTAATTAAAATATAATTAAGTTGTATCATAATTTTTTGTAATATTTCTATGTCGTAACGCCGTGATTTCTCTATAGATCGGGGCCGGGATTCACTCAGTAGGAGGACGGGCACAAAAAATAAAATTTTAGATTTAATATTCAAATTTTTTTATTGTACTTGGTACAACTATTAAAGTTTCAAATTTTGGCGGCGATTTTCACCTCGGTTTCCAGCTGTGGCTCCTCGACGGCCGTCTGGAACAAACCCAAATATCAAAGGTTTATTCACCTTTACTAATATGTGAATATGAAATAGACGATCGTGCTTGCAGTTATGACACAAGACACGTCGTTTGTTGACACTAGATGTTAACTAATATACGACGCCTCTGTTTTTATGACCCAGAGTTTTCCAATACAGCTCTTCTTTGCTGTTATGACGAGAAGAACAGTGAATCATTTGCTTTCTTTAATTTTCTTTTTAGAATTATCTCAGTACAATCACGGAGAATAAGACTAAAGCACAGAAATCTTTATTCTATATATTACTTAGATTTGACTCAGGCACGCGTGTAAACACGATAGCCTCGATCAATATTCTATGTAAAAGAGCTTCCCGTCGACTCGATTCATCCGTTTATATATCCGCGGATTACCGCGTTTTCCGTTTTGTCCTTCCTACGGCGGGGATACTTGATTTTATTTTTCGGGGAGAAGGCATGCCGTCCGCATGTGATTTGCGCGATTTTAAATAAAACGTTATTAAAACCGTTTTGCTTTTAAATCCACAAATCATGGGCACTTACTGTTTGGCACGTATCACCGTTAAACATATTCTCTCTCCACCGATGAGGTGAATAAACTAGCAATGATGAGGTTAATAAACTTTTATCCTCAAAGTGGTTACGAGACGATATGCAATATCGTCGCAATGTATATTTGCAAATATTTTGTTCCATTTATACATATGTATGTTTGTATGTACATTTATATACATTATATGTATATATTTATCTCTTTGTATATTTGTATTTATTCATATAATATTGTATTATATTTCTATTTATATCTACATATACGTATAAATAACATTTATATATAGTAAATTATTTGTAAAAAAATTCTCATTGTAAAATATTTTCTAATATATATCATTTAAAATATAAATATTAATGTAATCGCAATTATAAAACTTTAGAATTCATATAATAATAATATATAATAATATATTTCTAATAATATAATTTTTAAAGCATATACACTTATTTGTTCAGCGTATAAACATTCATTCATTATGTTGCAACGATACTCGCAAAGATAGTTTCTATTGGCATACTAAAACTAACCACCAAACACGTGATTGAACCCTAAAAGTCCTCACCCCGGGAAAAGGCGAATGATCGCGGAAACACGCAAATTTACCGATTTGCCAATTTCAAAAGGAGTACCGGCAAGCATTTTAAATTGGGGAATAAAAACAACACCCACATTAGGCAACGGACAAAGCTGACACCAGCTGTTCCAAAATAATAGTCAACGCCCTCCCATCAGCGAGGACGCTAACTAATATTAAAATAGTTCCTCGGCAATATAAACGAGAGCATACGAGCCTGCGGGAGATTTGGACTGGGATTTTTTGACGAGAAATTACTTTGGTGAACAGATGACAGTAAAGACTTTGAAGCAGGGAGGGTCAACTTTAAATGAGAAAATTGGCAACAAACGTGCCACGACTACGACCAAAAATTTAAAGCGCCCTGTACCTTATACTCGCCCTGATGTCTTTTTCCGTGAGCAGATCCTGATGAAACCAAACACGTGATGATATTATTTCAAAATACAATGCGAGACATATTTAAAACTTATTTCTTTCGTTAATGTTTTGAAATTATTCGCGTTTTAATTTTATACATTATAGTTAATAATTTAGATATAGTTATCAGTGAACATTGAGTGTTTATATTATTAAAAAATTAAATTTTAATTTTATATTATTCAAATCCATATAAAAATTAAAATTAATAAAAAGAAATAGAGGAGGAAATAAATTTAATAAAGGAACATTATACTAAAAGATAAACAAAAATTTAAGGTATGAATTTTGATAAATTTAATTTCAATAATATTTTAACAATTACATTAATAAGTAATAATATATCTAATAAACATGTATATTCATATAACAAATTATATTTTGTTGAAATAATCTTTTATCTTGTATTTAATTAATAATTGTTTTTTTATAATAACCATATTATTGGTTTACATATTTTATTATAATAGTTTATACATTTTCAAATGATAAATTATTTTCTTTTTCTTATATTGTTGTTCTAATATTAACAATAAGTCTTTTATTTTACATAATAAATATTTTTATAACTTTATTTTAATTATATAAGATGTACGCTTATTTTTTCAATAATGATATACATATTGATATATTTTCAAAATGCATATATAAGCTTATACATTTATTCTATATAATTATGCACACTACTTTTATAATGATATTATGTAATGTAAATATATGCTTGTTTCTATATATATTTAATTAAATTATATCATTATCATGAATTATATATTTACAGTAAGCCTGCATTGCGAATTAATTTATACAATTTATTAACTGTTATGTTACAGTTTTTTAGTTGCCCAATATAATAATAATATTAACAATATAATATAATAATATTATATAATAATTCATACATCAAAACAATAAAAATAACAATAAATTTTGACAAAATAACATACTAACATTAACATGGTCATCTTACAAAATTACGAAAAAACAAACAATAAAAATTAATAATAATAAATAACTAATAATGACTGTGCAGCAGAAAATTTTTGAATTTTTTAAATATGTGATTTAATTTATATACTAAATTCTTGTATTTACACAAATTTTAATTATACCGATTACCTTCGATTTAGAAGTGCATTCGTCTATGAATACGTTGTCGTAACAAAAGTATTGCATTTGACATAATTGTTAAAGGTCGTTGACCATTCCTATCGAATCATAACAAGGATTCTGATGATCATGTTATCCTTATTTTATTATGGGTTACGATCACAGAATAGATATAAAGAAAATTTTAAGTTAAATATTATGCATAAGAAACAGAGACGGTAGTTTAAATATCTTTTTTCTCTCTCGTACTTCCAAAGAGATTTTAACGATCATAGTGGACACATGAAAAGTTAAAAAAAATTTTTTATAAACACTTCAAAAACTATTTTAAAAAAACGGTATATATAGACATATGAAGTACAGGTAAAAGAAATTGACATCTAAGATATTTTGATTATTGAAAATAAATTAGTACAACTGAAATATATTTTTTATCATAATATGATTGTAATTTACATTTTAATAATGAAATATTTTTTTATATTTATAAAAAACTATTAATCATTATAATGTTATAAATAAAAATGCTTTTCAGCTATAATAAATTATTTTGAACCTTCAAAATACCTCAGATGTTTTCTTTTACCTGTACTTCATATATCTATATATACCATTTTTTTAATAGATCTTGAAATGTTTAGGAAAATTTTTTTTATAGAAAAAGATATTTTAACCATCATAAAAAATTTTAAACCTGAAAATTATTATTAAATATGAAAAAAAAATTTATATAGATTATTTAAAATATAATTGCACAAATAAAATTGTATTTATGTATATTAATAAATATATAAATAAAATAGTTATACTATTGGATATTAAATATGTTTTAATGTTATTTATTGGTCTTTTCATGTGAAAATCTTTTCATAGGAAAGTAAAAGGACAGTATTTGAGAGTTACCTCAAATAGATGAAATCAAATTTATGTTTATTAATAAATTAAACAGAAGTGAGGGAGAAGAAATATTGCTGCTAGGTTGAAGTTAAATAACACAATAATTCGCGAGAAAACAAAATAAAATACAATTTATTGACGCGGCATAAAAACCCCTGCGTCAGGGGGAAAAAACCTCATGTACGTCGATCAAATAAATACAAAAACTTACAGAATTGTGCTTCACGCACGCGAGAATATCTGCGCTCACAGGCAGCTCGCGCACGAGCTAGGAGCAACGGGGCGGTCCTGGTGCTCGTCAGCACTCACCCTGGAGAAGATCGCCGGGCGCCGCCGTATAAACAGGGGAACGATAGGTCCCGGGCTTCTGGATCCAGCAGACGTCTCACACGAGACACCACAAACACCACACGCATGCATCGCAAGAAATCGAGAACACTCTCACGCACGAGAGCAAGAAACGGCGAGAAAATTGAGCGAAAATGCAAGCAAGTGCATTAGGCGCAACGTCGCAAGGAGAATTGAAAATCCTCCCCCGCGTCGGACCCCACGCAGGTCAAACTTTTCTTCCAGGCCTGTCCCCACTCCCAGTACTTACACAAATTCAGAAATTTCCGTGCACTTTCACTTTTCATAAAGTGAAAATACACAAGATGAAAAATGCCCCAAACAGACAGGGTAATAAATTTATAAATGTACCTGTGCCCTCTTTCGAATTTATAAATGGTTGCAAATAGGTTATTAAAGTATTTGTTTTGACCTTTTGCATACTTAAAAAAAGATTTTCTACAACATTCACATTAAAAGACCAATAAATAATATTTAAAAATATTTAATACCCAATAGTGTAACTATTTTATCTATATTTTCATTAATATACATAAATAAAATTTTATTTGTGTATTCATATTTTAAATAATCTGTATACATAATTTTTATTGACCATTTATAGTAATAAGAAAAAAACATACCTATTAATTATAATATACTCAGAAAATGTAGACTTTTCCACATAAATTTCCAAAATATTTTGTAAAATGTAAATAAAAAATAATTGTATATTTAAAAAAAAATGTTCACACCGCTTAATTTCTTTTTTGTTTATATTGCTTCATAATTTTAAGAAATCGCAGTGTAAGCACATGTGCCGGATTATCAATTATATAAAGTGTAGGGTTCTATATTTTCTTGATACTTATACATGGGTATTTGTTTCCAGTCGTCTTATTTAAAGTTAAACCCCCCTGGTTTCGACTATCCCGTTATAATGAGGAGATCAGTATCCCAGCAGTAAACTCGAAATAAGACTAATTGTTTATTATAGATCGAGATCAACGAGCAGAACACAGCAGAAAGAAACAGGGAAAATATTAAGAGAACCGCGAAGTAGTAAGGATTCAAAACTTACTCAAAGCAATAATTTTTTTTATTGTTGTTAAAAAAACAAACAAAATAATAAGTAAAATTTTTTTATAAAAAAAAATAAAAAATAATAAACAATAATAATATTTTTTTTGTACAACACCTTGGTATGCTCCCCTTTAAAACTAACCGATTATTTAGCTTTCGATTGCATACGACGAAGATCGTGTTGTTACAATGTAAAATTTATTTTTTTATGACTTAAATCAGGAAATTATATTATATTTTATATTTCTAAAATAAAATCTATGATCGACAATTTTAAATATGCATCATCAACATACCTATAAAAAAAATCTCTTTAAAATTTATATGTAAAATTACTTTATAATTAACACTTATTAACTTTACAAGAAATTCAAAATGCACACACATTCTTAACAAAGAGCGAAATGAATTATTCACACTCTTCTCGAAATAGTTTTTAAAACTATTCTAAGCTGAGAATCTGCACTTTGGCTACACGTGTTTGAGAAACAATAATATAAACACATGTACCAGGTTATCAGTACCGGCTCATGAAAACAGATATATGAAGTAATCTGATTCCATTAAATTTGTTTTTAATTGTTTCTAGTATAAAAGAAAAATTAATTTTTAAATTGAATACAGTAGATGATATAGTAGATAATAATGTGTAATTATTATAAAATTTAAAAATTTTCATATTATTATAGCGCGGGTACTTTCTTGTACGTCACAAACCTAATGTGACGCGTCTGTTGCGTTTGTTGACAATTCTGTCATAAAGATCTGACCCCCCTCCTAATTAGAATATGACTCTGATGGTATATTATCCGTGATCTTTTTTTTTATCATTAAAATTGAAACTTTAGTTTTAAAAAAATTTCGCGAGAGGTAGAGTATAGAAAATAAGGATCACTTCATTTTTTAGTGATTTGCAATCTCTTTGTATATTCTTAATATAATGCTTAAGTTGACTCACCCCCTAGTGTGCTTCATCAACGCGAGCGGGTCAGTCTAGTACGCCCGCTTCGCGCGATCGAAAGTTGATGCACTGCTCCCCCCCCCAACAGTTTTGAACTCATTTGTCACTGGTTCTATACTCTTAATCCTAAAATATATTGAAATGATTTAAATTGAAATCTACAAAATAATAAAGATACAATAACGAAATTTCACACATACATTTGTGTGAACTCGTGTTTCTCTGCGAGGTTTATAAGAGCTTATGAACTGTTTAAGGAGGTTGTTAAACATTAAAAAAATAGATTACGAAAACAACAAAGGCAATGAGAGGAAAATAATCGAAATCTATACTAATAATAGTGAAAAATTAAAGGGGACTTTTTTGTCAATGGAGAGATGCATACAAAGTTTGAAAAAAAATATATTTTGCTGTAGGTGTGCTTCATTCCATCAAGGGAAACATGCATCTGTTATTTGACATCATATGGAAGATGAATCAGGTGCGGCACCTGATTTTGACAAGTTTCCATACCCATCGATATTATTAACATAATGAATTTTATAAATTATTAATTAATTATTTTGTTTAACTATTGTTTCATGGTTAAACTGGAATCGTAATTTTCTATTGATTTGCAGTCTGATTGTCAAACAAAATTCCTATACGCACTATTATATTTTTAAATAAATCGATGAACTTATTGAAAATATATTTTGCATTTGGTTAATAATAAATAAAACAATAAAATAATGAAATATGATTCATATAGAACAATTATAATTTTTTTAGAACTATTAAAAATCAAAATTAAACATCAGTTTGGATTAAAATAGCTATATTAATTAATAATAATTATAATTTATTAACAATAATAATAATATATGTATTTTTAATGATGTAAACAATAATTTTTATAAAATAAATTACCTGAAATACTATATCAACTATCTTTAAAAAAATTTTTAAAGTAATGAATAAATGCAATGTTCTTTATTTTAAGTTAAAAAAAAACTTAAATATTATTTTTTATATGTTTTAATATAATTTTATAAAAATGATATATAGATGAAAGTTAACAAAAATATATAGCTTTTATCATAAAACTTATAGTGTAAACATATAAAAAATAAATATAATATAATATAAAAAATATATAATTAAATAAAATCAAAGACAGAAACAAATTTTTTAAAAAAGAGGATAGATGTTGATTGTATTTCTGAAAAAAAAATTTTAATGTATTAAATATATTATATAATTTAAAAATAAGCTAATTTTAAGAAATAGTAATAATAATAATAATAATAATATCATACAATCATAAATGTAATAATTTAGTAAATATTCCTAACTTTATCATTGCAAAAAATACTTTAATTTTTTAATAAATGGATTTATTTGAATAAAAATAGAGCAATTGATTCAATCTATTTAACAAATCTATTTAAAAAAAAGTATTTAATACAATGATTATCTGTTCATATAAACAGAATTTAATGATCATTAATAATATAATCCATTTTTTCTTTAAATAAGTTCTAATATAAATTAGAATTATTTCATTTCAATATTCCTTGTTAATGTTCACACTATATAAATCACATAAATAATGAATTAGAAAATTCCTATTGTGATAGTAAATCTTGTATGCTAAAAACAAAAATTATATAAAATAGCTTCAGAAATTTGTAAAAAATGATATCAATCAAAATTAATAATTAATTTTTAATAATTTTTATATTTTATTATTAAGATTAGTAAAATTTATAGAAATACTAAATTACTTTTTCGTACAAATTTCTTAATTGTACAACATTTAAATTTATTAGAAGATAAACAAGAATAGCTGTTTCTAAGTGCAAAAAAGTGACAGGAAGATAGAAATAGATTCATTTTTTAATATTGAATACTAATTAATAATTTATAAATTTTTTAATTTTATATATAAGTTACATTTAGAATAATAAAATAAAATATAGAATTTTAAATTACTAAAATAAATTATCATCTTAATAATATTTTACAATTTTATGTATATACTTTTATTTAAAGTGATAGAAAATTTCAAGGAAATGATACTCATCAGTATACAATACGCATTTCTAAGATATTACTTAGATTCTGTTAACTAAAAGTTTTCTTAAATAATTTGCATATAAATTTTGAAATAACATAATTTACGACATTTATTTTGGTAATTATAATGTCTTGTATATTATACTGTTATATATAATTTTTGTAAAATCTAACTTTTATCATCTATTACAGACTGGTATATAATCCATAAAATTATACAATAGAATACATTTCATTAGGAATACAAATATTAACATAATGCCAAGATAAATGACTTTTCAAAAAACAAATATAACAACATTTTATACATATATATCAATATCATAGTTGACAAGTCTTATCTAAAAAGTTTGAAAAGAAATATAGTCAATTGTATTTTCAAATGTTTGTATGATATACTGCATTTATGATAATTAAAGCATCTATGAGTAATTATGTAATTACCAATTAATAAACAATATATATAAAAGCAGTTGAAAATCTTCATGAATATTATAAATTAATTTATTAATTTAAATTAGTATTCCTGTAATACATATAATTATTTTTCATATATGTAGATAATGAATTACACAAATAGGACAATAGTAAATTTATAAGTTTGCATCTAATATATAAACAATATAAATTAAAAATAAATTTTTACCAAAGTTTTCCTTACTCTAACTCTAGAAGTGATGTTAATAATAAACTATAAATATTTTTATTGATTCATGGCGAAAAATATTATATTATTGAATATCAGGCAGTCGTTTTGTTTTTCATCAATGAACAAGATAAAACTTGCACACAAATATCATTATGAATCTTTAACAATAGCAGCACTTACATTATTTTACAACAATCTTGATTTCTTTTATTTTGCATATATATAGCTGTAAATTCTGTATCTAATTAGTAACTATTAAAGTAGTTATAATTAATTTCATTCTAGCACATATCAATGTGATAAAAATTTATGTACGTTAAGAACTACTTACAAATTTTAGGAGGAACTTTTCCAAGCAATAATTCCAATTAGTATAGATAAAATAATGGCAGCTACGACTGCTAAAATAAACTTTTTTTTGCGTAATTTATTTTTGTAACTGGCTGCCTGTCTAAGCTGCGTCGTACCCTCACTAACAAATACTTCCGTTCTTTCAACAGAAGCTTCTATCGAATCAACAACTTCTCCTTGTTCGTGTACAATAGCTCCAAGTTCTTTAAATATTTTATTCACGTTAGTTATATCACTCTGAAATAAAATATGAATCAAATATAAATAATAAATAATGTGTGTTGTAGCTTCAAGTTCATAGTTAATTGAAATAATAAAATATCTCTTAATTAAATATTAAAATAATACAAACTTCAAGTTGACGTATATTAGCTTCTTGTTCTTCTAATATTCTTAAATTTAACTCTTCTTGTTGTTGTTGCTGATAAATTTGCTTTTGATTCCTATTATCTTGTAATTCAATCAACGTCTCTTGTTTTCTATCACCAAAAGGTGTTATTCCTACATTTGCTTTTCTTTTCTCAATTATATCTTTTTCTTTCGAAGCAGCCAACCTCTGTACTGTCTGTAATCACAATATAAAAAAATTAGAATTGTTTTAATTTATTGTTGGATTAAATTTAAATTTAAACTATAGTTAAATTTAAATTATATTTATAATATTGTTAAAATACATCATTACAATAATGTATACATAATATACAGAAAATTAACAAATAAAACAACTTATTATTAATTTTATTATACTTTTAATATCAAATTATTCCATGATTTTAATTGAAATTGTTTAAAATAATTAATAAAATATTTTATATAAGTTTACATAAAATAAAAAATAAAATAATCATAGATAAGTTACAAAAATATTTTCATTAAGAATACTTGAAAATTGTGAAGTGCAGTCATGAATTCATCTTGAAGCCTTTCTTTCTGCATTTTATATTGTCGTTGTTCACTGGGGCTAATAGAACCTGCATTATTCACCAAGATTGATAGTTCTTTGACATGTCCACTAGTGTCTTTGGCAAGTTGTTGTGTATAATGTTGTATTTGATGACTAATATAAAATAAAAAATTTAATTATTCCAGATTAGATTAAATAAATTACTAGAAATATTTTTTTAGATAAAATGATTTCTTTTCTCTAAGAAGTACAATGCACACTTAATACAGAATTATTTTCTTAACAAAAATTTTAATAATTTAAATACATTTTATTTGTTTTAATTAATTTAAAAAATTTTAATAAAAGTTGTACTGACTTATTAATGAATATATATTCTTATTAAATAAGATGTTAAATAAAATAAAAGCAACTTACAGCTGATTTTGAAGTTCTTGTGAATCGGTTGAGCTTCCAAGTTGATTAACCATTTTTTGTATTGAAGATACTATATTCAAACGTAAATGATTAACAAAATTGCTTATAAAATATTTATTTACATTAACAACCACTTACCATTTTGTGATATTTTTAATATCGATGTACCAACTGTCTGAGCTAATCTGCTGAAGTCCTGCTCTCTTGTAGGGCCACCATTGTGATATGAAGAAAATCCAGCATCCATTTTCACAACAGGTGAATAAAAAATTTTTTATTTTCAAATTTTCTTGACGTACGTTGAAAATATTGCTTATGAAATTTTGTTATTTTTCTTCAAAGTGACAGATTTTATACCCCATACAAAATCACTATTTATCAATTTTAACAGCTATATAATACAAAGATAATACAAAATGAGCATCATATGAGTCACGGATTCGCGGATTGAGTATGTAAATTACGCGCAAATTATAAGTGAAATACGCAATTAAACGATTTTTTTATTGACCTTTTAAACGTTGTGTCACTGTGCAAGTTTCAGTATAGTTTGGCATGAAGTTCTGGAACTTTAATAAAGTTGAAAAATTGTATTACACTGAAGTGTTTATACCTAATATTGAAAAAATGTAAATGCTATATTCGAAAATATGTTAATAATTATAAAAATGACTAATTTAACATTTTTTGACTTCTTTGTATTCATTCCTCTTGTCACGAGATAATAATTGTTCAGTTTTCATGAATGCAAGAGCAAAATTATTATCTTTATACCTGATGCTCGTATGATTCAAGAAAGAGTTGTATCTATTATTCGTAACACCCACATTTAATTACATTTTACAAATCTGACGTAACATTGACTTAATAATCCGATTGGTTTAAATTTATGCTCTTTAAGGCGCCAAATCATCAGTATTTAAAAAAAGCGAATGAAATATTTTAAAAATAATAAACGTAAGAAGAAAAACTATTAATATTTTACAATTATATATTTATTATATATTGTTCAATTATTCATACACATATATTAAAGAGATAAATTATAAATATTTTTAAACAATCTAATTCGTCAATAATAATAACAATAATAATCCTTATTTTATCATCTAACCAATGATTTTATTGAAAATAAATATGAAAAAGAAATCGATTTCTCTACTACATTAAAATTATATTTATAACATATTATAAATACACTTAAAAATACAAATATATAAATAGTAATGAATTAATTGTTAAATAATTTTTTAATGTCCATTCGATAGTTACTATAGTAATTTAAAAAATTTATTTTCAGTCAGAATTTACTTTTCCTGACATATCCTATATATTTCACTGCCTACATGAAGTAGAGTAGATCAATAGTTTGTTTACTTTTGTTATTTTAACAACAAATATAAAAGTTTATTATTGAGTTGTTATCAACATAAACTATCTTAATAATTATATATTATGTATAGGAATATATAACAGATAAAAAGCATATGCAATAATTTATAATTGCACTACACTTATATTTAACATTAAATTTTTCATGCACTCATGAAATTAGCATTATAATTCTTTGCATACAAACTGTTTTTCTTGTAATTAAATGATATTAATTCATTGTACTAAATTGAGTTTATTCTGCATTAAATATTTAAAATATCTATTTATCATGCATAAATATTAAGTTATGGAATTAAAAATCCTCTCAGATTACTAATCAAAAAACATAATATTTCAAGTAAATTTTAACAATTTTTTATGTAAATAAGACTTATGTAAATAGTAAAATAATTTAAAATATACCGAATATTAATTCAGTAACATTGTACTAAATAAATCCCGAAAAGTATTGAAATTTAATTAAATGATTATACGTGAAAATTAAAATCTTAATATATAAGTTTAAAGATTAAAATGAAAATGATAATTAAAGATAACTGAAACTTGAAGTTCAGCAAATATCAAATGCAAAAAACACAGAACAGATCCTAAGAAAACGATAAGGTCCATGTTAAATTTGGAAACAAACATGGTGGGAGAAATATGCTCTTTTTCTCTCACACATATAGAAACACTAGCGACCCCTTAAGAGTCCGTGGCCCAAACTAAAATTTTGTATAAGTTCTTTTTTCGATACATGTACAGTTAGCGTTTTTTATCAAAAAGTTTTAGAGTACTTATAAAATATATTAACTAACCCCATGGGCTCTTGTCAGGTTGCCAAAAATCTATAAGTGCGAGAGAGAAAGAGAATATTTCTCTCACCATGAAAATACTTTTATTGAATTTGACCATTACGATGTATTATGTTGTTAATCTCCCAATAATCTCATCCTCATATGTATTATTTGCACCATTTTTTATTATTATTTCTAAAAATAAAAATCACGTTTCAATTTTCTCACAGTCACTTTAACACTAATTAACAATATATAAATTTATATTAACAGTCCCTTAGCTATTCATTTATAATATACGTGTATAAATGAATAATTCAGGTTCTTCTCGAAAGAGTTTTGTAACGTAGTGAAATTATAAAATCTTATTTCTCTACCACGATACAAATCACTTCACAAATTATTATTTCCTAAATATATTAATTTTCCAAAATAATATTAAATATTTATTTTATAAGTATATTTCACTTTTCCATCACTACCATTAACGCAGTATATTACTCATGAGAGATTCCGTTGAACTTCGATTATTTCAATTATTTATATATAATTAATATTACTTGTAAAATGATTATTATTACTATTAAAAGAAAATAATCATATCAACACTACACTCACTTTAAATTCCCGGATTATCAATATATAGATTCCAAATAATTATTTAATATAATATTATAAATTTCATTATTTAATATGATAATATAAAATCTTACCCTTTTTGTATGTATCCGTCAAAATAATTCTTTCTCATTTCCTCATATTTTTCCAAATTATATAGATTTATATATTATTATTACTTACTCTTAATATTCTTCAATGGATTTGTAATATATATTAAATGAAATGAATCCTCTTTCTTATTTATATTATTTGGGTTGTTGTATTATGATTTAATTTGGATAAATATTATATTATAAATATTTAATATATATATTTCTTCTGAAAATATATACACCACCACTAACACTTCACTCAATATTAATTTAATAAGAAAACAAATTACTTTTAAAATTATAATAATTTATTCAATATTACTAGTATGAATAATTAGCGACAAAACTAATATCAATAATTCTATGATCAATTATCAAATAGAACTAACTGAAAAAATTCTTATCACTCAAACTCTAACCCTTTTTCCTGCACTACTTTCACTTTTCACCAATTATGAACTTTTAAAATTTTCTTTACGCGAAAATCAAAATTCACAATTGGTGATTACACAAATATAGTCCGTCTTCCTTTTCGCGCCGCGGATTCTCCATCATGATTGGCTAGGCAAACACAATATTAAATCGGGCACAAAAATAAGAAGATACACTACTGTGCCGATAATTATGTACACTACAATTATCGGCCATTTCACGGCGGCACTACACTACAATTTTTAATCACTCACACTACCGTATATATGCACTTTATATATACATATATACTTAATACACTTTCCCGCCTATCTCTGTCCTTGTCTACTTCGTGCACACCAACGCCGCCTATACCGTAAAGACATCCGGCCTCATTTTAGTTTCATACAATCAACAAGTGACAGAGTATAAACATTACAAAATCTTACAAATTATCACAGTAAAATATATCCATCACTATAAAAATACCTCATCTTCATTGAAATACAGGGAGTTCAATTAATATTAAATAATAATTACCTAATATAAACATACATCTAAATATACATAAATATTAATATCATTTAATATATTTTCTTTTATTTTTCAGGTTAGTACATATATATACATTAATATAAACATTCATTTAATAATGAATAAAAATATTCATTATAAACCCCCTCCCTAAACCAAAACTTCCCTGAAGTTTTGATTTATTATTACTACACTACCTTTTTCATAGAATAATCTATGACCAACACTAGCTCTATTCAGGAAAGGAAAGAGAAAGGATAGGATAGGATAGGATAGGATATTATTGGAAGGAGTCGCCTGGTATGACCTTACCCTTTCGGGGAATCTCCCCCAAACAATCCCCTCACAACAATAGGTTGGAGTTCTGAAGGTAGACCATGTATCAAGGCCAGGGCTTGCAGCACCGAACCTATATCCCTCGGAAACACTTGATCCTTCACAATCCTAGGTATACCCGGAATTGCTTCGGATCTATCATTTCCTTGGGATACGATTCCGCCACCCCCTACTTTTTCTTCACCCGATCCACCCCTCGATACTTCCGCGTTCTTACGTTCTCTTTCCCTGACTATCTCTCTGTGCCTCTCAGCACAGCGAAGACAGTCAGAGAGATCAACCCCTCGTCTCCCGCAGTTATAACAAAAAACGTGGGCTGCAGGATGGGGACAATCTCCCCTCTTATGCCCACGCCTCCAACAAATAAAACATACTCCGAAGGGTGGATCAAGATCTGGTCGAGTAGGTATCCTCATTAACCTCCCAAACATGGTCCCCCTTTCCACCACTGGTAGGTGTTCATTTTCTCCCCAAACCCGGAATGGAACACCTCCCTCTAAACGTTTCACCCCCCTCGAAATAGTCCTTTTCGATGAGGGAACCACTCTCCGTTTGATTCCCGAACCGACTACCAGGGCCGACACGGGAATGGGCCTAACTTGAGGTTCATGTGGAATATCAATTCCCGAGAAGATATCCCCCATTTCGAGATGTCTCCGGGGATTAACATTCCTGGCCCGTCTCCGCTTCCTCCTAGCAGCCACCTTCGAGATCTTACGGGGAGCCGGTCTCCTCCACTCATCTTCCTCCTCCCCTTCTTCCATCACTATCTCCTGCCTCACTACTGGGGTTTGCTCACTCACTATCTCCATCTCCTTAGATGATTCGATAGTGAGGTCTTGCAAACCTAAGTCACCCTCTACCACCGCCATGCCTGCCACTACCGGAACTTCTCCCTTCTCCGGAATTGCCTCCAACTCGGCAATAAAGGGTACAGTCCCAAATTGAAGCTTGTTCATCTGAAAAGAAATAAGAAATATTAGTCTCAAGAAAATATTAATATTCCTACCTACAGAGAAAGAATTATTTTCCCTAAATTCCTTCCCGAGCAGGAATAAACCTCTTGAGTTCCGAAACGTGAGCCTTCGAGATTTTCCTACCTTGCCCTGATATCACATATACCACCGGTGATAGTTTTTCTACAATCTCGAAAGGTCCCTCATACTTCGGAGCTAATTTGGCAGAAAACTTTTTACCTGCATTAGATAGTTCATGAGTCCTCCTCATGACCCTATCTCCCACTACATATTCGACACTACTTCTTCCCTTATTGAAAAGTTTTCCCTGCCTCAATCTTTCTTTTTCGATGAACAACACTACTAGGTCTCGTAGGGCATCGAGTCTCCTTACTCGATCCCTCCACACTTCCGGGTCTATCTTCTTGATTAATTGATGACCCTCCACTTCACTTCTCAAACTTTTCACAGGACGGGGATTCCTTCCATAATTCAGAAAGGCTGGCGACACCTGAGTCGTAGCCTGCACTGCCGTATTCACTGCATGTCTGAACTCATGTATGTGCACGTCCCAGTCTCTGTGATCTTCCTCGATGAACGTAGCAATCATAGTTTTTAAAGTCCTATTACTCCGCTCAACGGGATTGGCCTGAGGATGATACGGAGGTGTTGTTACATGTTTTACCCCGTATTCCTCCAAAGTACTCTTCAACCACTTATTAATGAACTCTTTTCCATTGTCAGTTAATAGGTACTTAGGAGTTTCCCACCTGAACAACACCAACTCCTCGAAAGCCTTCGACACTGCTTTCCCTTCTGCTGATTTTAACGGTTGGACTTCAATCCATCGAGTAAATAAATCCTGAAATACCAACAGATATTTGAATCCCTTTTTACTCGGTGGAAACTCCATCAAGTCAGCTGCTACCACTACCCAAGGCCTTTCCACTACTCTGGTTCCCATTAACCCTTTAGGACCCGATTGCGATACCTTATATTTCTGACATTCTAGGCATTCGTGCACAAACCTATTTGCGTCATACCAAACACCTGGCCAGTAATATTCGCGAGCCACTCTATCGTAAGTCTTCTCCACACCTAGATGTCCCGAACTCGCTTCGCAATGGGCTTCCTCCAGCACTCTCTTCCTGAATTCTTTAGGCACTACCAGTTTCCATTTCTCTTCACGAAACAAAATAGGATCCAGTAACGCATCCCGCCGATGACAATAAATCCTACCCTGTTCGACCTTCCATTTAGGATATTTGTTCGGAGTTTCCTCAATCTTCCTCATTCGTTGCAAATACCACTGATCTTGAACGTCCGTAAACGATGAAACCTCCTCATCCTCGAACATTCTAGATAGGGCGTCTGGAACGTAATGATTAGCTCCGCGGCGGTGTTCAATCTCAAACTTCCACTGTTGCATCTCTAAAGCCCATCGGGCTAATCTTCCCGTGGGATCCTTTAAATTTCTCAACCATTTGAGAGCACTGTGATCCGTCACTGCCTTGAATTTATATCCCTCTATGTAAGGACGAAATTTCTTAATTGCCCACAACAATGCCAAACACTCCCTTTCACTGGTAGTATAATTCCGTTCCGGAGCGGTCAATACTCTGCTAATATAAAGAATTGGGTGTTCTCCATCCTCAAATTCTTGAGTGAGAACGGCCCCAATCGCAAAACCACTAGCATCACATTGTACTGCGAAACTCCTACTAAAATCAGGTCTTCTCAATACCGGAGCCTTCGTTAGTGCTTCTTTTAGTTTCTCGAACGCCTCCTGCTGTTCCTCTGCCCATTTCCACGGTTGTCCTTTCCTTAAAAGTTTCACTAACGGAATTTTAATTTCAGAATCTTGTGGAATAAAGCGAGAGTACCAACCGATCATCCCTAAGAATCTTCTCAGTTATTTTACCGTATTTGGTGCTGGATACTCCACTACCGGTGCCACCTTGGATTCATCAGGTCGCAAACCATTTTTATCCAGTATAAACCCCAAATACGTCACAGAGGTGCATCCGAACTCACACTTCTTTTGGTTGATAGTTAAGCCCGCACTTACTATCTTCTCCAACACTACTTTCAACCATTTTACGTGTTCCTCAAACGTCTCTGTCGCAATTAATATGTCGTCTAGATACGCGAAGATATAGGGTTCGAATTCCGGTCCAAATAACGCATCAATCAGTCTCTGAAAGGTCATAGGCGCGTTAGTAAGTCCAAACGGCATCCTACGAAATTGCCAAAGTCCTGAGCCCGGAATTGCAAAGGCTGTGTACTTCTTACTAGTCTCCTCCAAAGGAACTTGAAAATACGCCTGTTTTAGATCGATCTTGGATAAATATTGAGCCTTCCTCAATTTATCCAAGATTCCGTCCATCGATGGCAATGGATAGGCATCCTTCTTCGTTACCTTGTTTAAATCCCTATAGTCCACGCAAAATCGGTAGCTTCCATCCGCCTTTTTCACCATCACTGGCGCGCTGCTCCAATCACTAGCGGATTTTTCTATTATGCCCTCTTTTAGCATCTCCTTCACTTCTTCATGGGCCACCTGTAACATTTTTGGAGACATTCGCCTAAATTTATGTTGCACAGGTTCAGCTCCTTGTACATTGATGAAATGTTCCGTTAGTGTTGTTCCGCCAGGCTTCCCAGTTGCTCTTGACAAGATTTTCTTCACTAACTTATCTATTTTCATCTTCTCTACACTATTTAACTCTGAAATACCTGCACATTCAATTTGAATGACAGTATTTCCCTCACTACCACTTCTGGAGAATTCTCTCCACTCCCCCTCCCTAGCACGCCACAGGCCCCGGCCAAAACGCGTGTCTATGTCGAACAGTCTGCAGAAATCCATCCCGAGTATCATATCTTGATCCAGTTGCTTTACTGCCCTAACTTTTATGATTAATTCCCATCCGTCGACGTTCATCTTTAGTGACAGGACTCCCAAAGCTTTGCTTACTGTTCCTGTTGCACATTTAACTCCTGACGACGTGGGAACTAAATTATCTTTCAGTTGTGTAGCTACTCTGCTCCCGACCAAAGATATCATCGCTCCTGGGTCACACAACGCTTTATATTTAACACCAGCTATATTCACATCAAAGAAACTCCTGTTTTCTAAGGATGAACCAGCGATGTTCTTAGTTTTTAATATTCCATCATTACCTTGTTCCACCAATGGAATTACTGGATCTGAAACTTGATTTTGTTCCATTTCACTACTTAATTCTTCATTTGGTTGAATTGGTCTCTGGATAACCTCCCCTGGACTCGTGACTGGATTCAACTCGTCCATTAACCTCATTTTCTGCAGACTTTCTTCCAACACTACCAAAATATCCTCCTGGTCTTGCTCCGGCAATTCCATGGAGGTTGCTAGCTTCTCGCCTTCATATGGCCTCCCAGATTGGCAAGAAGTTACGCCACGACACTGCACTACCATTTTTCCTGCTAACTCTTCATTTTTATCTGATTCCACCTCAGATAATTGAAGAGGTACGCCACTGCACTGCTTACTTAAGATTTTTGCTAATTCCTCATTATTTTTTAATAATTGAGGAGTTCCGCCACTACACTTCTCCACTACCTGATTTGCTAACTTCCTATCATTATCCATTTGATTTTTAGACAATAGCGAAGCTTCGCCACTCCACAACACTGCTAATTTATCTGCTGACTCAGTAATATTATCTGTTGGAGGTACAGATATCTTCTGAGCTACGCCACTACTTATATTTGCTATTCCCAAGTGATTATCCGCTAAATTTGTAGAAAATCCGGGAACTACGCCACTGCACTCTCTAATTATGTTATATGTCCCTTTGGTCATTATTGGGAAGGGCCGGGACGAGTCTGCCCTCCTGTTTGACCATTTCCCCACTGTTGCACAAATTGTGCACAATTGGGGCAGGTTTTAATTTCGCAATTCGGCCTGCCGCACAATTGGCACTTCAGACCCGTGTCCAAGGTGTTATTAGGACATTCCCACGCGATATGTCCTGGTTTCCGGCAACGATAACATACCCGATTTGGGCAATCTCTTGCCTTATGTCCTACTGCTTGACACGTCGCACATGCCCCATGAAACACCTCCTTCACTGGTATTTGCTGTGGGTTTACAGGGTTTGCCACTACACTACTATTTTTGTCGTTTCCTACTCCCTGATTATTCCAATTGTTTTGGTAATATGAAGTAGGTCCTCCTGGAACGTTGTTTGCCCAATTTCTCTTAAATTTATTAGGCTATCCTTTTTGGAAGTTGGGATTTGGTCCCTTCTTCCACGGAGGTTGATTCACTACTGGAAATGCGACTTGAGCCGGAATTGGGGTTTCCATCACTGCTGCTACGGCTGCTTTAGCTTTCTTTTTCGATTTCTTCCCCTTCGTCGCTGTTTCCTCCACACTGCTATTCATTTCACCAACTGCGGCGACCTTCACTACCCTTTTGCCCTTAGGTTCAGGAGGAGCTGCTGTAGGTACCGTATATTCTTCTTTCGGTGCCGGGGGTACATATTTATCATTCAACTTTTGTACCCTTTTCCACTTGCGTCCGTAATATAATAAGTCCTCGAACGACTCAATCCTTTTATCAGCTACATAGGTCCTATACTCCGGCAATAAGTTCCAATATGCAATGGATACTTGGTCCTCTAATAAAGGTGGTCGTTCGAAGTGGGCCAGCACTGATTGAATACTTTCTACAAAGCTTTCAATACCTTCGCCCTTCTGTTGAGTCCTTTTATTTAAATCCGCCATCAGGTCCTGTCGTTCGTACCTTTTACCAAACCGACTCCTAAATGCTGATTTAAATTGGTCCCAATTCTTGATTAAGTTACCTTTCGTTCTGAACCAATGACTTGCTTTGGCTCTTAATACGCAAGGCAACGTTAGCAACAATACCGTATCCGAAATCTGGCTATGCTTCCGGCATTCGTTCAACCTTTCGATGAACTCATCCGGATCCTGCTTATCTTCTCCCGAAAATTCTAATTTCCAACACTGCATCACTCGTAGGGCCCTTACTCCTTCATCTTTTTCTTGTAACCTTCGCGTTCTCCTTCGCAAATAGCTTTCTCCATCACTACTATCACCACTGCTTTCACTACTATGCCTTCTAGTAGGTTGTCTTATTTTCTGTTGTGTTCTCTTATTCCTGACACTACCGGTTTCAAAATCGTCAGCTGCCTGACTATCTTCAGATATTCTAAAAGATTCCGCTAATTTATTGCACATTGCGTCTACTCTGTCTTCTCTTTCCCTCTTTTCTCTTTCCCTTTGTAGACATCGGTTTACAATGTCCTCTAACTCTGCCGAAGATATTGTCACCATCTTCCCTGTTGCAGAGTCCGAGAACCCCTTTGTCTCGTCCCAATTGTCCTTTTTCTCCAGTTCTTTGTCTTCTTCCATTAGCGGAAAATCCAGCAGTGACGTATTTCCTTTTTCTGTCTTCTTTCCTTCACTACCTGCCTTTTTCTTTTCACTGACCGGGAGGGCTAGTTCTAAAAGGGATGGACCCTGTCGTCCATCCTTTTCCTCGTCCCAAGGAATGTTACTCCTCGGTAGCGATAAAAATAATTTGTATCTCAACCATCTATTTTTCAAGATGGTTGGATCTCCAATAATACTCAGTTTGTTTTTAGTAAGGAATTTACGAATAGACTCTGGGTCCAACTTGTTCACTTCCTAGGTGATAGTTTGTGCCCGAGTGGAACGTTTTAGTAAATCCCTCAACAAATCTTCAAAATCCTCCATTTTGAAGATTTCCAACACTAAACAATTTGAATTAATTTAAAACCACCGAACGACAATGAAAATATAGGTATGCGCGTCGCAACAACACTACAATAACAAATCCTAAACAAGTAATGGTATCTTTAATGGGCACTTCCCTTTTCTCGTCCCAATCGGTTACAACAATAATAACAATACTCGCACGAAATATTATCAATAACAATATATATAAAAGAATAAATATTAATCAATATAAAATTAATAAAATAAATATGTTATTATAAATAATCTGGAGATTACCTTATTGCTTAACCTAAACTGGGCAAAAAAAAAAACAAATAAATTCAACAGAAAATAGAATAATAATAACATAATAATAAAAAAATTATATAAAACAATTGATAAATTACATAAAATAACAAAAAAAAAATTTATAGCATCAGAATTATACCAGAAGTAATAACAACCTTAAATTAAATATATATACAATTTCATTATTTGATAACTAATAATAATAATAAATAACAAAATGAATATATAATTTAAAAAAAATTTTACCTTTCACTCTAAAAAAAAAACCAAATCAAATGTTATCTCAGAATAAAGAGAAAAAAAATTATTACTTCAAATCAGAAAGAAAATTCCATTAAATTTACACTATACTCCACTACAAATTATTTTTTTTTTTTTATTATCCCTTTACTATTAATTTCTCTGTATATTGATTTCCAGAAATATATTATAAAATACAAACAAAACAAAAATTTCTTTTTATTCTGTTTCCACTAACTACCTCACTAACCACTCACTAATAATAATAATAATAACAACAACAAACAAAACAGTTCATCCGCCAATAATAAAATAAATTAATAGTTTGCCCGTTAAATTCAAAATTCAACTGGGCCACACGTTGGGCGCCATTTTGTAACGTAGTGAAATTATAAAATCTTATTTCTCTACCACGATACAAATCACTTCACAAATTATTATTTCCTAAATATATTAATTTTCCAAAATAATATTAAATATTTATTTTATAAGTATATTTCACTTTTCCATCACTACCATTAACGCAGTATATTACTCATGAGAGATTCCGTTGAACTTCGATTATTTCAATTATTTATATATAATTAATATTACTTGTAAAATGATTATTATTACTATTAAAAGAAAATAATCATATCAACACTACACTCACTTTAAATTCCCGGATTATCAATATATAGATTCCAAATAATTATTTAATATAATATTATAAATTTCATTATTTAATATGATAATATAAAATCTTACCCTTTTTGTATGTATCCGTCAAAATAATTCTTTCTCATTTCCTCATATTTTTCCAAATTATATAGATTTATATATTATTATTACTTACTCTTAATATTCTTCAATGGATTTGTAATATATATTAAATGAAATGAATCCTCTTTCTTATTTATATTATTTGGGTTGTTGTATTATGATTTAATTTGGATAAATATTATATTATAAATATTTAATATATATATTTCTTCTGAAAATATATACACCACCACTAACACTTCACTCAATATTAATTTAATAAGAAAACAAATTACTTTTAAAATTATAATAATTTATTCAATATTACTAGTATGAATAATTAGCGACAAAACTAATATCAATAATTCTATGATCAATTATCAAATAGAACTAACTGAAAAAATTCTTATCACTCAAACTCTAACCCTTTTTCCTGCACTACTTTCACTTTTCACCAATTATGAACTTTTAAAATTTTCTTTACGCGAAAATCAAAATTCACAATTGGTGATTACACAAATATAGTCCGTCTTCCTTTTCGCGCCGCGGATTCTCCATCATGATTGGCTAGGCAAACACAATATTAAATCGGGCACAAAAATAAGAAGATACACTACTGTGCCGATAATTATGTACACTACAATTATCGGCCATTTCACGGCGGCACTACACTACAATTTTTAATCACTCACACTACCGTATATATGCACTTTATATATACATATATACTTAATACACTTTCCCGCCTATCTCTGTCCTTGTCTACTTCGTGCACACCAACGCCGCCTATACCGTAAAGACATCCGGCCTCATTTTAGTTTCATACAATCAACAAGTGACAGAGTATAAACATTACAAAATCTTACAAATTATCACAGTAAAATATATCCATCACTATAAAAATACCTCATCTTCATTGAAATACAGGGAGTTCAATTAATATTAAATAATAATTACCTAATATAAACATAAATCTAAATATACATAAATATTAATATCATTTAATATATTTTCTTTTATTTTTCAGGTTAGTACATATATATACATTAATATAAACATTCATTTAATAATGAATAAAAATATTCATTATAGTTTTTAAAACTGCTATAAGCTTAAAATCTGTTCTGTGGCTACTATTCATTGAAAAACAATAAAGTAAACAGATGAACAGGCCTAACAGTGCTGGCACACGAAAAGGGATATACGTGGTGATCTCATGTTATTAAATTTTTTTAAATTTCAATAACATTGAAGAAAAATTAATTTCTATATTGAATCCAATAATATGGTTTATAATTATGTATAATTATTATAAAATTTAAGAAATTTCAAATTATATTGGAGCGGGCAATTTCTTTTAAGTTACAAACCTTCCTTGGCCCGTCTGTTGCGTTTGTCGCCAGTTCTCTACCACCCCCACGCCAGCCAACGAACTTTCGCGAGTACAAAATTTTTGTTGTTCAAAATCTTTATGAATTTTTTTCTCAAAATCTAAGGGGGGTGCAGTTAAAAAAAATAGTTTTTTCGGAGGGTGCAATTGAAGATCTACCCGTCCATATTTTTTTTTTTGGAAAATTCGAAAGTTCGTTGGCTGGCGTGGGGGTGGTCAGTTCTCTCATATACAGTTGACCCCCCCTGGTAAAAAAGTTAGGTAGTAAATATAATTTGCGCCAGTAGCACCTCTTCCGGTAAAAAATCGTTAAAGTATTTGTGTATTTATGTTAATATGGGAGTTTATCTCTCAAGCACAGAAAAAGTTTATATTCACGGGTAAATTCTTCATTTTCATCAATTTTTACGACTTTCAAAGTTACAAAACATATTATATTGTATTTATTATCAGAGATGAAAAGGGAGATTGAGCCTTACATGTTAAAAATGTGTACACGAGGCGATCGCTGCAAACCTGGTTGATTTAAAATGTACTAACGGAAATGTCCGTAAGAAATGAATGAAACCATGGGCATAATCCCCACCACAACTTTATATTAAGAATAGGGGAAGAAGGCAGTTTCTATATACTTTTATTTATGTACGTTTATAACCTTTTCTTTCATAATCAAATGTGGCCACGAATTTACATAAATGATTTTTTACAATTATTTTACAATTATAAAAAATTATTTTCATTTTATTGAAGAAAAATAATTACATCAAATACATTAAGTGTAAGTTTTATTAAGTGCTTAAATAATTATTATAAAATTATAAATATTATGACTGAAATTAATTTCAGAAATGTGTGACAGTTATATATTTGTGACATTTATATATTAAGTTTTGTGGTGTGATTATGTTTAAAATCTTTTAAGAACAATATTTTTTGTTTAATATGTTGTTTTTTACAAAAGTTTTGAAAATATTATAACACTATATATTCTGTAAGCGATGGTTATAAGAAATAAAATAATTTATTTAATAGCAAAAGTGACATGATTATAGTTCTAACTTATTTTACTGATACATTCATACAATACTAATTAATATTTGTATACAAACAATTTTACTACTCTATTTATCACAATTTCATTTAACATATATGTACAATAGATTTTCTTATTACATTTATTATAAAACATATTAATAATGTACATATAATCACTATCAAATTATACATGAGATATTAAAAAAAATTACACTTATGAAAAATACAAAGCAATACTACATTTATACAGTATTAAATAAATACAATTATTTACAAACTTAAAACATTACAATAATATTATAAAGAGAATATCATTTTTATTTTACATAATATTTAAAAAATAAAATAATTTACATTTATACATTATTAATCTTATATTAGACATCCGCTTTAAAAAAAACATGTACATAAATTGTAATTACATAGTTACATTGATAAGCTATTTTATAAATTATAAAATGTATTACATAAAAAATTAAACATGGATTTACATTTATAATTTACATCATTCTAAAATTTGACAAAAATTTTTTTGTTTTATTTACACATGATTTACATACATTTTATAATTTAGTGATATCTCTAATTTTTTTTAATTAAAAAATACTTTACACTTTTTTTAATACAATAATAATAAATATAATAATATAATGCAATTGTTAATGATTTTAAAAGTAAGTACAAAAACAACAAAATTATATATGTAAAATATTTTTTAATTTTCTATTATGTGATAAATTATTTCTTGAAGCTCTCCTACTATTATTATGATCTCGTGCTGTTTGAATTTTTATGAATGATTTGAAATGAATTTTTACAAGCAGCAAAAAATACAAAGCATATAATCTATGTACATAACAATTATTTTCTTTATTAAACCATTGTGGATATTTTTTATTTACTATTTCTTCTATTAAATTTTGTAATATATTTAATAAATTTCTTTTTTGCCAAACGCTTTCATGATATAGTGTGAAAGCTTCAAGTTGACTATTTACAATTTCAACATATTCATATGATGGTCGAGTTAAATATGAGGAATGAGAAATTCCATCAATCGAATGCGAATATTCTCTAAAGGATATATATTTTTCATTAATATTTAAAACATCACTTGCATTTTTTGTTAATGAAAATCGACATTCGTCACACTTATATTTCTGAATACATTTTCTTGCTATATAGCCGGCAAAAAATACTATCGCATTTTTTTCGAATAAGTATTTTTCACCTATCTCAACTATATTATTTTCGTCCATTTCATCAAATAAATTCATTACTTCAAGCGCTTGATTTATTTCAAAAGTTTCATTTAATTCTACATTATCTAATTCGAAAGTTACATCAACTACTTTATTATTAATAAAATTAATATTATTTATTTGATTATCGTCATTTTCTATAAAACTGTTACAATTATTACTTAAAGAAATTAAATTTGTTGATAAAATATGCCTAAAGGCCAATCTGTACATACGGCAGTTAGGATTTGGACTAAAGCCACCCCTTGCCCGTAATTTTGAATGAGCATGCTCTACAGAATCTTGATTGCAAAGAGCTGCTGCTAATTCAAAATTGGGGTAAATGAATTTAATGTCTTCAAATACCGATAAAATAGCATTTACTGTTTGTTTAACTCCCGGAAAACAAGGTGGCTTCTTACATTTAGAATTAGTGTTAATTGTCCATAGTTCGGAGCAATCAACAAATTCTTTTAACGTCGCTTGAATGTCAGGATTATTTTTTGAAAGTGGACGTTTCTGCTTATGAACCGTTCGCAAAGAATACGAATTACATGCATCAATTACGCGATCCATTTTTTCGACAAAATCGGCCGAAACTCTTAAAGTATCGGAATTTGCCGAAACATATGGATCCTCAGCAGCTAATTTAATCGCGCAAGCCATTTTTCGGCTTAATAATTGAAAAAAATATTTTACTTTCATGGATTCAAAAGAATTGGGAAAAAAATGTACATTCGTTAAATGATTTAATAAATTAGAAGTTGTATGGGATTTATCGTGTTCCCATGATAAAATTAAATCGTTAAAAGAAACTATAATAGAATTATTTATGTATATATTTTTATATGTTCTTAAATGGGAAACTAATCTTTTAATTAAGTGCGGCCAATCAAAAATCGCGTAATATTTTTTACTATTAAAATAAAAAAAAGGTTTATCCGCGGTAACATCAAAAGTTTTAAATAATTGTTGATTTACGACGTGTTGATCACACGTAATGGTCCGCACATCAGCACCGCATTCCCGTAATTCATTAAGAATGTTGGGAATAATTTCTATTAATTGCTCGTACAAAATCCCGTTTTCCGTAAAATAAAAAGCCACAAATTGACTCCATCGATTTTGTGCATTTAAACTATCAACAATAAATAAGAGGGCATATTTTGCCACCGAATGGCTTCTACAATCTAATCCTAAGTCAACAAAACCTTCGATCAAATCTTGCTTTTTACTGTACTCTTCGAATTGCTTAATCGACATTTCGTCAAATTTCAAACCGCATATCCGCTCTTCGCTATTTAATTTATTTAAAAAATCATTTAATTTTAGGAAAATAATTTTATTTATACCCGGATAAACTTCTAATTTTGAAACCCATTCCCGAACAGTCGCTTTATGCGGTAAATTCAAATCGGCTGAGCGTAATTTTGAATAAGACGAAGCCGAATAAAAATACATCTGTTTCGCCAAATCTTTTTCATCACTTGTGTATCTTTGATTGTCATGCAATTGTAATTTTATCATAGTTTTTGCAACCGGTTTTAATTCTTTACTATCAATAAATTTTTCTAAATTAAAAGTATCATTTCTTTTAAAAATTTTTTTTTTTAATCTGCGATTTTTTCTAATCTCTAAAATTAATTTATGTTTTAATTCTTTAACTTTATTTTCTAAGTGTAAATTCGTAGTTTTTAATTTAAAAAGAAATGATTTACAGTTTCCTGTACATGTTTTTTTTTGTAAAGGTGATAAATACACCTTGAGAGGTTTCTTATAATTTTTTAAAACGCATTTATCTAAATTTTTACTTACTTTTTCGGTTTCTTGATTTCGATCAGCTGTGATCTCGGGTAACAATCCACGATTCTCTTCGTCGCGTTGCTGAACTGGTAGTTGTTGTTGGGCTTCCATTGTAGATAGTGTTACCGAAGTTGAGACAATTTCTTGTTCATCCACCTTTTATTAATAAAATAAAATAAAATGATAAATACAACATTATCTAAATTTTAAAATAATTTTATATACATTATTATATATTTCTGTAATTATATAATTATATATATACTTTTTATCTGTTATTCCCTACCTATAAAATTTATCTACAATCTATTCATTAATTCTATATACCTTTTTTTGTAATATATTTTGCGTTGAAGTCCACTGAATAGGATTGCATTCACTTCTAAACGCATGTTTTCCCTTGAAATAACTCTTTCATTCTTAAACTGCTTGATACCACGTCCAGGCCTGTTCCCTTACCGATGTTCTGTGTCCCTGTTTTAAGTTTTTGATACCCTAAATGAACACTTTATTTTTTAGAACTGAATGCTATATCCCCGTTTATATTCATAAACCCCTGTATACACACACGCACTCTCTCTCTCTCTCTCTCTCTCTCTCTGTCTTAAGCTCACTCATTCACGTGTACATACACACACTCTCTCTCTCATTCTCGTGTACATACACTCTCTTTCTCTCTCTCTCTCTCTGTCTCAAGCTCACTTATTCACGTGTACATACACACACTCTCTCTCTCATTCTCGTGTACATACACACACACTCTCTCTCTCTCTCTCTCATGTACTAATAGTCCCCTATTGACTGTATACTATTTTATAAAATATTTGAAAATTAAAATTAATTACCTGAGTTTTCTATCCATATTTGTTGACGCTCAACTGTTGCTGGAAATCTAAATAGTTTAACATTGTCTCTTGTGTTAAAACAATTTAAATATTGGCACTTATCATAAACACTAAGCTTCTTCATTTTTTAAATGTTTAAAAAAATATATAATAAAATGAAAAAAATAATAAAATTATATGAATAATTAAGAATTAGCGAAATTTATAAAACTTTCAATTTAAAAATTTAAAGCTTCCACCACTCATCGAAGCACAATTGAAAATGACGGGTTTGTTGTTGTTTAAATCACGGAGAACTATGAGCTAAACGTTTATGTTTATATAAAATTTAAAGGTCCTCGGAATTAACCGTCACTACTCTTTACAATGTAAAATTTAGATTCATAGAAAACAATAACAAATCGAAATATCCAACGTAAGATAGTATTGGTTGTCTTAAATATCATTAGAGTAGCCGCGATCTTGAAAACAAAAACATAACGCTATATATATGTATATAAAACATATACAAATTACATATACTATTGAAAAAAATTTAAAGGGACAGCTATTTCATATTTCCAAAACGCGAAGCAATAGTTGAAAGTTATTTAAAGGGACAATTATGTATGATGAATAAAAAACATAAATATTTATGTGAAAAAAATGTATAACAATATTTATTTCAAAATATACATGAATTGTACCTGATGATTATTTATTAGCGGTTAACTATTTAGTAAGGATAAAACCAAATTAATAGTGATGTGGATGAAATTTAAATGATATATAAAATATTATATACTTAAAATAGTCATGATATTCATATACAGATTATAAAAAGTGTCAGAATCCATGTCTGATATAATTTATTATTAAAATAATCGCGGAGAGCTCCCATACCTTTATACATATCTGCATTTTTTAAAACTGCGCTTAACAAATTAAAGGATATTATATCTGAAAATTTGTAATTGTTTTTTAGATTTTAATAACATTTTAAAATTATGATATAAGAAATAAAAAGATGCAGAAATCATGTACAGCGTTGTTTTTTTAAGCAATATCGGTTGGGTTTGTGATTCTCACATACTTATAAATACACGAATTTTTTTAATTTGTGTTTAAAAATTCAAATGTTTCAATTGCTGAAAAATTGCTAAAACTTTTTCTAAAACATACTAGATATAAAAATATTTGTCAACTTACCAATTGCATTTTTAAAATAGTATTTTTAGCCATGTATCATTGTATAAGAAGGAAAAAATTTAAATTATAACGCCTTGTGTTTCCTGAGCATGAGAGAGAGAGAGAGAGAGAGAGAGAGAGAGTATGAAGCTGCAAGAATGGGTTGATACAGGTAAGAGCTTTTAAGAATGAGAGAGAAAAACTTGATTCGTGAATATGAGAGAGAGAGATAGAGTAGGAGAGAGAGAGAGTGAGAGAGAGAGTGAGAGAGAAAGAGAGAGAGAGAGAGAGAGAGATAGATGTGCCATATATTGAGATTGAGGGAGACACAGAGGGCGCACGCACGAAAATGAGAGGACATGAGAATGAGATGAGATTGAGGGAGACACAGAGGGCGCACGCACGAAAATGAGAGGACATGAGAATGAGAGAGACAGACACAATATAGCTTGACAGATTGAGAGTGAAAAAGAAGGCGAGAGCTTGTAAGAGTGAGAAAGATAGAAATGTCATTAAAATATGGTTCGAATATTAATTGTAAA